>PVNU02001237.1:0-572350 GCA_003013855.2 Liriodendron chinense
AGTGCTTATCGAGGAAGAAAGGTGTGTACACCAATGAGCGTGGTCTCAGCTCTATGGTATGCAGTACAACTAGTGTACGAAGAATAACACATTCTTCTTCACACCTCAGAAGAAAAAGTACTAAATTACCAAGATGTATTAATCTTACGAGTAGAACTAGATAACCACGATGTCATCAGGACTTCGTATTACCGGCTTGAATAACGTTAACATTGTAACATTGTAACGTTAACATTGTAGCTTGAACAACGTTAGATGACCAAGGAGATGGTTAAGGAGACGGAAGGTGCTTTTATCCATTTGCAAACGTCTAAAACAGAAACCGACCTACCATAGGTGCGGGAGACGGAGAACGTTGCTAACGATCACGGTACCGGGGGAGTAACATATACCAGTAAGAAAACAAGTAAATCTCAGTTGAATTTGAGATTCCGTACGAGTTCGTAGCTTGGGCGTAAGAAAACGTAAGTAACGAGTACATGTATGTTGCTAGGATAATCAAGAAGTTACCCGTCAAAAAGGTTCAAGAAATTAAGAAGATACGGGTGTCGGGGTACGAGTTTAAACCAACACTCTCTAGCTTCGTCAAAAAGTTAGTGCGTATATAGAAACTAGAAAAGTGGTAAAGAAAACCTCAACAATTTTATTATTCATTAGAATTTTTTATTAGTCTTTACCAGAGTGGAAGGAAGTACACACTCCAGAGCTTGAGCCGGGATTTCCAAACTTCTGCTGGGAAGAAATGAGCTAGTTGAGGAAACTTCTACCACGATTCTCAAAAGGTACGAACGAACGTACAACAGCGAAATCATTAGGTAAGTTTCCACCTTAGTAGGTTGGGAACTATCTGTTCTTTGTTTCGGAAGAACAGGAAGAAGGAAACTAGAAACTCCTGATGGAAAACTAGTTGTCACATCTACTGAAGAAGAAGGCAACACCCAAGATGTATGGGTAGTCATTGTTAGAGGGTATCTAGAAAACTGGGCTTGTTACGGAAGTAAATCTACGCGATTAAGAGTATCAACAGAAAATTGTTGGAGCTTTAAACCCCGACTTATCACCACCGGTAGAAGTGATCTGATACCTTAGCCGTGGATCCTGGTGACCGAAACCGAAATATTTCGGAACTCTTTAAGATTTGTTGATGTGTTCTTTTTCTTCTTTGATTCTAAAAGAATAACAACCTAAAGACTAGTTCACTAGTTTACTGATGTATCGTGTGGGAATATATCTGAGATATGTACTGACTTTTGACTGTCTTTAGTTCTGTTTAAAATCCAATGTACACTGAGAGGTAAAGAGGTTTCCAAGTCGATAATGTTGTAAAAGTACTCTGGGAAACTCTTAAGTTTCCAACGACTCTGACAACTTAGTAACAAACAATTTTGACAACTTAGTAACAGCGACGTTGACAACTCTTTGGTTTCCAAGGATATTATCACACAGAAAACCAAACGATGAAGGTTGTAAAGGAAGTAGGACCATAAAAACTGGATTATTTTTCCAACCTACCGTTTAATTTGTAATGTCGCCTGGGAATCTACAAAAAATTACCATCCGTAAATTAGTCATGACAAAGGAGATCACACCAGGTGGACTATAATCTAGATGGAATAAAAAACAGAGTACGGGATTTTAATCGACCTTTTTATCTACCTGAGACAACTATTTTGTTTATGTAGTACTATTCGGGTAACAATATCATTTTTTATCGCTTCTAGTAAGCGACCTCTATCTGGGGGGGCTCGTGTACATAGGCTGATAGCTCTTGCATCCAAGCGCTGAGCGTATAAAACTTCTATGAAGCTAGAGCGCTCGTGGAGATAGGCTGATAGCTCTTGCAGACAAGCGCTGAGCATATAAGACTACTACGCGGCTGGGGCGCTAGTGCAGATAGGCTGATAGCTCTAGCAGACCAGCGCTGAGAGTATATCCTTTTGCTACGAGCTAATGGTTTCGAAGCTCTTCAACATAAAAGGGACGCTCGTATGGAAGAGTGTTCAGAACTTTCCATAGCATAGATTTCTCGCCCGTGAACCTGAGCGCTGGTAGAAGGTTGTACGCTTGTCGAACAAGACACCACTGTAGAGAATCGGGAGTCATGGTCGTCGGGCATATCCGGCTCTAACCCCGAATAGAAGAAGTCACCAAGGCTCAGAGTTCCCTAGCGATAGTTCCTTGCTTCGATAGCCTACTCAGTAACCTAATCTAAAGGGATGATATACTCCTATTCTAAGAATAGGGTGCTTTAGTCCCTAGAGCTATAAAATGCATTGTCTAACCTAGTAAAGACTAGATATATTCCTCTTCTGAGGTAATTTTATGTCCATGTGTTATAAGTAGAGATCGGAGCAAACGGACCAATAAGAAGAAGAACGAAATGGACTGAATTCGTAGCCTCCCGATTGCCGACCTGTGGTCGGTGGGAATCAACGAGAGACAGAAGAATGTCCAGGCCGCCTCCTTCAGAAACAACCTCTATCCCACTTGCAGGCCTCCTAGGACAATGTTTTAGACTGCAATTGTGGGTATCTGTGGTTGGTTATGTTTTCGGAAAGTCTCCGTAGAGGACACGAGTTTCAGATCACCCCGGGTGACACTACAAACACTCTTTAGATGCGGCAGGTTGGTAAAACACTCTAGTAAAATCCGCAACGTTGGTTTTTACTTATCCTAGGTTCTGAGATCACCTGGCTTTTGCACTGCTAATTTGAAGGTGTCAATTTTATAAGCACCCGGTGTTTTCAAATCTTAGTCCTATTATAAACACAAAAGTCAAGTAGTCATCCTTACTGTAATACTTGCCATACCTACCGTATTTGTAGTGATACCTGGGTCTCTCCAAAGTTGTCATCCTTAAAAGGATGGGTGGAAAAAGAAATTAATCACGCCGGGTGAACTCAGAATCTAGGGCAAGTAAAAAACAGCGTAGAGTGTTTTGCCAACCTGTCGCATCTAAAGAGTGTTTGTAGTGCCACCGGAAAGCGTCCATTAGGTGCAGGCTGATCCCGAGAGTTACCTCGCTCAGTTTAGGCTCTAGACTAAGCGAGGCTTAGGCATATTACGCCTAAACCTAGAATTTTATCCATACTAATCAATTTACCTGATCTAAACCTAGAGTTTTATCCAGGTTAATGAATTTACCTGACCTATACCTAAGTGTACTTGTATACGCTCAAGCTAGCCTTAGGTTAATTCTAGGCTCAGTAACAGTGGAATGACATATACAATATAAGTACGACTGGTAGCCAAAATGTTTAATAAAATCCGGTACAGCGTGGTATGGTATCATATCACCCTAAACGTAGTAAAAAGATAATTTAATTTATATAATTATATATAAAATTAGTATATAAAAAATTTAAACATTACCCCTACCTAAACCTGAATCTAGAATGGGCTTAGACTACCAGTATACCTAAAACCTAGCCTTTACTTAGATTGGTAAATATTTACCTAGTCTATACCTATTTTGGAAAACCTAGACTCAATCTAGGCTTAGGCTAGGATAGGCTTAGGCAGATGTCTATATGCCTGAACTCGGCCTAGGTCATTCCTCGGCCTAGGTTGACCTAGGCTAGATCTAGGCTGGGTAACTCTCGGGATGCAGACTGGTCATGGTGCAGCCATGACGTCCCCAGTCACCTCTTGGCCTCAGGGAATTTTCGGGCGCAGTAAAATCGTGAATACGTCTCGCGTGCGCAATTAGTGCTCCCGAGACTTTTGTCAAATAGATGAGGGGAGCAAAAAGAACGTGTGCACGTAGTGCACCGACAACCAGTAGGAGATGTCTAAAAGGTTGGAGGTGCCCTCGTGTACGTGAAATGCCGGGACTCTGGTTCTGGACTGTTCACGTGTACACTTATTCTAGACCTAGCAACTAACCCACCCTGGCGAGTGACTTCTAGTATCGAGTCTTTAGCGTGACAACCTTTAAAAGATGACGACCGGATATGTGTCTCGTGATCTTCGGACTACTGGGATAGTTATCTAGTAAGATGTGAGCACTGGAACCTGATACACCATTCCCGAACGGGCTACTTGCCAGACCTAGAATAGGTTCAAAAGGTATACATGACAAAACCACAAAACGATCAGCAAAACCTTCGCCTAACGCGCCGCCACACAACTGTATCGTTTCAAAACACCGGGTGGTACTACATAAACAATATAGGTATGGCAGGCAGGTAAAGCGCTCTAGGTTTGGAGTTCAAAACCCTGTAGCCGAGGCACGTAGTCAACCCGCTGTACGTCGACTACCCCAGGTCTTTGGTACGACCAGGCGAGTAAGTCTGACGGGCGGACACATAAAACCTACACCCGGTAAACGTTCAACCAATTTTGCACATTGCGTGGCTCAACTGACCGGTCCAGAGACCCAGTCCAGTAAACTGGACAGCGTACAGAGACTAACGGGTGTTTGTAAGGTCTAAACATGCAAATCGGCGTCGTTCTAATCTCTCCACGTAGTTCACCCGATCTGGCACATGTAAAAGGCTATTTTTTTTTTACCTTTTTACGGTCTAACGCACCGGGGAAGCAGCTCCAGGAATACAGGAATAGTTATCCAAACTACCTTTTATTCGTTAGGTCACCGGGATTCTTGAAAAATTACCATCCATTTAGTGATGACAAAGGAAATTGGACCTGGTGGGCACTAAACCTAGACTAAGTAGAAAACTTAGAACGGGATTTTGCTCAAGAGTTTTACCTACCTATCGTACCAAAGTTCTGTATATAATGCCACCTTTAATCGTTTCTCGTCGCCCAGAAATATATGTTCTCTTTGAATCACTATCAAACCGTGGTGTATAAACCCCCTAGAATATCCCATAAGAATTAGGTAACTAGTAAACCATCCTAACTAATCTCCCATAAAAACCACTAGGTTCCCTAATCTTTAGGAGTGAAAACCACGCAAAACGATGGGAGAGAAACGAGCCTAATGATTAGGGAAGGTAAAAACGATTAAAAATTTCCAACTTCTCAGCGTACATATTATATATACAGTGAGTTGATACTTACATCATATCTTTACCGAACGACTACTATAGTCTAATAGTTGATGTAATGATTTTAATATGATTCTTATTAAATTTGTCAGGTTTGTAACCGGTACATTTAGTTGAAATTTTTTGCAACCAATCAGTGAATCAACACTAGGTTACGAACAAAAGGTAGGGGGTCGAACCTTAAAGTAGTAAAAAAAAAGGCGGTTTCATGTATAAACTTACCCAAATAATATTAGTAACATAGTTTGTAGTGATTACATACGATTAATACCTATAATTTCAATTAAATCAGTAATTTAAGTTTGAGGATATTTATGAAGTACTAAATTCATGTATCTATAAAAATCTAATATTCCTTAAGATCACGGTTTGTGTTGATCTCTTAAGACTTAGGTCTCTTAAGATAGGTTCCCTAAAGGTTAGATCCATAAGATGAAGGTACCACGGTTTGCTTCTTCACCCTTATCTCGATATGTGCTCAGCTCAACCGAGCTAATCGAGCGAGCTGAACCGAGTAAGGTTGAGCTAAGCGGAACTAAGCCTCCGTCCCAAGTTTAGTTCAGCTCGTCGAAAGGGACTGAGCAAAATCTAAAGCTCGGCGTGTGTTCGACTGGGTTCGAGCTAAGCGAAGTCGAGCTTCGAGCTGAGCAAGCATCGACCTGAGTCAAACGAGCTAAATTGAGCTAAAATATATATATATATATATATATATATATATATATATATATATATTATATTATATCAAATAATATATAATATATTATTACATTGAATGTTTTTAGGATTGGAAAACAGGGAGGGGGGGGGGGGGGGGAGAAAGCTTACTGGAGGGCGGGGGAAGGGTTTTGGGATCGGAGAGGGAGAGATCAGGCAGGTGGGTGGTAACGGGCTGGCAGGGGCTGAGAGAGAGAGAGGAGAGAGAGAGAGAGAGGGGGGGGGGGGGGGGGGGAAGGGTGCCAAACTCACCGCGACGGGCTGTCAGGGGTCGGGCCAGCAGAGAGAGAGAGAGAGAGAGAGAGGGTGCCAAACTCGCCGCGACGGGCTGTCAGGGGTTGGGCCAGCGAGAGAGAGAGAGAGGTGGGGGGGGGGGGGGGGGGGGGGGGGGGCCAAACTCGACGACGCCGTCACGACGGGCTGGCAGGGGCCGGGCCAGCAGAGACAATCACGTGAAAAGACACCGTATGATCACGTGGAACAAACAGTTAGTGAATGCAGTCACTCAGATAACAGCCAACTCGGATTACTTCTACTTCTGGCTTCTGAGTTCACCGGGACGGCGTAGTTCCTTCTTCTATGTCCATTTTCACTACGGAACTACACGGAATTGGAACTGGATTTGAATTGGGAATTGCAGAAACTACTGGAACTGGTATAATCCCTTGGAAATCAGTAGTATCTAACCGGGATCCACAGGGTTTTGTAGTGGATTTAAAATCGGAATCACTCTCTCAACTTCTTACCTACCCAGTCGTTAGTCTGGTCGACTTGGGTCCGAACAGGCTGGCCAGTGCTGGCCAGCCGACCTGACCTGGTTGACCAGTTCTGGCCAGCCTGTCCTGAGGGTCAGGTCTGTCGCACACGTCCGTTCACCCCGGCTGGCCAGCACTGGCCAGCCGACCCGACCAGGTTGGCCAGAACTGGCCAGCCCATCAGAAAGGGGGTTCTGTCGTTGGAGGGACAGAAGAGAACCGGAAACCGGGTGGCCAGCCCCTGGCTAGCCCTGTCCAGCCGTTTCGGTAAAAAACGGGCAAAATACTGGTAACCTCGAGTAAAAAGGATATATACCTTGAGCCAAAAACCCGTATTCACTCTCTCAAAACTCTTGGATAACGAGTGTGGAAAACATGTAGAAAACCCCGGAGTTTCTCCTCCTCAAAGTTCAGTATAGGGAACACAAATTAGTGTTCACTCCCGTAAATTTACGTTTGATTCTCTACTGAATTAAGGAGAGAGTTAAGATCTCCACCCTGTGATATGGTGTATCAATATAGATAACAAGTTCTGGAGATCTTCTGGGAGATCCACTTAGAGGATCAATCTTGTTCGATGTATGGGGTACATCTTCTAAGTTGGATAGGAGGATAGTGGAACTCGTAGAGTTTCCGTAGTGTACGTTTCATAAACTAGCTCACATCGACTCCGTAAACGCTGCGTAGCCACTGTGCTAGCACTCTCGTTCCCTTCGGCTAACTTCGTGTCCTCTCGCCTCTAGTTCGTTGGGCTTGGCCGCGATTTGTTCCCCGAGTAGGCTGTTCATTCCAACAGGAAAAACTCTCAGGTAAATCTCAAACAAACAGTTTGAGTTAGATCCCTGCAACCGGCAAGGAACCGGGCAATCGACCCGGATTTGATTCAGAGGTTCCCCCTCGGAGGCTGTGCCCTCATTTGCACACAGCCCAACTCTCAATCGGATACAGGTTTTGAGGAAAACCCAACTCTCAGTCGGTAAACATGTTTTGAGGCCTATACCAACTCTCCATTTAGCCATTTTGGAGGCACATTTCCAATTCTCCACTTGGAGTAAATTTTGGAGGCTATCACTTACGGCCACACGAGTTTCCTTAACTCATGAATTTGGCCCTCATTTCATCTGGGTTTCAACTTGGTGATATGTACGAACACAAATACTAACTAAATTCGTGTAACTATAGAATCGTAAACTCAAATTAACAAATTACTACTACGAACTATCCTTACATACGATCCGTTATCTAACTGTGTAGGTGTGTGTTCTACATGAAAGTGATTCACACATCTGAACTCGAGTAACTAGGTAAGAGTATTCAGATGTATCCAACGTATCCAATCTCGAACTAATCAATTTAGTAAATAAATGGATACGTACGAATCTGATCCTAATAAATAACGAATTGGTATACGATCAGAACACTAACCTGGGTGAATCCGAACCTTCAGCTTCACAAGAACGAATGAATCAAATTAAACAACTTAACACGTTCATCCGTTTTTCTTAAAGTTTTTCCAAGATTAGTGGGGGGGGGAGGATATCCAAATCGGTATTAAGATCAACGAGAAATTCGAAGGCGTGTATGCATCCACAGCACAATCTGGTGGGCTGCGTTAAAGTCAGAGAGAGAGAGAGAGAGAGAGAGAGAGAGAGGACGTAAAACTAGCAGGATAGCCGGCAGCCGGCCAACCATTGCCCAAAGTTCGAGCAGCCTACAGCCGCTGCCAAAGTCCAAGCAACCTGCAATCACTGCCCGACCGACCACCACCCGACGTCGACCACCTTCACTCCATCAGATTTTTTCCCAAACTCCATTCAACTTTCAAGGTAATAAATTATTTAATATTTTTTCTCAATTATTTTGTAATTATTTAGTTAATTATTTAACTAATTTTTTAGCTAAACTAACTATTTAGGTAATTATTTAATTGATTGTAATTGTAATTGCAATTTATTTTGTAATGGTTTAGCCAATTTAACTGTTTAGGTAATTATTTAAGTCATTGTTTAGGTAATTGTTTAGCTAATTTAATTGTGAAGCTAATTATTAGGTAATTGTTTAGTTAGTTTAATTGTCTAGCTAATTATAATTTTAATTACAATTTTCTTGTGATTGTCTAGCTAATTGTAATTGTAATTGTAATTGCATTAGATCAACAGTTTAGACCATTGAACATGGTCCAAATACACGAAAATATGTGCATAGTAATTGTTAGTAATTCTTATTTGTTAATGTTAGTAATTATGTGGATCATTAAACGATTGTTATTTGTTAGTAATCATGTAGATAATTAGGTAATTGTAATTGTTGGTAATCATGTGGATATTTGTTATTTGTTAGTAATTGTAGTATGTAACTGTAGCAATTTGTATCTATAGTATGTAAATAATTAGTTGCCCATTTGAGCATTCCTATATGGCTAGGTATAGACTAATGTGTTTTTGGTGCATAACATCCTCAAATTGTACGTTCTTTTACAATTCAAGATCGAATAGATTGTGATGTCTTTGTGTTACTGATTTAAATGCTTACGCATGTTCCATACTGCATCTCCCGTCTTTTCTCTGGATGTATTTCTTCCATTTGCTTCTATTGTTATTTATTCTCACTTTGTGTGGGTACTTGATAATAGAAAATAAATAGGAGATAAATATATTCTGGAGAAATAAGGGGAGATGCTTCTGGAAATTTTGTGTAGGCATTTAAATCAGTAAAATGAAAGCATTACAATCTATCTGATCTTGAATTGGTAACTAATTTAGGTAGAGAAAAGTTGTAGCATCACAATCGTAGATATATAGGTTTAGGTGAAATCAACACCATAGGTCAACTTTATACCACAGGTCCACAAGTTGACAATATTTAGTATTTATATTTATAGATGACTAGTGATGAGGTTTCAACTACTCCCAGTGCGTCAGTCACATCACCACTTGTTATGGATGGAGATTCTTCGACAAGAGCTGCGAAGAGAAAGAAGAGATCATCGTGTGGGATGACTTCGAAAAAGTCATGGTAAATGAGGTGAAGAGAAAGTTAAATGTACGCATTACAAAACACTATACATGAAGAATTCAAGGGATGCAACTACTCAATTATAGAGACATAGGCCAGAGCTATATAAAAAGACTAAAAATTTCATTGGCTGGTCAACAGTTGCTCTCGTTTACAAGGAAGAAGGTGACGACTCTTCCGGCACATTTTTCATTCATCATTTTGATAAAGATAAGCTGAAAGAGTGGTATGCGAGGTCAGTGATTGTTGAAGATAAGCTGTTTAGATTTAGAGAGAGCAAAGCTTTTATGGGGTACAATAAATTCTTGAATCCTAAAGTCAAAGGATATCGCGAATCACAGTAAAGAGAGAGTGTATAAAGATGTATTCAAAAGAGAAGATGAAATTGAAATCAATTCTCTCTAAAATAAGTTTTGATTTTTGATTTGTGGACGATGTCCAATAAGATGAATGAATACATGTCATTAACTGTACACTTTGTTGATGAAGATTGGAAACTATGTAAGAGAATTCTGAACTTTTGTCACCTTCCTCCTCATTCTGGTTATGCAATTTCATATTGTATATATCGTTGTCTACAAGAGTGGGGCATTGGAAAGAAAATCTCCGCAATAACTTTAGATAATGCTTCTACTAATGACAGTCTAATTATAATCTTATGTAACCAAATGAAGGTAACTGAAAATTTATTTTTGAAGGAACGATATTTCAGATTAGGTGTTGTGTCCATATTCTAAATTTAATTGTCCAAGAATGGCTGAAGATAATTGACCCCACAATAAGAACATCAAGGAGAGTATAAAATACATCAGGGGTCACCTTCAAGATTAAGTATATGGAATGATATCATCCAACATTTAGGTTTTGAAAGCTCAAAAAAACATTGAAGTTAGATATTCGTAGATGCTGGAATTCAACTTTTGAAATGTTTGATTTCGACAATTGAATTGGAATTTGAATTCCCTGAATTCGCAGTGCATGATAGATTGTATGCTTGGTTGCCTAGTCAAGAAGATTAAAGCAGAGCAAAACAAGTTCACGGGTTTGTCAAGATATTATATGATTGCATAAACATTTTCTCATAAACGAAATATCTCATGGCAAATCAATTTCTTTTCATATGTTTGTCAGATTAAAGAAGTTCTAAATAAAATAGTTAGTGAGGGTCCAAAATTTTTAAAATAGATGGTGGATAGAATGCAAACGAAGTTTGTTAAGTACCAGGATGACTGTCATTTATTAATGTCCTTAGCAATTATTTTTTATCCCCGATGTAAGATGATCTTAGTGGAGTTTATTTTTATGAAGATATTGAAAGGGCATCGTTCAAAACCTCTAAGTTTCGTGATGCAATTGAAGATATGCACTCTTTGTATGCTTCTAATGTACCCACAACCATAAAAGTTGATCAACAATTTGCAGGTCCAAGCTCTTCTGGTTCATCTGCACTCATTGGCAATGTGTTCAATGAATTCATGAATTTTTTAACACAAAAAATACAGATATACAGACAAATGAATCAAAGCTACACTTGTATCTCAAAGAGCTGATCGTAATGCACCATGATTCAAAATTTGATGTTTTGGAATGGTAAAAGATGAGAGTCAGCGAAAAAAAATACCTTGTACTGTTGGTGATGGCACGGAACATATTGTCAATTCCTATGTCAATCGTGGCATCGGAATCCGCCTTTAGCACAGGGAGTAGGGTCGTTTCTAAGCATCGAAGCTCACTTTCACCAAATACAATTGAAGCATTAGTTTGTACACAAGATTGGTTGAGTCCGATTTGGGGAAGTAGCTATTATGATGTTGAAGAGGAGGAGGAAGATGAGTTCGGCATGAACAACATGAACATTAATGAGATTATAGATTTTTGTTAATCTTTGAATATATTAGACAATGAAATGTGTACTTTAATTTTCTTAAGTGTTAAAATTGTTTATGCTTTCATCATAACATCTTGCATCAATATATTACTTACTTTATTATATTCATTTTGTTTAGCTTTTTACAGTTCTTACATTAAGTTGTTAGTCTCTCTTTAGTGTTTACTGTTTCTTTTATGATTTTGTCAAAAATACTAATGTTTTGAAGAAAACATGGAGTGTAGACATGTCTTCATCTAACCCATCAACCGACATTTAAGACTATGGTTCCCTAGTCCACTCTCCAAATTCAGGAACTACGAAGATTATATATCGTTTATTTGGAAAAAAAATTTAACAAAATTAATCAACTTAGATTGCACTTGGCATGTTAGGGCGGAGATGCAAAACTGTGCCCTAAAGTCCCAAAGGATGTTCAACTTCTTTTCCAAGCCCTTTTAGAATCGAACAAAAACCTTCAACTTCTAAGTGGAGAGAAGGCATTGAGAGAGAAAGAAGAAGAAGAAGAGAAGGAAGCAAAATTAGATGTATTAGAAGAAGAGCAAATGCAACTCATCTTAAAGCGTAGTTTGGAAGAGGCTTCTACACATCGTCGATGTCCTCCAAGTCCAAGACAACATGCATGATAATGAAGCAGGATTGAATAAGAGCATTAATAGAAGGAGTAACAAAGCATCAAAGTTCCTCTTTAGACTTGGTGAATTATATAGGGGGATAGGTACTTCGTATAAATCAGCTCATAAAGAAGGCTTGAAAAACCTAATTGAATTTATCAAAGAGTATGATGGAACACCCTCTCCATCTTCTGACTCAGTAGAGGTGAATGAGTACCTTTACAAAATTTGGATAACAGCTCTAGCTTGCCAAACGAATCGTAAGAGAGGTGAAAGTACATTTTTAATATTTCTCAATTTTATTTTAAGTAAGTTCTATCTACGTCATCCTTCTTAACTTTGTGTAAATAATACATGTAACATGTAAGTTTATGAAGCTTCGTGTGAACAATACATCCTTTCTAACTGTGTCAGTCGGTATATGGAACTTCTATATACATATTTCTAAGCTCGGCCCTTAGCTCAAATTCAGCTTGAAAAGCTCAAGCTCGAACTCAGCTCGAAAGCTCAGTCGAGCCAACTTGAACAAGTCTTTCCAGTTTTATGGCCGAGCCAAGCTGAACACGAGCCAGGGTGGTCATTGGTCGAGCCTAACTCGAACAGGGCTAAGCTTGGCTCGTGTACAACTCTAATAGCAGCATTAGTTCGCAAAACGAATCATAGGAGAGGTGAAAGTACATTTTTAATATTTTTCAATTTTTATTTTAAGTAAGTTCTATCGACGTCATCCTTCTTAACTTTGTGTAAGCATGTAACATATAAGTTTATAAAACTTTGTGTGAACAGTACATCCTTACTAACTGTGTCGGTCAATATATGGAACTTCTATATACATATTTCCAAGCTCGACCCTCAGCTTGATTTCAGCTCGAAAAGCTCGAGCTCGGTCGAGCCAACTTGAACAAGTCTTTCCAGCTCGATAGCCGAGCTGAGCTAAACATAAGACAGGGTGGTCATTGGCCAAGCCTAGCTCGAACAGGTCTGGGCTCAGCTTGACTCGGCTCGTGTACATCTCTAAACAGGAAAATAAGATGGAAAAGGTGTCATGTTGGGTAGGCCCCACCATGATATTTATATGAAATCCACCTAGACCATCAAATGTGTCATCCTATGTCAAGGCCACAACCCAAAAATAACTCCATCATTTATTAAGGTAGACTATACAATTAAAAACAAATCACAGGGTAACTTTTCACCCCATAAACTATTTCCCTTGGTGTAGCCCACTTAAATTACATACATGCCTGAATTTTGGTTTAGTGTTAGGTTTTGATGTGGCATCTAATGGTTGGAGTGGATTTTATATAATTACCATGGCAGGTCTGTAAAAGTCAATAGTAGACGTCTCTTTGGCAACTGTTTCCATTGGTGTGCCCCACCTTAATTGCACTTCAACCTAATTTTTTGGCCCTACTTTGAACATGGAATTACACATATAATCATAGGAATGGATCTTACATAAACATCACTGTGGCATCCGAAAAAATCAAGGGATGGTATTCCGAAAAATGTATAATTGGATCGGACAATAGTCAATGGTTCACTTAATGAATAACTTTTAATTTATTAATAGAATGGCACTTCCAAGATGTTCAATAGATTAAACCCATTACTAAGAACATTTTCTTATTAAATCATTCCTATACACCCATAAAATGGCCATACTTTTAATTTGTTATTTATCGATGGTTTATATTGTTTTCTATGGTGTGGGCCACTTGATGAGTGGATAGGATTATTTTTGCACTAGGTTATTTTCATGGTGGGGCCAATTTATTAGGAGGGTTGGATTTTCTGGGAACTTAGCTGGTAAGAAGTTATCCCCGGGTGGACCTTAAAGTGTGGTCCGAAAGGTTAAGACTTGATACATTCACTTTTTTAATATACACAGCGTATACACGTCAATCATAAAACTCTAAGATGGCCATTGATTTTTTAGGTCCCACCTTGATGTGTATGCGAAATCTGCTCTGTACATTTAATGTGTAATGGTAATTTATTCTGAGGAGTAAAAAGTCAGGCTAACCCGTGATTAAGATGGGCAACAATAAAGGAAACAATTGAGAGACAGATGTCTACCCTTAAATTTTACAGGGCCTTCTGTGATGATTATACCAAAATCCACACCAACCATTATATGCCACACCAAAAATTAGGTTCAAGACCCAAACTATGAGGCCCATATGTGATTCAGGTGGGCCACATGAAGGAAAACAGTTTAAGAGGTGGTGATTATCGTTGTATATATTGTTTCTAAATTTATGTTCCAATTATTTACTTGAATGAGGCTATTTTTGTGCTTTGTTCATAATATGGGGTGACGTGCAGGGTGGTTGGGTGGATTCTACGTAAACACCACGGTGGGGACGACCTGAGCTGCTCTCTTCCCTGCTCCAATAACCCAGGCCTTCCACACTGCTATTGCTGGTTCCCATCTCCCTGTTCACACTGTTATTGTGGTCCGGGCTCTGGGTCTGCCGGGTTTGGACAGAGCTTGGCCCGGCCCGTAAATCCTCGAGTTACCATTTCCCACGTGCCAGGTGAGTATTCCTGAAGGGAGGTTTTACCCTTACCGTGGGGCCCACCTTAATGGTGTGTTGTATATCCACGCCGTCCAACCGTTTCTGGAGATCACTATAGGATGTGGTCCAAAAAATTAAGTAGATCCAAATCTCAGTTAGACCACACCACATGAAATAATGGTGATTGAATGCCTACCGTTAAAAACTTCCCAACGACCCACAGTAATGCCCACGGTAATGTTTCTTTTCCATTCAGCCTATTGATAAGGTCAATCAGATCTGGATAAAGGAATAAAGAATATATAAAGATCAGCTTCATCTAGGGCTGTAAATGGGTCAGTGGACCCGATGGGGCACCCGGACCCAACCCATTTAGACCCGACCCAGACCCGACCCACTTGTTAAATGGTACGGGTTTGGGTCCAAGATCAGACCCAATTGCTAAACGGGTCTGGGTCTGGTTTCCTTTATATTAGACCCGATCCGACCCGACCCGAACCCATTTAGTAAGTGGGCGGGTTTGGTCTATGTTTCAAGGGACCCGTCTAGCCCAGACCCGTCTAGACCCGGTTTTAAGCCTTGCAAAATGCTTGCATACTTGATCCAGACCCGAACCCATTAGACCCGACCCATTTATAAATGGGTCTGAGTGGATCTCTCTCCACCAAACCCGGACCCATTTATAAATGGGTATGATGGATTGACTTAAACCCGACCCGGACCTGCCCATTTAGTAAAAGGGTCTGGGTCTAAAATTTGGACCTAGACCCGTTTAGTAAATGGGCGGGTCTGGTTTTGGCTAAACCCAGCCCGAACCCGACCATTTACAGCCCTAGCTTCATCCAAAACTTTCGTGGCACACAAAGAGCTTTAAATGATCATTTTCCGCTGTTTCCAATGTTTGCGGTCCACCTGAGATTTGGATCTGCTTAAATTTTGGGATCATGTACTAAAATGATCTGAGAAAACGGATGGACGGCGTGGATATACAAAAAAAAAAATTAGTCAAGGTGAGCCCCTACACGGTAAGAGTAACACTTAGCCAGACCCGGGCAACACCTAATCCCCTCCCTTCTTGGGAAGCTGATTGCGTACTGAGTAACTCAGTACGTCTGTGGGGCCCATCGTGATATATGTACTTTATCCACTCCGTCTATCCATTTTATCAGATAATTTTAGGTATTGATCCAAACAATGATACATATCCAAAGCTCAAGTGCGTCACATCGTAGGAAATAATACGAATTGAACATCTACCCTTGAAAAACAATTTGGACCACATAAGTTTTGGATCAAGCTGAAATTTGTTTTGTCCCTTAATCCATGTGTGTGTCATCTTATGAACAGGTAGGATGACAACTAAATATCACTGTAGGCCCTATGAAGGTTTCAATGGTGGAAATCATTATTCCCACTGTTTCCTGTGGTATGGTCCACTTGAGCTTTGGATATGCTTCAATTTTGGGCTCAACCTCTAAAACGAGATTTAAAAATGGATGGACGGCGTGGATAAACCGCATACATTCATGGTGGGCGCAACTGAGTTTACTCAGTACGATAAAAGCGTACTGGGTAACTCAGGACGCAATCCAATTTCCCATTCTTGAAGGGAAGGGGTTGGTGAGATTGAGGGAGAGGCTGCTGAGAGGGGGTAGGTGGACTACCTGTCTATATGTATATATACCCCCTTTCCACCTAATCTCTCCTTCCCATTTCCCATCTTTTCTGTTGCAGACGTTTGGAAAGCAGAGATCGACTCCCATGGCGTCGTCTCTGTCATCAAAACCCTTTCTCACAGCCACGAGAACCGACGGAATCTCTGGCCTGGGATTCCAAGCCTCTGATCTCAGGAGATTATCCGCTCCGTCCGTACAAATCTCGATCCGACGGTCTCCTGCTCCCCGAAAGCTCGGTAAATCACTTCCCGTCTTCAATCAATTCTGATATTCTTTTAGA
Source organism: Liriodendron chinense (assembly GCA_003013855.2). Lineage (NCBI taxonomy): Eukaryota > Viridiplantae > Streptophyta > Magnoliopsida > Magnoliales > Magnoliaceae > Liriodendron > Liriodendron chinense. The sequence goes on from PVNU02001237.1 coordinate 16,477, forward strand.
CATCCTCAACTGAATTCCTGATCTGGATCTCTCTTTAGTTTGCCGTTTTGAACTGATTTTGATCCTGATCTCTGCAAATCTCTAGGTTTTTGTTTGGAATTAGGATATTGGCTTCAATAGGCTTTGTAGAATTGCTTTAAATCCCAATTCGATTGAACTCGGATCCATCCAAGATTTCAATCTAGGCTGCTGAATTGTCTGTTTTGATCTGTTCTGAGTCTCTATTGTTTTGTACTGTTTTGCATTGTGATTTTACTTGCTTGGGTGATTAATGTGACCAGATCAAGAAGAAACTAATTGCAATAACATTCATGTAGAGAAATGCAACTAATTAATGTTGAAAATACACACGTGGGGGAAGATCCGCATGTAGCAAGTAGAGAAAATAAGCAATTACAGTGAGCAGGCTCAACATCCCTCTAGTCTTGTACTAGAGAGCACAACTCTCTCCCAAAATTCTATTGCAGAGAAACAAAGAAATTTTGCTCAAAATGAAGTATCATTTATCTCTGTTATTTCATATGGTCTGCCTCTTATTCATATGGAGAGGCTTACAAGGTTTCATTCTTGAGATAAATCCCTAACACAATAAAAAGAATCTAAAAACACAATTCCTTGCTAGCAAAGCTCTCTAAAATAAGAAACCTATAAAATAGGAAATCCAAAAACATTTCCGAACACAAAAAAGGGAAACCAGCAACGATCTAAAAATGGAAATTGTGTCTTTTCTTGTGCACACATGTGGAGCGTCCATGTGTGGGATGGGATGTGATTGAACTAGTGATCTCTGCAGCATCTAGGCCTTTCCTTTGCTTGTCATCTTAGTTGTTTATTCTATGCTGCTAAATGGATTTTGTGTAGTTGTTTATAACTGCTTTAGGTACCGATTGGGATGTCCTGTTTTGATTTTTTTAAATCTGAAATCAGGCCTTCTCGTTGCTTTTAAACTAAATGGTTTGATCTATGGGGAAAAATGTCTTTTTGTTTCGATGTTTGGAACTTCCAATCTTGATCAGGTTACACAGATTTGATTTCTAGAAGCTTCATGAGCTTTAATATGTGTCAGTCACATTCATTGCTTCTTTTCTGGTCTGAAATTGTTAGTATAAGCTTTGGATTTTTTTTTTCTTTATTTGATTTATTGCGTAAAGCTTCCCATCTTGATAAACTTGCAGGGACTTTATTTTATTGAAGCTAGTTGATCTCTAATGCCTTGTTTGTTGAATTCTCACCGTTTCTTGTTTTAACTGAAATTTCTCAGATATGGCTCTTCATTTTCCCATTTAGATCCTAAGTTTTTTAGCTTGAATCCTAGACGACTAATTAGTTTACTACCACTCTTCTCCAGTGCATGATTTCATACTTTGTGAGCCCTTTCTGTTTTTCTTTTATCTAGAATGCAGATTTTAATTCAGTTCATCATTTTAATCTTCATCTGAAGTTATTGAACTAGCTGATACAATTGCTTTTGCTTGCAACTGTTTATGGATATGGGTGTTTGGAGGGCTTTCTAATCTGATGCCTCCTTTTCCACTGCATTCACACCGGGCCTGTTTTTTGCATTGGCCTAGTGTTTCTTTCTGAATGATTTTGTTTGTTTGTTTAGTACACCGGATTTTTAGGGAAGCTTGGGAAAAGTCTAAAATTCTGTTGTAATTCCAAGGTTTTCCATTCTCTATCTAAATGATTGGGCAAGGTTTTTTTTTTTTTTTAGAAAACAGGGGAATGGAATTCCTAGGGAATGTAAGAACCAACAAAAAAGTGCAAATCAAACTCGTTTTTCATAAAAAACTAGGGAATTGTTTGGTGAGGAAAAAAAAAAAAAAAACACCCCTGTGGTGTATTTTTTTTTTTCCTTTGGACTTTCTTGTCTTAGAATTTCATACTTTTACTAACCATGGGGAGGGGATTGGATATCATTTACATATTGCTGTTGTCTGGGCTCTCTCTACTTAGCCATGTACCGTGCTTGATATCTAATGCACATAGGTGCTTTATTTATTTTCCACCTTTATCTGTTCATGATTGGAAATGTTTAAAATCTTACGTGCTGTGCTTAAAATACCAGAGGTGCAGGCTGCTACTGGAAATTCATTTGGGACCTTGTTCCGTATTACGACATATGGAGAATCTCATGGAGGAGGTGTTGGGTGTGTTATTGATGGATGCCCTCCTCGGGTTCCCCTTTCGGAAGCTGATATGCAAGTAGAACTCGATAGAAGGTATTCCTTTTAACATGTCATATTCTGCATCACAAGTACACTGTTGTTATATTGGTGCAACTGGATCTAGTATTAAGGTATAAGCCATTTGTTTGCTTCCTTGGTGGCAAACATGTGCATTGAGAATAGACTCTACTTGCAAGGCTTTTAAATGTCAATGGACTGGGTTTGCCCATCAGGCATGGGTTTTTTTTTTAGGCCCAATATTTTTGGGCCTGAAAATAGATATACTGGGCATGGGATTATATTTAACAACCTTCACATTTTCAAGGCTCAGTCGGAGCCTGAACCTACGCTTGATTCCGTGGACCAATCTTGGTCTAAATTTCAGACCCATGAGCCATTTGGGGCCCAAACTTAAATGGGCTGGGCCCTGGCTGGCCTCTCCCTGTCCCAGCCTAGCCCAGCCTGCGAACAGTCCTGGCTACTTGCAGCTATGCAGTTGAGTGATAGATGCACTGTATCAGTATTGGTGTCTATTTTACTGGCAACTTTTGTTTTTAGCAATATCTGTTGATATATTCTCTCTTTTGTTCTTTTTTCAAACGACGCAAACCAGTACTCTCTTTCCTCTTCTTAAACCAGTACACTCTGTCCTCTCTAACAAATGACATCCATTTCTGTTTTGTTGCTATTCTTCTTCCATCTCAAGCAAATAGCAACAAAAATGGGGTAAAACTAATTCATAATTTCTAACTCAACAGTAACACATTTTTATCATCCCCTGACTACTGATTCCCCCTCCCCGGACTTTGCAGAGACCTGTGTTTTTGGTAAACAGCAGTCCATGCCTGGTCACTGCAACCCCCTTTTTGATATCATTCTGGCAATGGTCTCTTATTATAGAGTTAAAGGCCACCATTTTTTTTTTTTTTTTTTTTTTCTCATCTTACGTTTTTCCAGAAACTTGGGGTTGTCTTTTAAACTGTAAAACTTGTACAGTTAGCTGCCCACCAGGCATCAACCTTCCCATTTTACCAGGCTCTTGAAAATAGGCCGTGGGCCACCCAATATAAACTCCAGGTCCAATTGTTACATCCACTCATGTCTCAAAGGATGAGCAAGTATAATTATGGAGGGGCAGTGGCTAGATAAATGTCTAAGCACGGAGCACCCACATGCATGGGGGTTCATGCCCAAGAAGCTGGCTGAAAAATAGCAGGGAGCCCATTGCTAATGTTTACCAACACTGTTCACATGCCAACATGGTCATGACCCACACTATGCCTTAGCACAACTATTACATGTTACCTGGCAAGAGGAGTTTTCAACAGCTGATGTTTACAGCTTGCAATGCGAGAAAAGCCTCTGAGGATGAACTTGAAGCTTCATCAGCAAGAAAGAAAGAAAGAAAGAAAAAAAAAACAATATCATTCCTAAACCCAATCAAAACCTTAAGTTGTCCTGGACAGGGACATCAACTGACTGGATCTGACAAGACCGGAGGGTACAAGGACTGGTCAATGTACATGTATGCCATATGCACTGTGGATATGGACGCGCTGCTGATCTTACTCCCCAATTTAGTAAATTCATACTGTAGTCTAGCCCATGTAACTGGAGAGATGCTAAGGTGATTTGCACAAACCAAATTGAAGGGGTGACCTGCTGCCCATGTGCCAACTTGAAACCTGTCTGTGAGATTCAGGCCAGCATTTTTATTTTGTAATGTAGATAAAATATGTTGCTGGTGTCTCCTTATTTAGTCGAGACATCTTCATTTTTTTCTCAACTTTTATGATCTCTCTCTCTTTTTTTATTTATTTTTATTTATTTTTTATTTTTTATAAATGATAAAAATGGGAGTTCTGCATCACATATTGCTGATAAATCCCTATTTAAAATGGTGTCTGGTTTGTGATATATTTTGTTAACCAGTATTTTTTATCTATGGTTAGGTCTTCTAGGTGCCCTGAATACTGTTCCTTTTCTAGTAACTGGGATGAAATTAAGAATACCTAATCATGCTATATGAGAATACTGGGTTGTCAATAAGCCAAAAAAGAAGAAGAAGAAGATGGTAATGATGATGAATACCTTCAAGTAAGTTTTAACTCCAAAATTAATGTCTCCAGGAGGCCAGGGCAGAGCCGAATTACTACCCCAAGAAAAGAGACTGATACATGTCGGATTCTTTCAGGCGTTTCTGAAGGTTGTTGTTGCTGCTTTTTTTTTTTTTTTTTTTTTTTTTTTTTTTTTTCAGTCATTGCTTTCTTGCACGCTATGTGGCATATTTGACATTCTTCTCTGAGTAATTCATTGACTGATGCAGAATATGTACTGCAGGAATGACTACAGGAACCCCAATCCATGTCTTTGTACCAAATACCGATCAAAGAAGTCATGTGAGTATATCCCTTGGGAACTGGGGGCTTCTGTAATATGAGGTCCCAAAGCAAAATTCCTCATGATTGTCATCTATTGTATTTTGTATTGCATCTTCATGCCTACTGAATTTTCAAATCATTCCCATCTGTGAACTTTTGCAGGATTACAGTGAAATGTCAATGGCATATAGGCCTTCTCATGCTGATGCCACGTATGATTTTAAATATGGTGTGAGATCAGTACAGGTAACCTCATGTTCCCACCTATTATGATGGCTCATTGAAACCAAATTCTTTAGATGATTCGATGTATAAACATCATTGTAAAACTTGTTCCAAATGAAATTGTAGGGGGGTGGCAGATCTTCAGCCAGAGAAACCATTGGGAGAGTTATACCTGGATCTGTTGCAAAGAAGATTCTCAAGATGGTGTCAGGGACTGAGGTGTGTTTATTAAGTTGCTGACTGCAACTATCTTTTATTGAGATGAGTTTGGCTGGGTCCTGTTTCCACAAGCTGCTTTACCTATCTTCGCTCCAAATCCCGAATTATTATGCAATTCAACGCATGCTGAAGTCTTATGCATGTATATAGGTGTAGCGCATATCATCTTTAACAGCTTGTCCATGTTTTAATAATGTTGATTTGTTATTTGTGTTTGAACTTGTCTATTTGCGCCCGAGGCAATTTTATAGTTACGTGTTTAGGGCACTGATTTTCTGGTCTAATCTTTGTGTTGATTTTGTATAATCAAACATGTTTTTGTATTACATCTTGCTACTGATGCATCCACAGGCTTACATGCATGAATTGGTATTGGTTGACCTCTTGTCATGCCTTGCATCCATCCCTGCCCTAATATTCTCGATGATTTTCAGGTTTTGGCATATGTATCTCAAGTGCATAAAGTTGTACTTCCAGAGGGAGTGGTCGACAATGACGTTGTGACACTTGAACAGGTGCGAAACAGTTTTTTTCTTCTTTTCTTGCCGAGGTTTACCTAATAGTGCTATTGTTGCAATTTACTAAGAATCTTCCTATATGAAATTCTTCCAGGTAGAAAGTAATATCGTTAGGTGTCCAAATCCTGAATATGCTGAGAAGATGATTAATGCCATTGATGCTGTAAGAGTGAGAGGGGACTCTGTTGGTGGTGTTGTGACATGCATTGTGAGGAATGTCCCACGTGTAAGAATTCAACTCAATTCAATCTCTCCTGAGTTGACTTGCAAAGCCTCCTTTCAAGCATATATACATTTTTCATCATGTTTGGAAATAATCCCAAGTCAGCAGTTGTCTAATAAAGATGACCCCTTTGGTTACAGGGGCTTGGTTCACCGGCCTTCGATAAACTTGAAGCTGAGCTTGCCAAAGCTGTCATGTCATTGCCAGCAACCAAGGCATTTGAAATTGGTAGTGGATTTGCAGGTACAAAAACATATCTTTGAGCATTGGATTAGTTGTGAATAGAAAAGGAGAAACAAACTGTTTATAATTTGGTTGTGAACTTCCAACAACCATTTCAACTGCTATCTTCAAGAAATCATTGGCTATTATTGGTTCAGGATTTGTTTTATGTTGTATGTAATTTGTCTGGGGCAATCTGTGCAGGTACTTTTATGACGGGAAGTGAGCATAACGATGAGTTCTATACTGATGAGGATGGAAAAATCCGAACAAGAACAAATCGTTCGGGTGGGATACAGGTATTTTCTGTTCCTTTTCCTTTCTTTCTTTTTCCTTTTCTTTCTCACTATTCCATTAAGATCCAAACTCTAAAGCGTTTCCTGGGTTCCATATATTTTTTTTTTCTAATTCTTATAGGGTGGAATATCAAATGGTGAAATGATAACCATGAGGATAGCTTTCAAGCCTACTTCTACAATCGCAGTAAGTTGGACTCCCTGATAGAACACTTGTACATTTAGCATGGATTGAAAAAGGTACACTATTTCAGTCTGACAGCTAAATTTTTTATTTTGCTCATGGGACTCGTTATGCAACTCTTGCAGAGGAAACAGCATACAGTGACCAGAGACCGACATGAGACCGAACTCATTGCACGAGGACGCCACGATCCTTGTGTGGTCCCTCGAGGTCCGTTCAGGAACTTCCTTCATAGGGAAACTCCCCTCTGTCATTTAATCTGTCATTTGCTTTCTTGGTCTACATTTAACCTAATTAAACATCATGGAAGAAGATTTATGTTAACGATTGCTTGCCGGTGTTGCAGCTGTGCCGATGGTGGAAGCCATGGTTGCTTTGGTTATTTTGGATCAACTGATGGTGCAGTATGCACAATGCCAGCTGCTACCCATCAACCCTGGCCTCCAAGAACCTGTGGAGGCACCAAAGCTTGAGGTGGCCGGCCTTCCCCTTTGAAAGGTGGGTTGCAAGCTTTCTCTAATTTTATTTATATTTTTTTTTACCCTAAAACTCCCTGTAATCTGTACGCAAGTGGCAGAGGGAAGCGATGTTGTTGTATTGTGATTTCGAGGACCGGGTTGTCTGATTTTGCTTAGTATGCAGTAGGCACAAACAAAATAAGGTCAGGAATGTAATGATATGTTGTGGGCATGTTGGTAACTGTTTAGTTGTGTGTGTGTGTGTGTGTGTGTGTGTGTGTGTGTGTTTCAAAATTGCAGTTGTATCCCCAATGCATGCTAAGGTTGGGCGAGCATGGACATTTTTTCTTCTCTTGTAATGTTTATCTGCCCATGATTCAAAATTACATTTTGATACATGGTTGTTTCTAGATTTTTATTTGGAAAGAAATTCTTGATGCTTGTTTAAGAGGTTTATCACGGCTGTTAACAGGTTGGGCCTTTGATTTCCAGGCCGGATTTTTTGGATTGGTTGAGTTGGGTGGCCAGGCCATATTAACAAATGTGATTTTGGCTGGCCTGAGCCTGACATATTGTCAGTCCTAGAATTGGTTACCTTGGCTCATTGACAACACTGCAGATGGTTGCCTGCCCACTCACAGTTTGACAAATCTCTAGGATGATTGTCCTGGTGATCTGACCTTAGGCCCTAGTGATCTGATGGGCCACATATGAATGGTTCTGATCACTTTGGATGACTTGTCATCTCATTCAATATGAGCAAAGTAACAAGAGAAAGAACTAATGTCCCGTTTTGATATCTCGATTTAATTATTGATGAGGACATCCGAGGATCATATCAGAGGAGGGCTGAGCCAGTCCCCTGATGGCTAGGCGACCAATAGATGGGGCCCACTTAGCTCAATTCACATTCTTAGTTATGTTGAAGATTTCATGTGCATGTTTGTGCATCTTTGAAGATCTCACACTGGGAAGATGCATGTGGGTTACATATAGGAGCCTGAAGGATATGTCAGACTGTTGGATTGAGTGGACTCGATGATCGGACTATTGCATCGAGTAGACATGATGATTGGACCGTTGGATCATCGTTATTGACCATCTGATCATGGACCCCATGGACCACGAAATAGTTTATTTGTTTAGTTTGTTTATATGTTTCATTATTTTGTGTATAACTCATATTTGTGTTGAAATTTGGGAGTCAGGAATAACTTTTAATTCATTAAGTGTCTTTATGTTGAAAATCTTATCTGAGAGCGTATTTTTATAAATAGTCTTTTCTAAGACTATAAAGGGTTGGACATCTTCACTCTATCCATTATGCATTTTATGAATGAAAGAGATTTTTCTCCTTTTGCTTTGAGATTGAGCAAAATTTCTTCTTGTGATTGAATGGTGGTGCAAAGTCACAGAGAACGATTCCCTATCTTTTATACCTTTTTCTCTTCTCATCAATGTATTATCTTTATTCTTCTCTCTTTCTCTACTTTCCTCAATTCATTTCTTCTTTGATTTTTCTTCTATCTCCTTAGAACCCACATCTAATCAAACCTTAACTCTAATCCACAAATCCTAATTTTTAAAATCCTAATTCTCCACCTTAATTATTAAAATTTTAGATATCTAATCTCCAAAATCTAAAAACCTCTTTACCAAATCATAAATCCCTAATTCCCATAACTTAAAATTCATATTTTCAATTTTTGAAACCCTAAATCCTAAATTCCTTAAACTCAAAATCTGAAATCCTAACCCGAAACCTCCTAAAACTTCAAGCCTAATGTTCCAAACCCTAATTCCTCTAAGCCTAGATATCACAAACCCTTTTTCCACATTCTCTAACCTTTAAACAGCTCTAACACGTCAAAACTCTTACAAGACACATGATTTCCATTGAATTCAAATTTAACCCTATGTTAGGTTTGGAGTTCTATGTCCCATAGGTCTTGGTTAATTAGTAATTTATGAGATTCACATTGCGGGACTCTCGTAGACTTGATTTGGTCGTGTCATGAACCTGAAATTTATGAGTTTATGTAAATTAGCTTTATTTTGTCATTCCATTAATCTAGTTAATCTGTCTTTTCATTTCATGGCATCATACTAGGTTAGATTATTCCGTCCTGCATAAATTACCCATAAATGATATTTTACATAGAAATAATATTCTTGCTTATTTTGAAGATCCCCAATACAAAAGCAATTCATGAAGTACTAAATATGAGACCACAGAGGTGGATTTAATAGTAAAAAGAGAGGATTTGTTTGACGGAAAAAAAAAAGATTGTCCTGTTGCTCTGATAGGTCACATACCAATGGTTATGATCACTCTGGATGACTTCCATTTTGCAGCCATGTTTTAACATTTCTGTTGGCAACACTAGCAAATCACAGAGACATTACAACATTTTAGGATCAAAGATCTCATCAGCACAAGTAATGTCAAATGAAGTATTGTTTATCGACTTCAAAGACATTTTTCCTCATATTTTTAGCTTAGGAGCAGCCATTTCCTTTTTGGTTAGAGATTGGTAAATAAATACTTTTTGGCCACAACCTTCACCATATCCAACTCAACGGTAGGGATCTGATAATAGGGTTCCTAATAAGGAATTCATCCATTGGCTTTCCTCTTGGAGGAGCCATTTATAACGGGTTATTCAGGCGGACAATCAAATAGATCTTTGAACTCCATGCTCCCAAATTTCCTTCTTAATTCAATATCGAAGCTGTCTTGGGCTAGTTTAACAAATTTGGCCTTGGGCATGGTGACTAAGCACCTGCTCCTCGCCTTCTTGAAGTGAGCAATTACTTATCAACTGTTTCTTTCGACAATTGTCTTAGATGTGATAGATCAACCATTGAGACCTCTGGTTCAGTTCAGAAAAAATGTGCATTGAATTTTTCTCTCATCTCCAGCCATGTGTTAATAGAATTAAGTGGTAGGTCAATGTGCCACATGAAGGTTGTATCAGCAAGAGAAAATTTGAAAAGTCTGAGCTTCAGAAAGTCATGATTTGCCCCCTTAGGCCCCAGGGTGATAGGTCCCTAGGATGAATTGCCCCCCAGGGGCTTCATAATTTGGTGCCTCTTGGCCGCTGGGTTAGACGTAGTGACCTTTTCTTGTGATGATGACCGAAGGTGACAAATTTAAGCCAAATTGATATTTGGTTGACTCGATTGAGGTATCAGTTGATCCCGAAGAGGCTTTGGTTGAGGATAAGCAATTAAGGATCCTTGCCACTAGGCTGACCTTCGAGAAACTTCTCCAACAAAATGCATGTAAGCTTGTTGAGATTCTCGACCTGCATCCTTACTTGCTCAGCCTAAAGCCATGCTTATTCAGCTCAGATCCTTTATTGTTCAGAAATCCGCTACAAGCTTACCTGTACATTGTACACAGCACCTATAACACTCTTGAACGTATTTCTCGAGGTTAATGATTTGGCTTATAAGGGAGCCGGGTCTGGAGAGCCAAGAAGTTGAGACTCCATGTCTGCAGTAATTTCTTTTCGTAGATATGGCATCTCCTAGTCTTCTGGATTAGCAGAAAATCTGGTGGATCTTTGTTCACAACCCCAAGTGTAGGGTCGTGAAGTGTAGGGTCGTGATGTAGTAATAATCTCGGTGAGATTGAGGTCGATTCACAGGAAAGGAATATAGGTTCAAATACTCAAAGGCTATTTAGGATTTAGAACTAAACTAACTAACTAATCTAAACAGAGATTGGAATTAAGTATGTATGAATTTAGATTTAAAGGAAAAACAATACAAAATAAATACTAGAGCATCAAGGATCCACTTCTAGTTACTAACAATGTCCAATTCAATTAATCCAATTAAATAACACGACTGGAATCGGAGTCCTATCTTTATCCAACCGGATAATAGAGCGATTAAATCATAATTCAACAACCCAAATTAGATAGAAAATCCATTGATATAGTTCCCTCATTAAAAACCAAAGTACTAATCGCGGGGAATCCTATTCTATGAATTATACAGATTAGTCATTTGCAAAATATGTAAGATCATAGATATGGTCTTCCTTATAATCTGTCACTATATTAAAGTAGAACCATAACTTGAACTTCAATCAAACTATCCAATAAACAATTCTGTCTAATTCAGATTTCAACAAAAGATTATAAACTTTCATTAATTAGTTCTAATAGAAATCCAAACATTCTAAGTTATAGAGAACTCGAAGTATTCACCGTATCTGATGAATCTTAGGGTTTCCATAAATCAAAAGTCCATAAGCTATTCTGATCAATCTCATAAATTCGAAAGCATCCCATATACATGGCACAAGAGACCTCAGAATTCTCTAAAATTATCAACTTTATTCAAACTAAATAATGAATTGTTCATCAATTAAATCAGAATTTAAAATTAAAAGAACTAGAACATCACCAAGAACTTAAAAGTATCACCTCTGAGCTCTAGCAGAAAGTTAATATAAAAGAAACATGAAAATAAAGAATTAGAACTAAAAAAGAAAGAAAAACTAGAAGTAGAAGGCTAGGAAGCCTCCTAGGTCTTGATCTCCTCGCTCCCAAGCTTCTAGGATTCCTTGGATGTCTTAGGATGTGTTGGAAGAAGACTTTAAATAGAAAAAATCCACAAAGTTTCCTAGATCAAGAAGATTCCACCGACTTTCGCAAAAATCGCACAAAAATCGCCTCTTTCGATGGGAACTTCAATGGATCGAATAGGCTTCGATGAATTAAAGTCATTTCGATGGAATTAAACATTTGTACAGAGAGTTCAACAAAAATCGGCAGAAAATCAGGTCACTCGGAGTGTTGATATGAATTTTGATATTTGATTTGATTAATTGATCTTCTAAGCTCAAGGTCGCTCAAAGTGTTTTATATCTTCTTTGCTTTTAAGCTCTTAATGTAGATGAGTAATGTAGGACTTATTATCACTTTCTTAATGTAGTTTAAGCTCTTAAGTCACTAGGGCGAAAGCACAGTTTAAGCTCACAACTCGTTGGAGTGAAAGGGTAGTTTAAGCTCATAACTCGTTAGAGCAATGTAAGATTCATTATATATTCATGACATGAAGTGGTTTAGGCTTATAAAAAGTTCAACGAATTTGTGCCTATATAGAGTTCAGCATGGTTCAATTTTTACTTGTGACCCGGAGTAAGGTTTACGCTTATACAGAGTTCAGCGTGGTTCAGTTTATACTCGTAGCCTAGAGTATTTGGTTGAGAGTCAGTAGGGCTAACCCTAGGCACTGTGGCGCTTACGGGAGCCTAACGAATTTGTCTAGAGTTTACAGAGTCGGTATAGATTACCCATGACACTATGATACTTACAGGAACCTAGTGAGTCCGCCCGGAGTTTACATAGTCGATAGGGATTACCTGTTAGTGCACTTTTCTGTGGCATACTAGTGCACCTTGTTTGTCAATCACTTACGTCAGTGAGTCTAGTGTCGGTTGAGCCTAATGAAGATGAAGACCGAAGACTCAAGTGACCTTGCTGCATCAAGGAAGAAGATACAGGTAAAAGTGATGCCTTGTTGTGCCTTAACCTGAACCAAAACCCAACCCCTATCCTCTTTGATGACCTTGACCATATTAGGAAACCTTTTGTCATCTTAGAGTGGCCCTAGGTGTCCCTGAACATCACCCAAAACGTGGCCTAAGTGAGAGGGTCGAAGAGCACTTAGGTCAGCAAACAGGTGAACTGAACCCAGGCTGTCCGACCTGTCACGACCGATCGTGGACCCCTGGCTGACCGGTCAAGACCAGTTGGACAGACAATCCAGATTGGACAGCAGCTGCTGGAATGAGAAGGCCATTGGGCCGACCGGTCAAGACCGGTCGGTAGGGCTGGTCCGACCGGTCACGACCGGTCGGGCAGACTTGTTTTTAGAGACAGCAAGCTCCCTGGACTGTCTTGGACGTTGGCCGACTGGTCTTGGACCCTGGACGATCAGTTGTGGACCCCTGGCCGACCGGTACCGGTCGGCACTAGCCGTTTTCTGCCCGTTTTGTATCCGTTGCACACTTTTCTATATAAGGGCTTGGCTTGTTTTGAGGGGCAAGAAGAAGGATTTCGAGAGGAGTGAAGCCACCATTTTTGGAGACCATTTGAGGCTCATTCCCAACGTATGTAAGGTATCTTCCTTGTGCTTTAACACAAGATTAAAGCATTCCAAGCTCATGAAGAAGATGACCTTCATCCCCTCTTGATCTCTAGAGTTTGGAACCTTCTTGATAGGCATATCCTTATCCAAAACTCTAAGATGAGATCGTTGTAGGAGAGAACCTCTAGGCAACCCATTCCCATTAGTTGTAGAGTTCTCAAACCTACTCTCCTATCACCTTGGGCATCTCAAAGGCATCACATGCAAGGTGTTTGATCGAGTGTAGCTGAGGCATTGACGACGCAATGGCAACACGATCGAGGGAGCAAGGGAAGCTGATTGAAGCACGGGAGAGCGGAGATCAAGCAACCTAAATCGGCGCTAAACAAGGGGCTCATCCGACAAGTAAGGTTGTCCTTATTGAGAGTCCAATTAGAGTTTGTTTGTCAAACTCGATCTGGGGACGTTAGCCGTTCTTTGGCCCGTTAGCCGGGCCTAAACTAAGTCTCCAAGGGGGAGCCTCCGACACAGGAGTGAACGTGCGTCGGGTTGAGAGTTAGCCTATGTCCAAAACTCCATTCGGGTTGAGAGTTAGCCCTTTGTCCAAAACTCCGGTTATGGTTGAGAGGTGAACCGGTAAAACCTCCGTGTAAAGGTTGTGACGCAGGGAGGACGTGGTAGGTCGATCACCGTCTCCCTAACCGATAGTTTCTCGAATCCACGAGAAGAAAGAAAAGATAAAAAAAGGAATTTAATTCCAAATAATTGTTTATTGAAGATTGAATGAATAATAACGAAATTACAATGCATATAAATAGGAAACTAAAGCCTAGGTAAAGTATCAGAATCCAACCCCAACTTAAACTCCTAGAAAACGCAACTTACTATAAATAGTAAACTTGCTATTTATAGAAGTCGTTCAATCCTACTAGAACTCTTGGTTTTCGGCCAAAAATAGAAAGTTTTCAAACGGCCTCAACCACGTTGTTCTACTAAATATTCTAAGCCCTTTTCATGTTGGGCACTAACTCTAAAACTATACGGATGCAAAGTTATGATCGAATTAAAACTTACTATAAATAGTAAAACTGAAAATAAACTAGCCTAATGATCGTCGATACGGGTTGGTTGGCTAAAGTAGCTCGAGCTACACCAAATTGATATATTATACGTCCCGTAACTCATTCCGGATTGTGAGATACAATCGATTTACGGTCCTGACGGTCCGGATCACTTTCAACCCCGATCGGTCTTCTTTTGCTCCATCTGGGCCATGAAATAATCAGCGACCCGTTCTACATCAGGTTGAGAGGTGAACCTCATTTAAAACCTCCGATAGTGAATGCCGGTGTGCTCAAAGGAGTTGAGTACTTGAACGGGGAGCGGAGTAGACCCAAAGTCGAACCACTATACATGCTTGTGTTTGTGATTGAATTGAGCACATTGATATCTTAGCATTGTTAGTTTAATTGTTTAATTATGAATGCTTGATAGGAATGTATGCTAGGCACTAGAATGGCATATCCACACACAAGATGTACTTTCACTAGGTGTGTAGACTTGAGCTCATTGATCCATTCTCATAAGTCTACTTAGGATGCATAGGTTAGGAGCTTGATTAGTTAAATCATCTATTTACCTATGCATGCTTAGACTAGGATTGTTTATTGCTTAACCACTTGCTAGTCTTGTGATTGGACCCACTTAGGCTTGAAAGCCGAAGTGTTCTTACTTACTTAGTCTAAATTGTTGAATTGTGTAAGTAGGCGAAAAGAATTTAAGAAAGGTCCTAATCACCCCCCCCCTCCTAAGGTTTAGCCTTTATTCTAGTTGCTCTTTAAGCTTCCGCACATACGTAGGTGTCGTGTTAGACTACCGACGTACTTTCAATTGGTATTAGTGAGGGTTGCTCTTTATGGACGTAACCGTCTAGAGTAAGATCCGGTACTGGAGCACTAGCATAATGTCTAACCGAGATGGGAGTACCACCAACCGTCCACCATTCTTTGACGTGTCCAACTATGCCTATTGGAAAGGTAGAATGAGAATTTTTCTCCAATCCATGGACCATCCGGTGTGGCTAAGTACACAAAATGGATACACCTTGCCCACCGTGCAAGTGGAGGTTGATGGGAAATGCATTGTCATTCCCAAAGATGATTCCAAATGGGATGACACAGAGAAATCACAATACATGGCGAATGCCAAAGCTCTCTGTTTACTTCACGTTCCTCCAGATATTCACCTTCCTTTCAAGAGATTCCCTTCCTGGACTTGAAAAGAGACAAAGAGAAACTGTGGGTGGCCGGCGTCCAGCCGTTGGCCCTCCGATGCTTAAGTTAGATAGGGTAGGGCTGAAAAGAGAAAGAAATAGATGATGGGGCTTAGAGATTGAGTATTCTGTACCTTCTTATCGAAAAACCATCTATTTATATAGATCCGAATGACCCACTCTATTACGTAAGATATCAAGATCATTACTGATTTCATGGGATAAGGTGTTTATCCTGTTTATCCTTAGATAAAGGAATAGCCTAATCTAATTAGACATCTGGTCAATTACGTTCCTTGATAGTGATCCCTTGAGATTCGGAGCCGTAAGCGAAGATAAGCCCAAAATCAGCCTATATGGGCTGCTGGTACTATAAGCTGTGGGATGTCATCGCTAAAGACCAATGACCAAAGCTGCTCGTATGTCGAGAGACGCTCGTGAACCAAGCTGCTCGCATATTAAGATGTGACGCCTTTTAACGACTACAAGAAGGACTGCTTGCAGGTCGGGAAGGACATTTCCCGCCTTCCCAATATTCGACTATTGACCGTAAGGGTTCGATGGCTCGGTAACTGTGTGCTGTATTTATCTAATATGCGAGACTCGACTAGATGAGCTCGCGAGCCGAATATTGTTATAAAGCTGCTCGTAGAATCAGGACCTCGTGAGAATATTCGATCACCGCTATTTTGACTATAACAGATTGATGCCCCCAAGTCCTTACCGCCAGGAAGTCTAAGGGAAGGACTTACTTATTGTCATGCATAACCGCCTACCACCTTTATCGAGGGTGAAGACGTACATGATTGGGCTGGGATTAATAAGCGCCAGCCTTCCGCAGCTTTTCGTCAGATAGGAAATGAAGAGACGCTCGCCACGTGTCTAGGGAATTAATGGCCGTGCCTGCTCGACTGCTGTGCCGAACGGGTGGTAGCCACATGTCACCAAATCCGGCGGAATGATTGCTTATAAATATAAGGAATCCGCCAAATTTTCATGTTTTTCACAGAAGCTTTCGAAAACTTTTCTTCCCTCACTCACCTGGTGTCTCTGTTCTTCCTCCGGTGTCATTCTCCTTCCACCCTTCATACTTGGTATACTCTGCTTCTTTTTCTTCTTTTTTATCTTTAAAAAACTTCCATGGCTGGAGATTCCGATGAGACCACTGTCCCCTTGGGAGATGCTACCCCGGAATCCTCTGCCTCCAGTAGTGCGAGGGTTCCGGCGGGCAGGTACTCAGCGTCCGGGTACCCGTCTATCTTGTCAGAGGAACGATTGAGCGAGTTACGGGAGAGATACCGAATCCCTGACTCGGTCGTTCTCCGGTTACCCGGAGAGGGAGAAACTCCGGATTCCCCTCCCCCAGGATGCGTTGTCATCTATGAATACCTTCTTATCCTTGGGGTGCGCCTTCCTCTCCATCCTTTCATTCGCAATGTCTTCAGAGGTTATAAGATTGCCCCCGGACAACTTATTGTAAACGGATGGAGGGTGGTCCTGAGCTCATTTGCCCTCTGGGCACAGGCCGGTAACGGGGTGCTTACCGCTGAAGATTTCCTCCGAATGTTTCGACTTAAGAAGGCGCCCTCCAGCGAAGGCTGGTATTACTTATGTTACTGGCATCGAGATAATTTTGTGTTGGGGAAACCCTCTTCAAATTATCCCGAATGGAGGAAACGCTGGTTCTACGCTTCCGGGAGCTGGGAATATGCTTCTTCTAGGGGCCCTGGTGTGAATCGATTTTTCTGTGAGGGTAGGCACAGTTCCACATTATACAAACTTCACCAGTCAATTTAGGGTTTTTGGCGTTTTTTTAACTTCTGTTCGTATTTGCAGGTATCCCGGCTTTGACGAAGCCGAACTTAAAGGGATGAATTCACGAGAAAATCGTGAAGGTATATAAACTGCCTGCTCGCGACAGGCATATCGAGGCCTGTTTATCAGCCTCGCGACTCGCAGCGGCAGGATTAATGACTAGCGAAGAGATCGCAATGACGAAGGCTGGAGAGAAGAGGGGTTTGCTGCCTCGTCTCAAAGGCACAAACTCAAAAAGGCAGAAGAAGATGTCTGCATGTCCTTCTCATCTGTCTGATCGGACTGGTGTCGATCAGTCTCCCCATGTTAGGGCCACGGTGGGAGTGCCAGCGGCACCCGCGCCTGCTGTCGCCTCACTGGTGGTTCCACCTGGACCACCAGTTATCAATATTATTGACAACTCCCCGAGGGACGACGGGGCGGGGTCCGGCTGCCCCCCAGCTGAAGAATCTCGAGAGCCGGCAGGTGCTCGCGAGTCGGTGCTTGCTCGCGAGTTAGCTCCTGCTTGCGAGACGACTCCTGCTCGTGAACCGGTTGCTACTCAAGCTGTGAGCACGGCTGGGCTGGTCGTCGCCCAGCCCTCTGGCAGTGGCTCGTTTACCGTCCCCTGTCATTTCCACCCGATCTGCAGATTTATATTCGACAACATCTCCCCCCAGACCTTCGGCACCCTTCCCGAGCCAAGCCCTAAAAACCTCTTCCTCGAGGCAGGAGTGAGGGTTGTTCAGGTAACCTGTTTTTTAAGTTGACCTTGTTTTGCTTTCTTTATTTTTTCCCGAATGTTTATCTCACGGCCTTTATTCTATTTTGTAGGGCTTGGACCTCATTCTTCGGACGAGATGTGACATCCTTGCCGCCCGTTGTGTGATTGACGAGGCTGACGGGAAGAGGATTGCTTTGGAGAAAGCGGTCCAAGGAAGGGATCAACTCCTCAAGTCTCGCGAGGCGTTGATCTCGAAGAAAGATGAGGAGAAAAAAATCCTCATAGAGAAGATCCAAGTCTTGACCGATAGGTACCAGGCTTTGGATTCAAACTTTGCCAAGCTCGCGGAGTTGAAGGAAAAGGCAGAGAGAGAAAGGGAGATCTTTCGCCAAGATAAGATCTCACTGGAGGAGCGGCTCGTAGAGACCAAGTCGCAGCTCAAGAAAGTCAGCGAAAATTTGGACAAAGAGCGCTCCACTCTCGCGCAGCTCAAGGACGACTCGATCCACTGGGACGAAGAGAGAGTCGCCCTGGTCAAGATGCTCTCTGAAGAAGGGACTCGAGCCATCGCCGAGTTCCGAACTTCGCAGCTGTACGATGAAGAAAGATATGAGTCGTACGATGCTGGTCGCGACTTCGCACTTTGGGTAGTGCAGCGGATGTCCCCATCTTTTGATATGGGGGAATTCGAAAAGGTCGCGGCTGTCATAGCTGTGGAGGAGCGAGCAGCTGCCGAGAATGAGGTGACCGAGGTCACTCAAGCTGGAGGGGTTCCCCAAGTGGGCCCTGAAATCGAGAGTGCGGCTCCTCCTCCAAGAGAATGATTTATCTTTTCTTCTCCTTGCTTACTCCTGTATCAATTTTGCTTGTAATCAAATCTTTGTAGACAATTGATATGAATGAAAAGAAACATTTTCGGTGATGTTGCTGGTCTTCTTATTTCCTTTCTCTCATTCTTCTTTTATTATGTAATGAATGTCTTCGTATTTAACTCACGTAATAATGAGTTAAGCTCAATCCGGGAGTCGTGATGACCATGCCCTCATGGAGATAGACTGGTCTATCGATTGAGGCTCTGATTCTACCAAGGGTAGACAATTGGCCAAGAGAATGGGTATTCTCTTCGGGGCTATTCTGGTCCAATTAAATGGAGTAGCGACCAAAAGACGACTTTTGCTCTACCAGGGGTAGACAATTGGCCAAGAGAATGTGTATTCTCTTCGGGGCTATTCTGGTCCAATTAAATGGAGTAGTGACCAAAAGATGACTTTAGCTCTTTATTTATTCGAATGTCGTTAAGAGTTACATCGAATCAAGGGAAATACCGTAGCAATGTTCCACGTGCCAAGGGCGACGTACGGGTCTTCCCTGCATATCTTCAAGATAATAAGTACCGGGTCGCACAATTTTGATGACTCGATACGGGCCTTCCCAATTTGGATCCAGCGAACGAGCAGGGGCTCCGAGGTTCTGTCTGAGAACCAAATCCCCGAGCTGGAAAGCTCTAGGTCGAACTTTAGCATTACGGTAGTGGGCTATGCACTGTTGATACGCGGCTTCTCGCATCTGGGAGGCGTCTCTCCACTCTTCCAAGAGATCGAGATGAAGTCGAAGACCTTCCTGATTACATGTGGGGTCATATTACTTGATTCAATACGAGGGCACTTGAATTTCAACTGGTACTACTGCGTCGATACCGAATGCTAGGGAGAAAGGAGTTTCGCCTGTTGATGTACAAGTTGTAGTCCTATATGCCCATAAGACTTCCGGCAGGAGTTCTGGCCACATGCCTTTACACTCACCAAGCTTGGTCTTTAAATGATGCTTAATGATTTTATTCACTGCCTCAACTTGCCCATTTGCCTGAGGATGATATAGAGAGGTGCGGATGTTGCGTATCTTCCATTTTTCACAAAATTCATCGAAAGTGGCGTTGTCGAATTGCTTTCTGTTGTCGATGATTATAGTGTGGGGGAGTCCATAACGGCATATGATATTTCTCCAAACAAACTTAGTAGTCTGTTTCTCAGTGATTCTGGCTAATGGCTCTGCCTCGGCCCATTTGGTGAAATAATCGACTGCCACGATTGCGAACCTATTTTGTCCTTTCCCGGTAGGCAAGGGCCCGATGATATCGACCCCCCATTGGGCGAAGGGCCAAGGGCTATCAATTGGTGTCATTTGCTCGGACGGTGTATGAGGTATGGGAGAATATTGCTGACATTTGTCACATTTTTTAGAGAATTCAATTGCATCTGCCTTCATAGTGGGCCAGTAGTACCCTTGCCTCATCGCCTTGTATGCTAAAGATCGTCCCCTTGGGTGGTTACCACATGCCCCCTGGTGTATTTCATCTAGAACACGATGTGCTTCTTCTGGGTGAAGACACCTTAAATAGGGCAAGGAAAAACTCTTACGTAATAACATCCCATTTTATAAAGTGTACCTGGCACATCGATATCGGATTTGTCGCGTGGATTTCTTGTCGTCTGGAAGAACTCCATCCCCGAGATAGAGGATAATGGGATCCATCCAACATGGAGAGGGATGGACCTTGGTTGCTTGCTTAGGAGTTGTTTGGTTGATACTCAATGTCTGAAGGTGCTCGATAGGAATTGAACGGGATAACTCAAATTCTGGTGCAGAGGCCAGCTTTGCCAAAGAATCTGCAAGTTTGTTCTTTTCGCGAGGGATGTGAATTATTTCGTAATTCTTCAATTTTGCGAGTAGGATGAGCACTCGAGATTTGTACATGACCATTCTTTCTTCTTTTGCTTCGAATTGGCCGAGTACCTGATTGACTATGAGCCGAGAGTCACTGTGAATGAGTAGATTCTGAATTGAGAGGACGTTTGCCAGTTCGAGGCCGACGATCAGAGCCTCATATTTTGCTTCATTATTTGAGATGCGAGAATCGAACCGTAAGGCGCATTGGAAATGCGACCCGTCTGGAGCAACCAGAATTAGGCCTGCTCCGCTGCTAGTGACCTGTGATGATCCGTCCACGAAGAGCGACCAGGATTGTTGGTCGCTGGTCGCGGAGTTATCATCGAGGGAGGAGTATGTGAATTCGGTGATGAAGTCAACCACAGCCTGACCCTTGATTGCGGTCCTGGGACAGAATGAATTATCGTGCTCACTGATCTCGACCGCCCATTTAGTTAATCACCCTGAAACCTCGGGTTTTTGAAGGATCTGCCGTAACGGATGATTTGTTGGTATTAATATAGCGTGGGCTTGGAAGTATGGTCATAGTTTTCGGGCTGCCGTGACTAAAGCAAGGGCCAACTTCTCCATATCAGAATACCGAGTTTCGGCATCCACCATTACTCTACTAATATAGTAAACGGGTCTCTGCACCCCAGAATCTTCTTTAATCAAAGCGGCACTAACGGCCGTAGAAGACAGACAAATAAAGAAGAAGTTGCTCTTGCTCCAGAGGTTTTGATAAGACGGGGGGTGCACTCATATATTGCTTCAACTGTTGGAACGCTTCTTCGCATTGTGCTGTCCACTCCCAATCAGATTTGGCAGTGGCTCGGAGGAGTTTAAAGAAAGGTAAACACTTGTCAGAGGCCCGCGAGATGAACCTATTTAACGATGCAATGCAACCAGTCAGGCGTTGGACGTCCTTGAGAGTGGCCGGAGACTTCATTTCGATCAATGTTTTTATTTTTTCGGGATTCGCCTCGATTCCTCGCTGGCCGACCATAAATCCAAGAAATTTTCCAGCTGACACTCTGAATGCACATTTTTCTAGATTTAATTTCATCCGATAATTCCTCATTAAGTCAAAGGTTTCTCGAAGATCCGCAAGGTGGTCTTTTCCTACGACGCTTTTCACGAGCATGTCGTCGACATAAACTTCCATATTCCTGCCGATTTGTGTCGCGAATATTTTATTGACGAGGCGCTGATAGGTGGCCCCTGCATTTTTGAGACCAAAAGGCATCACTTGGTAGCAATACAGACCTCGATCAGTGATGAAGGCGTTGTGCTGACTATCAGGTGGGTACATCATAATCTGATTGTAACCAGAATAAGCGTCCATGAAACTTAGCAGGGCGTGCCCTACCATCGAATCAACCAATTGATTGATTCGTGGTGTCGGAAAGCTGTCTTTTGGACACGCTTTGTTTAAATTAGAATAGTCAACGCACATCCTCCATTTGTCATTGGATTTTTGAACGAGAACCACATTCGCGACCCAATCTGGGTAGTCAACTTCTTTTATAAAGTTGACTGTGAGCAACTTTTCAACCTCGGCCTTGATTACCATTTGCCTTTCTGCAGTGAAGGCACGTCGACGCTGATGAACAGGTTTATACTTTGGATCAACGTTCAAACGATGTGCTATGATGCTGGGATCGATGCCAGGCATATCTTTGTGAGACCAAGCAAACACATCTTGGTATTCGGTGAGAAAACTAATCAGATCTTTTCGAAAGACGTTGGTTAAAGAGGATCCAATGTATACGACCTTTGACGAATCGTCTTCGATTAAGGGGATTGCTACTGTTTCTTCCCCGGGAGTTCCTGATTGGAGAGCATTCTCCCTTGGATCCAACGATGTGGCTATCGGAAGGCTTGATGAATCTTGTGCCACCATCATAACTGATGTCGCCTGTGCTTTCTTTTGGTCTTGTACAGCTATCTCATAACATGATCGGGCTTCTTTTTTATTTCCTCGTACAACTCTAACACCATTCGGAGTAGGAAATTTGATGCATAAATATAAAGGATGTAAGGCTGCCCCAAAATGGCATTGTAGGCTGATCTTCGATTTACCACGAGGAAATTCACAAAGATAGTCGTTTTAGCTGGGCTCTCACCAAAGGTGACCGGAAGGTCAATGCTTCCTTCTGGTGTCACCACTTCGCCTCCGAAGCCAACGAGGGGAGTTGAGACTGGCTTAAGTAGGCTTCTGGCGAGCGCCATTTTGTTGAAAGCTTCCAGGTAGAGAATATCAGCAGAGCTACCTGTATCCACCATAATATGATGAGTCAGATAGTTTGATACCTTTAACGTGACTACAATGGAGTCTTCGTGAGGGAAGTGAATCCCCTCTGCATCTTCGAGGGAGAAAGAGATTGAAGGACGGCTGAACTCTGATGTATTGGGAGTTCGTTCCAACCAATAGATATGCTGGGGCTTCTTGGATGCCTTACGGGTATATGCTTTTCTTGAAGCTTGAGAATCTCCTCCACAAGCCGGACCTCCGGCAATGGTGCGAATCTACCCGGTAGGTTCAGTGTCTTCTTGTGAAGTATGTCGATGAGGTGATTTCTTCTGATGTGGAGGGGCTTCCCCCCTTTTAGGTGAACGACCTTGTCGGATAACATAATCTTAAAGGTGAACTTTTCGAATAAGAGCTTCGATGTGATCACGCAAAGATATAAAGTCTTGGGTGTTGTGCCCATGATCTTTGTGGAAATAACAATTGCTGGCCATTTCACATATGGTCTATTCTTGCTCTCCATTAGCACCTTTTCCGGAGGTCGGTTGAGGGGAGTGTAGTTATGGTACTTACCAGAGTAGACTTTCTTGGGAGAGCGGTCTCGCCGATCGCGCCGATATTTCGTATCCGAAGGAGAGGTTTCCTTCGGCTTGCGCTTCTTGCCCTGTATGCCATGACGTGCTAGATCGACTTCTTCTGCATTGATGTACTTCTGAGCTTTAGCTTGGAATTCTGTCATGGTTTTAGGAGTATTTTTATCTAAGGCGAATCTAAATTTCTCGCTCGTAATTCCAGCTATGAGGACGGTGAGGCCTTTTTCTTCGGTATAACCTTCAGTTTGAACGGCTTCGGTAGTGAACCGTACTGTAAACTCCTTTATTGTTTCCCCATGCTGCTATTTCAAATCCATTAGGTGGGACGCTGATTTTTTGGTGCGGATGCTTCCCATGAATTGGGAGAGGAACAGCTCCGATAGCTGTGAAAAGGAACCGATAGATCGAGGCTTTAACCCCCGGAACCACGTACGGGCTGCTTCCTTTAAGGTTAGGGAAAAAGCCCTACACATGATTTCTGACCCATGTCCCTCCAACTCTATAAGAGACCTATAAGTTTCCAGGTGTTCGAGAAGATCGCCAGTACCTGTATATGGAGTGATGACGGGCGTACGATATTTTCTAGGTAAAGGTGCTTCCATGACCTCGCTGGTGAAAGGAGACTCGGATCGATGTATTGATGCCACAACGGCTGATGGTCGATTTGCCTGATATCGTTGCTCCATGTCATCAAAACGATCATGGATTCTTTTGAGGTCTCCCTCCCACGGTAAAGTATAACCTGACGTTTCGATAGTGGACTCCTGAGATTGCTGTTGGCGGGAAGCACTAGAATGTATGGAATGTGGAGGTAGCATAGGGGGTTGGTTGCCGAGTGGCATTCGGTTTGACGAAGGATGATTTGGTTGGACCTGTGGCTCGTCCACAGAGTGTCTGGAAGCCACCGGTATAGGTTGCGCTAGCAACCCTTCGGAAGGTAGTTTTTGTGGCTCCAGGAAATGTTGGTCAAGCCGATTAGACAGGGCCTGAAATCTGGCGTTGAGGGTTAGGAGTGTATTTCCGAGGAAATGCATGACATCTTCTTGACTTCCGGAGGCCTCAAATAACGGGTTTTGTGATGGCACGCTAGGAACTCCTTGAGGAATGCCTGTCGAAGTGGTTTGAGGGATGGGCACTGGTTCCGTATCGTCAGCGGAGGTAGTGCCTACCTTGAAGTGGAAGGATGAACTGTCTTTTTAGGGGGCATGGTAGAAGGATTTTGATAAGTGGTGAGAGCGACTGATTTTGATGATCAAATCGTTCCCACAGACGACGCCAATCTGTTTACGTCACGTTTTGTATCAGGGTCCTCCAGATATTCACCTTCCTTCCAAGAGATTCCCTTCCTGGACTTGAAAAGAGACAAAGAGAAACTATGGGTGGCCGGCGTCTAGTCATTGGCCCTCCGATGCTTAAGTTAGATAGGGTAGGGCTAAAAAGAGAAACAAATAGATGATGGGGCTTAGAGATTGAGTATTCTGTACCTTCTTATCGAAAAACCATCTATTTATATAGATCCGAATAACCCACTCTATTACGTAAGATATCAAGATCACTACTAATTTCATGGGATAAGGTGTTTATCCTTAGATAAAGGAATAGCCTAATCCAATTAGACATCTGGTCAATTACGTTCCTAGATAGTGATCCCTTGAGATTCGGAGCCGTAAGTGAAGATAAGCCCAAAATCGGCTTATATGGGTTGTTGGTACTATAAGCTGTGGGATGTCATCGCTAAAGACCAATGACCAAAGCTGCTCGAATGTCGGGAGACGCTCGTGAACCAAGCTGCTCGCATATTAAGATGTGACGCCTTTTAACGACTACGAGAAGGACTGCTCGCAGGTCGGGAAGGACATTTCCCGCCTTCCCAATATTCGACTATTGACCGTAAGGGCTCGATGGCTCGGTAACTGTGTGACGTATTTATCTAATATGCGAGACTTGACCAGATGAACTCGCGAGTCGAATATTGTTATAAAGCTGCTCGTAGAATCAGGACCTCGCGAGAATATTCGATCACCGCTATTTTGACTATAACACTCTCAATGCGATTTACTGTGTGGTTTTCCCGGACGAATTTCAGTGCATTCTCATATGCGCAACTGCAAAAGAAGCGTGGGATATACTTAAGGTTACCCACAAGGGAACTAGCACAGTAAGACGCTCGAAGCTTCAGCTCTTAACCACCAAATTTGAAAACATTAAGATGGAAGAGTCTGAAACTTTCATGGAGTTTTATACTAAATTGTCAGATATTTGCAACTCCATGTTTGTCTTGGGTGATCGAGTTCCGGATGGTAGGATTTGTAGAAAAATACTTAGGTCCCTCTCGGATAGATTTGACTCCAAGATAATTGCCTAAGAGGAGTGTAGAGACATAGATAACATGAAAGTAGAAGAACAAATAGTTTCCCTATAAACTCATGAACTACACTTTAAGGCCCCCTCTAGGAAGAAAAACATCGCTCTCAAATCCTCTCACAAACATAAGAAAATTAAGAGTGAGTTAGAGGAAGATAGTGATGATAAGGATGATGAGGAAGAGAAATTGAACAAAAAATTCAAGAGATTCCTCAAATTTGATAGATTGAATAGCCGTGACAAGAAGGACAAGAAGGGTGAGAAACATAAAGGGAAATCATCCATGCCTTCATCCATCCGTTGTTACGGTTGCGGTCGTCGTGGCCATATTGCCCCGGAATGTTCGGATGGGCCTAAACCGAAAGGCAAAAAGGCAATGGCTGCCACTTGGGATGATGCGGAGGAGTCTGAATCTGGTGACTCCGCTTGTGATGAGAGCCAACATAAAGATCTAGCTCTCTCGGCCTCCACCATAACTCCCCTTCCTGCTTATCTAAGAGGGGATCTCAACCACTATCCCTTCTAGGAAAAGAAGGAGTTCCCAACCCCTCACCTCATGCTACGTTTTATGAGGGAGTTGAGGAAATTAGCTACCCTTAGGCTTTTCAAACTAAACATAGAATAGTAAGGGTAGCTAGAAATATGCTTTAATAGGAAAATCTGAGGAGTTCAGCCTCATTTTTGTGTGTGTGGGAAAATCAGAAGATTCGAGCCTCACTAGCCCAAATTTGGTAGTTTAGCCTTGCTTCCAACTTGCATATTTGCTTGCTAGACTATCGCCATGCTCAGATTAGCTATTTTTGTTGAGTTTTATGCTTCATTATATGCTAATCTTTGCTTAGTATTGGTCTTGATATACCAATAGGGGAGGTTGGTTGATTGGGCTATAAGCCCTTGTACTTTTATTGCAAATGTATATCCTTGACTAATTATGCATGATTAACTATGCTTAGATAGTTACATTCTCTTGTTAATCATGTTCCTTAGCATGCTCTATGTTTTTATGTTCATGCACCCTATACTCTCCTTTTTAGCATGTGCTTATAGTTATAACTGCGACATACTATCTACTCTTACCTTAATCTTATTGATATATCATTAAGGTGGAAAGAATAGTTTGTCAATTGCTAACGAAAAGGGGGAGAAAGATCAAGTCCCACCAAAACTAGTTTGCTATATTTTGTGATGCAGGGATTGACAGGTTATTGGGGAGCAATTTGAAGAGGAGCAACTTAGTTTAGGTATGTCAAGAGTCATGTATTTAATGCTTTATCAATATAATATCTTGAACATGTTTTTTGTTTTGGTAGGTTAGGTTTTTGTAAGTAATTGACAAAGGGGGAGATTGTTAGTGCACTTTTCTGTGGCATACTAGTGCACCTTGTTTGTCAATCACTTACATCAGTGAGGTTAGTGTCGGTTGAGCCTAATGAAGACAAAGACCGAAGACTCAAGTGACCCTATTGCATCAAGGAAGAAGATATAGGTAAAAGTGATGCCTTGTTGTACCTTAACCTGGACCAAAACCCAACCCCTATCCACTTTGATGACCTTGACCATATTAGGAAATCTTTTGTCATCTTAGAGTGGCCCTAGGTGTCCCTGAACATCACCCAAAACGTGGCCTAAGTGAGAGGGTTGAAAAGCACTTGGGTCAGCAAACAGGTGAACTGAACCCAGGCTGTCCGACCGGTCATGACCGGTCGTGGACCCCTGGCCGACCGGTCAAGACCGGTCGGACAGACAGTCCAGATTGGACAGCAGCTGCTAGAATGAGAAGGCCATTGGGCCGACTGGTCAAGACCAGTCGGCAGGGCTGGTCCGACCGGTCACGACCGATCGGGCAGACTTATTTTTAGAGACAGCAAGCTCCCTGGACTGTCTTGGATGTTGGCCAACCGGTCTTGGACCCTGGACGACCAGTCGTGGACCCCTGGCCGACTGGTCGCGACCGGTCGGCACTAGCCGTTTTCTGCCTGTTTTGTATCTGTTGCAGACTTTTTTATATAAGGGATTGGCTTGTTTTGAGGGGCAAGAAGAGGGATTTCGAGAGGAGTGAAGCCACCATTGTTGGAGACCATTTGAGGCTCATTCCCAACGTATGCAAAGCATCTTCCTTATGCTTTAACACAAGATTAGAGCATTCCAAGCTCATGAAGAAGATGACCTTCATCCCCTCTTGATCTCTAGAGTTTGGAACCTTCTTGATAGGTATATCCTTGTCCAAAACTCTTAAGATGAGATCGTTGTAGGAGAGAACCTCTAGGCAACCCATTCCCATTAGTTATAGAGTTCTCAAACCTACTCTCCTATCACCTTGGGCATCTCAAAGGCATCACATGCAAGGTGTTTGATCGAGTGTAGCTGAGGCATTGGCGACGCAACGGCAACACGATCGAGGGAGCAAGGGAAGCTGATTGAAGCACGGGAGAGCGGAGATTAAGCAACCCAAACCGGCGCTAAACAAGGGGCTCATCCGACAAGTAAGGTTGTCCTTATTGAGAGTCCAATTAGAGTTTGTTTGTCAAACTCGATCTAGGGACGTTAGCTGTTCCTTAGCCTGTTAGCCGGGCCTAAACTAAGTCTCCAAGGGGGAGCCTCCGACACGGGAGTGGACGTGCGTCGGGTTGAGAGTTAGCCTATGTCCAAAACTTCGTTCGTATTGAGAGTTAGCCCTTTATCCAAAACTCCGGTTATGGTTGAGAGGTGAACCGGTAAAACCTCCGTGTAAAGGTTGAGAGGTGAACCTCATTTAAAACCTCCGATAATGAATGCCGGTGTGCTCAAATAAGTTGAGTACTTGAACCGGGAGTGGAGTAGACCCAAAGTCGAACCACTATACATGCTTGTGTTTGTGATTGAATTGAGTACATTGATATCTTAGCATTTTTAGTTTAATTGTTTAATTATGAATGCTTGATAGGAATATATGCTAGGCACTAGATTGGCACATCCACACACAAGGTGTACTTTCACTAGGTGTGTAGACTTGAGCTCATTGATCCATTCTCATAAGTCTACTTAGGATGCATAGGTTAGGAGCTTGATTAGTTAAATCATCTATTTACCTATGCATGCTTAGACTAGGATTGTTTATTGCTTAACCACATGCTAGTCTTATGATTGGACCCACTTAGGCTTGGAAGCCGAAGTGTTCTTACTTACTTAGTCTAAATTGTTGAATTGTGTAAGTAGGCGAAAAGAATTTAAAAAAGTCCTAATCACCCCCCCTCCTAAGGTTTAGCCTTTATTCTAGTTGCTCTTTAAACTTCTGCACATACGTAGGTGTCGTGTTAGACTACCGACGTACTTTATTACCCATAGCATTATGGCACTTAAGGAACCTAGTAAGTCTCCCCCCCCTTTTTTTTTCCTATTAGATTAATAGCTGCTTTGAATACCTCTCTGGTTATGACATTGACCATTACTTCAATTGTTGCTCCTTCAGTTGCCGTGTCAAAGGATGCTCTGTCTTTTGCTTTAATTACTCCTTTGCTTGGCGAAGAAAAACCCATTACTTGCCTCCTGTAAGCATATGGGAGGTGAGATCGATCATGCTTGATGGGGGAGTCTCATCATTTGCCCGTCTGTTGTTTGCCCCTGGTGGGCCTCCAATTACCTGCTTTTATTCCGTGTTACGTCAGCAGTTTCTCTATTGCTTTTGTACAATCAGTAAACCATTAGATCAACAAGTGTAAATGTGGAGTATGCGACCTTACTGATCGCGCTAAGAGTATAGGATAGAAATGTAAATTTATGTCTCCTTGCTCTTGTAAGCTAACAACCCTCTCCGTTTTCCCTCACTCCATTACTGTACCTGGATCATCTGAAGCCTCACAGGGAGCTAAGGCTATTTGATTTTTCAGATGAATCACATCAAATGCAATGTGCCTCTTTGAGGCTGTACCTAACCAAGCGCCGTATTTGGCTCCTTTCAGCAACTTCGCAGCACCACATCTCCCTTTGGGAAAATGTTCATGTTGTGAACTACACTTTAGATGATCCTGTGCCACAAAGACATCTTCCAGATGATTGATCTTCTCCAATTGATAGCCAGCAAGTGGACAGTTTAGCAGGCATTCGACAATCCAGTCATATATGGGCATGATTTTCAGGTGTGATTGGTAATGGATCCAAGAAGATGAATATTTCGATAAAGGTGGGCTACAAAGGTGGGCTACACAATTATAGTTGATGGGTTAATAATAGAAAAGGCAGTCTCCACTGGAGTCTTGTACACTTCCTCTTCAGTAGGTGCTGAATGGTGAAAACCTGCTTGTGGCATGGACTCCTTTTCACATTTTACCCTTCGTAGTATATACTCCGCCTTCTGTGCCACCAAAACACAGCCAAGGAGAGAGACTGGTGTTGAGGTAAAAAGAAGAAGAAGAAGAGAAGAAAGAAATTGATCACTGGGTGAAGATTCCTCTCATCCCAGCTATCCGATTACATGATTTGTTGGTCATATGATCCATGACAAACCTGTTTGTAAGTTGACTGTTGCTCACTTTAGTTTGTGTTCATAGCTCATCACAACTGATTTATTGAATATTGGGCCGAGGTCCCATCAAGTAAAGGCTTGTAACATCAATGGTCCCGAGAAAGCTCACAACTCACCTTTCAGAGGAGAAGGCCGGCCGCCTCCCTCAAGCTTTGGTGCCTCCACAGGTTCTTGGAGGCAAGGGTTGATGGGTAGCAGCTCGCATTGTGCATACTGCACCATCAGTTGATCCAAAATAACCAAAGCAACCATGGCTTCCACCGTCGGCACGGCTGCAACACCAGAAAGCAATCGTTAACATGAATCTTCTTCCATGATGTTTAATTAGAATAAACGCGGACCAAGAAAGCAAATGATAGATTGAATGACAGGTGGGAGTTTCCCCATGAAGTTCCTGAACAGACCTCGAGGGGCCACACAAGGATCAAAGCGTCCTCGTACAGTGAGTTCGGTCTCCTATCGGTCTCTAGTCACTGTGTATTGTTTCATCTGCAGGTGTCACATAAGAATTCCCATAAGCAAAATAAAAGATTTAGCTGTCAGACTGAAATAGAGTTCCTTTTTCAATCCATGCTGAATGTACAAGTGTTCTGTCGGGAAGTCCAACTTACCGCAATTGCACGAGTAGGCTTGAAAGCTATTCTCATGGTTATCGTTTCACCATTCGATATTCCACCCTGCAAGAATTAGAAAACAATGCATGGAAAACCAGGAAACTCCTTAGCAGTATGAATCTCAACAGAATAGCGAGAGAACAAAAAAAAAAAAGGAAAAAGAAACAAAGGAAAAGAGAACAGAAAATACCTGTATTCCACCTGAATGATTTGTTCTTGTTCGGATTTTTCCATGCTCATCAGTATAGAAGTCATCGTTATGCTCGCTTCCCGTCATAAAAGTACCTGCATGGATTGCCTCAGACAAATTAGTTACAACATAAGACAAATCCTGAACCCATAATAGCCGATGACCTCTTGAAGGCAGTTGAAATGGTTGTTGGTAAGTTAAAGACCAAATTATAATCAGTTCGTTTCTGCCTTTTCTATTCACAACTAATGAATGCTGAACTATACTTTTCTGTACCTGCGAATCCACTACCAATTTCAAGTGCTTTGGCAGCTGGCAATGACATGACAGCTTTAGCAAAGCTCAGATTCAAGTTTATCGAAGACAGGTGAACCAAGCCCCTGCAACCAAAGGGGTCATCTTTATTAGACAACTGTTGACTTGGGATTAATCCAAACAAAATAAAAAATGTATATATGTTTGAAAAGAGGCTTTGCGAGTTGGTAGAGGAGGAGAAAATTTGAGAGAGAAAAGAAGTTAATAGGACTGGGATGTCTGGCCCTTCTTTACTCATAAAAATAGGAGAGAGTACAATTACATACATGCCTTTATTAGGAGGAATAAAACTAAAGAAAGACGAGACAAATAAAGAAATCATAAAAATAAAGATTAAAAAAAAGCAGCAGCTAAGACTAAGGCCCATAACACATAAAGCTCAGGTGTATGTACCCGTGGGGTTAGTCATAGGCCCACATGCACATACAGCAACCCAAGTCAACTCACGAGAGATGGAATTGAGTTGAATTCTTACACGTGGGACATTCCTCACAATGCATGTCACAACACCACCAACAGAGTCCCCTCTCACTCGGACGGCATCAATGGCATTAATCATCTTCTCAGCATATCAGGATCTGGACACCTAACGATATTACTATCTACCTGTAAAAATTTTATATAGGAAGATTCCTAGTAAATTTCAACAATAGCAAGCTAAACCTCAGCAAAATAAATAAATAAATAAATAAATAAAAAGAAAGAAAGAAAGAACCGTTTCACACCTGTTCAAGTGTTACCACCTCATTGTCGACCACTCCCTCTGGAAGTACAACTTTATGCACTTGAGATACATATGCCAAAACCTGAAAATCATTGAAAAATATTAAGGCAGGGATGGATGCAATGCATGCCAATGAGTCAACCAGTACCAATTCATGCATGTAATCCTGTGGATGCATCAGCAGCAAGAAGTAACACAAAAACATGTTTGATTATACAAAATAAACAGAAAGTTCAGACCAGAATATCAGCAGACTAAACGTGTAATTATAAAATTGCCTTGAGAGCAAATAGACAAGTCAAAACACAAATATGAAATCAACAGTATTAAAACATGGATAAGCTGTTAAAGATGATAAGCAATACACCTATATACATGCATAAGACGTTCACCATGAGCTGAATCGCATATTAATTCAGGATTTGGGGCGAAGACGAGTACAACAGCTCGTGGAAATGGGAACTGGCCAAACTCATCTCAATTTAAGATAGTTGCACTCAGCAGCTTAATAAAGTCACCTCGGTTCCTGACACCATCTTGAGAATCTTCTTTGCAACAGCTCCAGGTATAACTCTACCAATGGTTTCTCTTGCTGAAGATCTGCCACCCCCCTACAATTTCATTTGGAACAAGTTCTAAAATGATGTTTAGACATCGAATCATCATAATAGGTGGGAACATGAGGTTACCTGTACTGATCTCACACCATATTTAAAATCGTACGTGGCATCAGCATGAGAAGGCCTATATGCTATTGCAATATCACTGTAATCCTGCAAAAGTTCAAAATGGTAATGATTTGAAAATTCAGGAGGCATGAAGATGCAATACAATAGATGATGATCATGAGGAATTTTTCTTAGATCACGAGGAATTTTACTTCAGAGTCAGATGATGCTTCAACGCATGGCTCTCTAGGCTCTGATATTCATAGTGAGGCATTTATTATGGGCAGTGGGGCTTGTTAGTGTACTTTTCTGTGGCATACTAGTATTCCTTATTTGTCAATTTCGTATGTCCATGTGTTGTAATGTCGGTTGAGCCTTGGTAAACTGAAGACCGAAGATCCAAGTGGACCAGAAGCATCAAGGAAGAAGAACAGGTAAATGAGATCCCAAATCCACTTAGATGACTTGGACCAACTAGAAATACCCTTAAATCATATAGAAAAACATGAAAATTAGGCTAATAAAAGAGGTGGAAACTACCTTAAACTATTTAGCCCAAACAACAGTTTTCGATAAGTTTTCGATATATCGGAGACCAGCTTCGATAGGTCTTCAATTAATTGAAATGACCATTTCGATATATCGAAATATGTCCAGCAAACTTATAAACTCTCTGGACAGTTTCTTCGATCAATCGAATTGATCATTCGATATATCGAGATGTGTGTGTTCGATATATTGAAACTCTTTTCGATATATCGAAAATATGTCCAGCAATCTTACCAACTCTCTCGACAGATTTTCTGATATATCGAACTGCCTATTTCGATATATCGAAGATCGCTCCGATCAATCGAAACCCCTTTTCGATATATCGAAGCGACCGTTTTTCTATCCATTTTATAACTGTTGGAGATTTTTCTTTAAATACGGGAGAGACGATTTTTGGGCTTATGAAAGTGATTTTGATGAGATAGAAACTACCACCATTGCTTACCATTAGGAGCTTTATTCCTAACCTTAGCAGGGCATTCTCTTTGTGATTCATCACAAGCTCAGAGCATTCAAAGCTCAAATGAGAATGGACTTATTCCCTCTTGATTCCTAGGAGTTTGGACACCTTGATCATTGGTAAATCCTTTGTTTAAACACCACCTAGGAATCCAAATAGGTTATCCCTTTAGGAAACCCATTTCCTATCATTTGTAGAAGATTCACCACCTCCTAACACCTTGGGCATCTCCGTGGGAGCATCATATGTAAGGTGGCTGATCGTGGAGCTGGAGTGGTGCGACGCAATGACATCGGCGATCGGGGGAGCACAAGGGGAGCTGATTCAAGCACTGGAGAGCAAGAAGAAGTAACCCGAAGCGGCGCTACAATGGGGCTCAAATCCAACAAGTAAGGTTGTCATTTGTTAGAGTCCATCTACTCTTTTTTCAGCGGTAATTAAGAGTAAAGTTTGTTTATCGAAATTGAATTTAGGGTCGTTTTCCGATCCTTGGCTTGTTAGTTGAGCCTAAAATTCTAGGGACGTTTGTCGGGCCTAAATTCCAGGGACATTTGCTGTTCCTTAGCACATTTGTCGGGCCTAAACCAGTCTCCAAGGGGAGCCACCAACACGGGTGTAAATGTGTAGGTTGGGAGGAACCTGATTTAAACTCCCCAGTGAATACCTGTGTGCTCAGAGGGGTTGAGTACTTGAACCAAGAGTGGAGTAGACCCAAAATCGAACCAAGAGTGGAGTAAACCCTATACATCATTGTGTTTGTGATTATCTTTGAGCACATTTCTTATTATGCATTGTGTTTAATTGTTTAATTATGAATGCTTAATTAGTATGCTAGGCACACATTCACACACACAAGATGTACTTTCACTTACTTGAGTAGACTTGAGCTTATATTATCTATTCTCATATAGTTTACTTAAATTGCATAGATTAGGTGCTTGATTAGTTTAATCATTGGATAATGTATGTATGCTTAGACTAGTTAGCTTAATTGCTTATCATATGCTAGTCTTGTGATTGGACCCACTTAGGCTTGGAAGCCGAAGTGTTCTTGCTTAGTTTAATTTGTTAAATTGTGTAAGTATGTAAAAAGAATTTTAAAATGTCATAATCCTCCCCAAGGACTTAACCATAATTCTAGTTGCTCCGCTCTTTAGTTTTCGCACATATACGCGTAGGTGTTGTGTTAGACTACCGACGTAATTTCAGGGCTCTGTCCGATGGAAGAGGCGATGATGATTCTGGCTGTAGAAAAGACACATTTCACTCTTCTTTTGCTTTTTCGCCAGATGCCCAGGGACATGGAGAGATGGATTAAGACATCGAGTTTTCCACTCGTGTGTCATCACTTTCCTGTGTTTGTCTTTTGGGTCAACTCGTTTGTGTGGGAGAAGCGGATCATTCTCCCTCTTTTTGTCCTTTTTTTCCCAACTCCTTTTTACTCCTCTTTCTTCCACTCCTTTCCATCTTGAGTGTCCTCCCTCGGTTGATTTTCTCGGGTGTGGGGTCTCTAGTCATCTTGAGCTCTTGGAGTCCTTTTCCCTAGTTCTTTTTCAGTTGCAGTTTCTCTCTCGAACCCTTTCTTCAAGGTTAGAAATTGCTTTGTTGGGGATGAGGTTAATTGTCACCGGGTCTATGGTAGGGCCCTGGAGGTTCCCCCTTTGGTCGGCATTTTGCATAGATGATCTTGGTATTTCCTTTCTCCGACCCTTTCCTCGGGTGGTATGGAGTGTTTGATTGTTGTCATCAAGAGTAAGAGGTGGGTTAGGGATGCTATCTGTCATGTTGTAAGGCTTATGGGGTTGGTTTTTGGAGACCGGGATGAAGACTACATCGCTCTTTTCCAACTTATAAAGCAGAGAGGTATTCATATCTCTCCTGGGGGATCCAGAGGAGATCTCCGAAGTCTCTTAAAATTGGAGTTCATTAATCTGGGAGTGAACTTGGAAGGGCATATTGAGACCTTCCCTCACAGTGAAAGAAAGGGGAGAGGGGTCAGATTGGCGGCCTAATGATGATATCTTCGAATGTGTATGAGGTGAGATGCCCCAAAAGTGTGTCCAAGTCAAGTTTGTTTGTAAGCGATCTAAAGCTAGTATTGTTGTGCGTCAAGAGTCCAAGCTTCAAAATGTTGATAAAGGCTTAGTGGAGTCTGTTTAGGGTTGGGACATCAGGGGTATTGTCAAGTTGGTGGCCTTGAGTTTGGTTGGGACATCAAGGGGTATTGTGATATGCTGGAATCCCTCCCTCTAGGAAAAGGAGGACTCTTGACCGGGGGCTCTTTCTGTTAGGGTTGTCTTTCAGGAAATCTCCTTAAGGTTCAGATCTTCTCTGGGGTTTATGGCCCAAATCGTTCCTCTTCGTTCCCTTTTTGGGATGATTGTCTTCGGTTTTTAGTCGGTGGTCCCTTTCGTGGTATGTCGGTAGGGATTTCAATGTCATTAGGTTCATCCATGAAAAGCTTCACGGATCTGGGTCACTACCAACGTGAGGGCTTTCACAAATTGGGTTCATAAGCACAATTTGGTGGACATGCCAATGGGGGGAGTTAGTTTCACTTGGTCCAATGGTCAAGTCTCTCCAGCCATGTCTTTGCTAGGCAGGTTCCTTGTCTCTCTAGAGTGGGTGCAAAAGTTTCCCTTGTCAAATTAGTTAGGTCTCCCTAAGACAGCGTCGGACCATTGGACCATTGTCTTGTTTTGCTTGAGGTGGAGGCTTTGAATTGGGGCCTCAAGCCTTTCTGGTTTGAGTTGGATTGGTTTAAGGTTGAAAGTTTTAACACTCTTGTTTCATATTAGTGGTCCTCTTTACAGGTGGAGGTCCAAGCTGGCTTTAGGCTCTTCAAGAAGTTAAAGCTGCTTAAAGCAAAGTTGTCCACTTGGAAGCGTGTTTGGTCTCCGGGAACTAGAGTTGGATTCACTATTAAGTGATATTCAAGAGTTGGACATCAAGGAGAGAGGTTTGCTCTCTAATGCCGATTGGGCCTCTTGAGAATTGCATCTCCTCCTTGATGGTAGATTGTGTGAGGTATGTTGATAAAGGTCCTATTTGTGAAGTTATGCTTAATTTTTATCACTCTTTGGTCTCGGATGAGGGTTATCGTGGCCCAATCTTGATAATCTCCCTTTTGATTTCCTCACTCTTGAGGTGGCTGATTCTCTGGAGGTTTCTTTTGGTATAGAGGAAATAATAGAAGCCATTTGGGATTTGGGGAGGGACAAGATGACTTTCCGTTGGCCTTCTTCCAATCATTTTGGGAATTAGTTTAAGGATGATCTAATGTCTTTTGCTTATGAATTTTTTGCCTTTGGCAGAATTGCCTCTGAGTTAGGCTGCACCTTTTTGGCCCTTATTCCTAAGATAAAAGTTGCAGACAACTTAAAAAATTCCAGGCCCATCAGTCTAGTTGGGAATCCTTAAAGAGGATTTAGGAGGGTGCTCCCTAAGGTAATCACACCTTTTCAAGATGCTTTTGTGGCTAGCAGGTAAATCCTTCATAGTAATCTATTGGCTCATGAGTGTTTAGATTCCTACCTCAAGTCGTGGAGTAAGGGTGTTATCTATAAGTCGGTTATGGAAAAGACTACGACCACATAACTGATCCTTAGATTATATGTTCTCTTTTGGGGTTTGGAGTTAAATGGAGAAATTGGATCCGCTCGTGTGTTCCTTCAGCAAAATTTCGATGTTGATAAACAGATCCCCGTTTGGTTTCTTCAAAATTACTCGGGGCCTTCGTCAAGGGGATCCTCTCTCTCCCCTGCTCTTTTTTGTAGTGGCAGAGGCCCTAAGTTGTATGCTTTTTAAAGGGCAAGAAGAGGGTCTTTTTGGAGGTTTTAAGGTTGTTAATTTTCCTTAATCAATTAATCATCTTCAGTTTGCAGATGATACCCTCCTTTTCTATGGGGCTTCTGAGACTGAAGTAGCCACTTTACGGATTGCTATAAGGTGGTTTGAGGTAGTTTTGGCCTTAACATTAATCCAACTAAGAGCAAATTGATTGGGGTTAACATCTCTCAGGTTGAGGTTGCTCAATTTGCAAAGATTTTTAGATGCCAATAAGGTTCTTTTCCCTCGACTTATCTCGGCCTCCCTCTTGTGTTTGGGCAAACCTGCTTTGCATTTGTGGCATAAGGTTGTTGAGAGAATGGAAAGGAAGCTATCTCCGTGGAAAAGCAAGTTCCTCTCCCTAGGTAGTAGAATTGCCCTCATTAAAGCTTCCCTTTCCAATTTACCCATTTACTTTTTGTCCCTATTTAAGTGTCCCAAGTTAGGTCTTTGAATCGTATCGATGGACTTAGGAGGGATTTCTCTAGTATGGAGCTGCGGTTAATAAGAAATTCCATCTTCTTAGATGGGCCGAGGTGTGCAAGCTAGTGTCCGAAGGAAGTGCGGGCATAAAGCACCTAGAGTTGGTTAATTTGTTCCTTCTAGGCAAGTGGGTTTGAAGATTTGGAGTTGAGTATCTCAGCCTTTAGAGGAAGGTTATTGCTGCCGAAGTATGGCACCTCCCCTTTGCGGTGGTGGACCAGAGAATACTCCCTGTACAGGGCTTCCTCCTTTTGGAAATCAGTGATTGGGGTCGCTTCGCTGTTGGCAAGTGGGCTGAGTTTTGCTATTAGGGAGGGGTCTAGAGTCAACTTCTAAGAGGACGTCTAGTGCGGGAATGCTCCCCTTAGAGCTTCCTTGCCTTAGCGAATCTTTGTCCGATTGCTAGCATCACAGTGGCCAGTTGTTTCTCCACTCAGGGTAATAGGGTGTGGCTCCCTCGTGTCGAAGGGATTTAAATGATGTTAAGGTTGGTGGTTTAATGTCTCTTTTGTCCCTGCTGCAGGGTCTGGTGCCTGTTCTTAGGGAGGACTAGCTAGTGTGGTGTTTTTCCAAGAACAGAGTGTTCTCAGGACGGTCTCTCTATGCAGTGTTTCCCAGCTCTTCCTTGATGTCGGCAAGAGTCACACTGCCCATAATTGGTCGTATGGTGCGCCTTCAAAAGTTGCTACATTCATTTGGCTAGCAAGGAGCGCAAAAGGTCCTTCATCATGCTCAATGTGTGCCCCCTTTGCTTGAATGTTGAGGAATCTGTGGATCATCACCTACCGTATTGTCTAGTCAAGTATTCTTAGATCAGCTAACGTATGTTAGGCGATGCCCAATTTGGTCAAAGATTTGTTCCAAGCTTGGCATGGGGGGGGGGGTTCATTTGACAGAGAAATGGAGGATTGCGTTGCTCGTCGTCTTTTGGGCTATCTGCTTGGAGAAAAATAGATGCTACTTTTGTAATCTAAAGGGTTCTGTGGTTGAGATTTCTAATAGGGTGGCCTTGTATATCAAGGCGTGGGCGCCCTGAGGGTTCTTTCCATCTTCTTTGTTTGTGTTGTTTTCTATTTTGTTTCTTTGGTTGTTTTGTTTTGTGTTGTCTTCTTTTTTGGCCCCTAGCCTTAATAAAGTTACCATCTTTCAAATAAAAATAAAAACAAAATAAATAAAAATAAAAAAACTTGGGGACCTCATATTACAAAAGCCCCAGTTCCCAAGGGATACTCACCTGACTTCTTTGATCGGTGTTTGGTACAAAGACATGGATTGGAGTTCCTGTAGTCATTCCTGTAGTACATATTCGGCTTCACTCAATGAATTACTCGGAGAAGAATGCAAAATATACCATATAGTGTGCAAGAAAGTAATGACTGGAAAAAAAAAATCGCAGCAACAACAACCTTTAGAAATGCTTGAAAGAATCCGACATGTATCAGTCTCTTTCCTTGGGGTAGTTATTCGGCTCTGCCCTGGCCTCCTGGAGATATTAATTTGGAGTTACTTGAAGGCATTCATCATTCGCTACCAAGGAAGCAAACAAATGACTCATAACTTGATACTAGATCCGATTGCACCAATATAACAGTGCACTTGTGAGGAACAATTTGGCATGTTAAAAGGAATACCTTCTATCAAGTTCTACTTGCATATCAGCTTCTGAAAGGGGAACCCGAGGCGGGCATCCATCAATAACACACCCGACACCTCCTCCATGAGATTCTCCATATGTCGTAACACGGAATAAGGTCCCAAATGAATTTCCAGTACCAGCATGCACCTCTGGTATTTTAAGCACAGCATGTAAGATTATAAACATTTCTAATCATGAACAGAAAAAAGTGGAAAATAAACAAAGCACCTGTCTAATTTCAATTAGATATTGTTTACGTCGGATTTTGTAACAAGGTCCTCCTAACGTTCCTCTTCCTTCCAGGCAATTTCCTCCTGAACCTGAAAAGGCACAAAGAAAAACTACGGGTGGCCGGCGTCCAGCCGTTGGCCCTCCGATGCGTAAGTTAGATGGGATGTAGTTGTGAAGGAAATGAAGGGTTTTGGAGTTTAGAGATTGTGTCTCTTTACCTTCTGTGGAGTCATCTATTTATACAAATCCGAGTGACCCAGTCTATTATGCAAGACGTTTAAGATTACTGCTGATTTACTGGGGATAAGAGGATTTATCCGATGAATCCTTAGATAAGCGGATAGTCCTAACCCAATTGGACATCTAGCTGATTACGTTCCCTGATGGTGCTCCCCTGATAATCAGAGCCATGAATAGAGATAAGCGCAAGACCGGCCTATACGGGCTGCTGGTACTAGAAAAACGGACGATACTAAGACTCGGTGGACTGCTCGCATTTGGGATGTGACCCCTTTCGACGAGCACGAGCCGAGCTGCTCGCATTTAGGATGCGAGCCCTTCCGACGAGCACGAGCCGAGCTGCTCGCATTTGGGATGCGACCCCTTCGACGAGCACAAGCCGAGCTGCTCGCATTTGGGATGTGACCCCTTTTGACGAGCACGAGCTGAGCTGCCCGCATTTGGGATGGCTGGTCGAGCCTTCTCTCAATCATTCTTCGATCGCATTCTTGATAGTTAACTTCATCCTACAACAGATGCCCCTAAACCCTTGGCGTTGAAGAGCTATGCCAAGGGTTTTATTTGTATGCGTGACCGACTGTTGGGAGAGAATCGCGCGTGACTCATACGGAGAGATCCTGCATTTATGATGGCCAACTTTACGCAGATTTTCGGCCATGAGAGGTAAAGCATCGCTCTCCACGTGCCTTTGTAATTAATGCTTGTGCCCGTTCGTCTGTCGTGCCGGATGAGAAGCCTCCGCGTGTCAACCAAATCAAATGGAATGATTGCGTATAAATATCGAGTCCTGCGGAGTTTGCTTTATTTTCGAATTTCTGCTGCAGAGAGTTCTTCCTTCTTTTCTTCCTTTGTTCTCGGCGCAAACCTCTTCGCGGAGGTAGTCTTTCTTCTTATTTCCTTTTTCTCTTCTCTTTCTTTCTTTTACAATGGCAGGGGTTTCCGATGAAGAGATCGTCCCTCTAGGAGATGATACCCCCGATTCATCCGAATCTAATAATGCCCGAGTACCGGCCGGAAGATATTCCGCCTCCGGTTATCCCTCTATAATGACGGAAGAGCAGCTCTCGAGCTTTCGAGAAAGGTACCGGGTTTCGGAGTCCGTTATTCTCAGGTTACCTGGGAGAGGGGAGACAGCCGATGCACCACCACCAAGCTGTGTAGCCTTTTATGAATATTTTTTCGGGGTTGGTGTGCGTCTTCCCCTCCAAATTCATCCGAAACTTCCTTCGCACTTATAAGATTGCCCTCAGCCAACTTATCGTAAACGGCTGGCAGGTGCTTATAACTGCTTTCGTCCTCTAGAAGCAAGCAGGTAATGGTGACTTAACCGCTGAGGAGTTTTTGCGACTATTCCAGCTGAAAAAGGCCCCGGCTACCGAGGGTTGGTACTACCTCTGCTTCTGGTACCGAGACAACTTCATTCTGGGAAACCCTTCCTCCAATTGCCCTGGGTGGAGGAAATAAATGGTTTTACGTCTCCAAAAATTGGGAGTCAAATGTGGGCTCCGACCCTAAAGGCCATAATGTTATCCGCCACTTTGGCGAAGGTGGGTTTGAATTTCTACCCCTTCAAGTGAAGAAAGTAAAAGGAAATTTGCTTCGCTTACATCGATTGATGTGCCCTTATATTCTTTTTGCAGGCATTTCGATTGGAGCTAGACCAAACTTGGGGGGAGGACTTAACGAAATACTTGTAAAGGTCTCTAAGCTTTCAGTGACCACACGCAACGTCAACGTTGCCTTGGACCCATGCTGCCTCTGCGCCGCGGGCTTGATATCCCAAGAAGAGATGGTGAACGTGGGAGACAAAAGGGGCGCGCTGGGAGTGCTCCCCCGTCTGAAGGGTACTGCCTCGAAGAGGCAAAAGAAGTCAGCTGCTGGACCTTCAGCTGCGCCAGCTCCAGCAGAGGGGTCTGCTCGCGGCACACAGCCCCATACTGCTACCAAAGGGGGGGTTGTCACGATCCCTCGCACTACCGCGACCCCTCCTGCCTCTGCTACCCCTCCGGCTGGCGCCCATAACCAGCCAATAATCGAAGTCGTTTACAATTCGATTGAAAGACAACCTAACGGAGGAAGGTCTCCCTCCAAGGGAGACATCATGCGAGCCCATCACTGCTCGCGATTCGGTGACACCTGCCTCGGGGGCTGCGAATGCTCGCGAGGTAAGTTCCGGCGAGATGGTTGTAGCTCAGCCCTCCGGGTGGGGAGTCTTCGTCATCCCGCCATACTTGCATCCGATATGCAAGTTTATGTTTGATAATATTTCCCCCAACTCCTTCGGGGGCCTTCCTGA
The DNA here is from genome assembly GCA_003013855.2 of Liriodendron chinense. Taxonomy (NCBI): domain Eukaryota; kingdom Viridiplantae; phylum Streptophyta; class Magnoliopsida; order Magnoliales; family Magnoliaceae; genus Liriodendron; species Liriodendron chinense. The sequence goes on from PVNU02001237.1 coordinate 58,921, forward strand.
GCCGAGTCTAGAGGCTCTTTCCACAGACATAGGAGTTAGGTTGATCCAGGTGACAACTTCTCCCCATTCCTCATTCTTTTTGAATTATTTATGTTGTGGGTTACTCTAATTCTTCTTTCTTTGTCTGAGCCGAATTTGGATCTCATGCTCCGAGTTAGACGCGACATTGATGTCGCCCGCCGCGTCGTTGATGACGCAGAAAAGAAGAAGAAAGCGATGGAAGGCGAGGTCCAGGGAAGGGACCGCATAATAAAGGCCCTGGAAGCCCAAATCGCCAAAATAAACGAGGAGAAGCAGATTCTTCTCGCCAAGATCCAGGCCATTACTGATCGTTTTCAATCACTGGATCTACAGTTTGCAAAGCTCCAAGAAATTCATACCAAGTCCGAGAGAGAGAAAGAGATTTTTCGCCAGGAAAGATCCCCCTCGAGGAGCAGCTTAAGGACTCTCGGGCTAAGCTTAAGGAGGCCAAGAAAACTCTTGACCAGCTGAAGGACGATTCCATTCACTGGGAGGAGGAAAGAGTGGTCCTCGTCAAGATGGTATCTGACGAGGGTCCTCATGCCATCCAAGAGTTCCGAACCCCTCAGCTCTACGACGAGGAGCGTTATGAGGCGTATATCGCTGGTCGCAATTTTGTGGTCAGAGTTATGCAGCAAATTGCTCCTTCCTTCAATTTTGAGGAATTTGAGAGAGTGGCCTTCGAGGTCGCAGCTAGAGAGCGGGCTGCAGCCGAGAATGAGGTCACTGGAGCTACTGATGTGGCACCTGCTCCCGAGATCGGTCCTAAAGCAGAGAGTCGCGAGCCTGCTCAAGACGAGAACGATCGATCTTAGAGTCGTCGCCCTTCTCTCTCTCTCTCTCTTTCTTAGTATTTTGAGAAGAAATTGTATTCATGTAAATGTTGACTTTTTAGTCACTTTTAATGGAAATTGCGTTTTCTCGACACCACGTGCATTTTCTCGCTTTCTTTCCCTCTGTTGATCGCATGTTGAATGCTTGTATACTTAACTCATGTAGTAATGAGTTAGGCTCAATCCGGGGGTCGTGGTGACCATGTTCGCGTTGAGATAGATTGATCTATCGATTGAGACTTCGACTCTACCAAGGGTAGACAATTGGCCAAGAGAATGTGTGTATTCTCTTCGGGGTTATTCGGGTCCAATCAAATGGAGTAGCGACTAAAGGACTGATCTTTATTCGAATGTCGTTTTAAATTACACCGAATTAAGAGAAATATAATAGCAAATGTTCCACATGCCAAGAGCGACGTACGGGTCTTCCTTGCATATCTTTAAGATAGTAAGTACCGGGTCGCACAATTTTGATGACTTGATACGGGCCTTTCCAATTTGGATCCAGCGAACGAGCAGGAGCTCCGAGATTCTGTCTAAGGACCAAATCGCCGAGCTGGAAAGCTCTAGGCCTAACTTTAGCATTACAATAGCAAGCAATGCGTTGCTGATACGCTGCTACTCGCAACTGGGAGGCATCCCTTCACTCTTCCAAGAGATTGAGATGAAGTCGAAGACCTTCTTAATTACAAGTGGGATCATACTGCTCTATTCAGTACGAAGGTACTTGAATTTCAACTGGTACTAATGCGTCGATACCGAATGCCAAGGAAAAAGGAGTTTCGCCTGTTGACGTGCAAGTCGTAGTCCTATATGCCCATAAGACTTCTGGCAGGAGTTCTGGCCACATACCTTTACACTCACCGAGCTTGGTCTTTAAGTGATGCTTAATGATTTTATTCACCGCTTCAACTTGCCCATTTGCCTGAGGATGGTATGGAGAGGTGTGGACATTGTATATCTTCCATTTTTCGCAAAACTCATCGAAAGCGGCGTTTGTCGAATTGCTTTCCATTATCAGTGATTATAGTGTGGGGGAGCCCATAGCGGCATACGATATTTCTCCATACGAATTTAGTGGTCTGTTTCTCGGTAATTCTGGCTAATGGTTCTGCCTCGACCCATTTGGTGAAGTAATCGACCGCCACGATTGCAAACCTGTTTTGACCTTTTCCGATAGGCAAGGGCCTGATGATGTCGACTCCCCATTGGGCAAAGGGCCAAGGGCTATCCATTGGCGTCATTTGCTCGGACGGTACATGAGGTATAGGAGAATATCGTTGGCACTTATCACATTTTTTAGAAAATTTGATCGCATCTGCCTTCATAGTGGGCCAGTAGTATCCTTGCCTCATTGCCTTATGTTGAGCTCTTAATTGTGCATATTCTAACCCCAATTCATCACTCATTATGCATGGTTATCATGATTTAAAGACTAATCTAATGCATGGATTTGTGATTGTAGGAATGAGAGGGAGACTTCACTAATTCATGGTTAAAAGAGTCACTTTGTATGCCTTGAAGATCAAAGAAGTAAAAGATATGAGATGGAGGAAAGATGCAATGCAATGGAGGAAGAAAAGTGTGAAAAAGTCACAATTTACAGCCGGACCGGCCGGCCGGCCATAGCCACCGACCAGCAAGCAAAACCCTCTAGAAATAGAAAATTCTCTGGACTGATTTTGTTAAGGCCAACCGGCCGGACGACAGGTCGGCCATGCACTTTTAGGAGTCAGATTTCAGATACAGGCTATTCCCCTTTTTGAATTTTCAGAACAGTTTTCTGGGCCCATCTTAATGATATTTGGAAATCCAACATGTCCATGTCGAAGAATAGCTCGACGCCGAACTAACCCAAGTGGTTTCGTGTCAATCGGAGCTACGGATTGATCGTGGTGGCCAAAACAATACGAACTGTCCAGAAAGTTCCAGATTCCGCCTACTCCACTCTGGGCCGGTCCAGGTGGCCCATCATTGATGATATAAAGAATCTACTTAGACCATCTTCTAGACCACATCCATATATGAATAACCAAAAAGTTTCAGATCAAAAGGATGTGTGGTTTGATCGTACCGGTTGAAGAAAGATGGACCATCCAGAAAGATCCAACTACATAGAGTTTATAAAAGCCCTAAGTGTTCTAATTTTCGGACCACATTCTGGGATTGTTTTGGACAATCTAATCCATCTATCATGTAGAGGAGGAAGTTTTCTACCAATGTTCAAAATTTGGGATGAATCCGACATCTGTACACTCCGGAGCGTTGAAAGCAAGATGATTGGTTTTGAAGGTACCCGAAGTGCGCGATTTTGAGAGGCGGTCGGTGATATGATTGGTGGGACCATTCAGAGGATAATCTTAGAAATCTAAATCATCTATGAGGAAGATCACATTACAAGGAGGCTATAAATCAATTTTGAAGGCAATCCGACCATTGGTCAAGCCGTACGAAGCGAAACAAAATCTGTTACGTTGCGGTACTCTTGCTGCACTATAAAAGGGGGTGCTCTCTTCTATTCCAGGGCAACCAAGGACGTGGGGAGTAAGGAGTTCAAGTCATAGGAGGCTTCCTAGCCTCCTCTAGCTAGTTTTTCTTCCTTTTCTTAGTTCTAGTTTTATTTTTAATATACTTTTCATTAGCTAATCTCTTAGCTAGAGCTAAGAGGTGAACCGTATAGTTTTCTTAGATTGTTTAATTCGTTTTATTGGTTTCAAGTTGGATTTCATGTTTAAGAACAATGGTTTGAAGTTTAATTCAAGTAATAAAGTAGTTTTTCTTAGTCTTATGATGACTCATGGATGTTTTACTTGAGTTCTTAATTGTTATGTGTTAGTCTAGACCTGTATGATCCGAGGAATTGGAGTACGCTCTAGTACTATGATCTTCATGTGGGAACTTCCTACCAAAGTTCTACTTTTATGGATTTCTGAAGTATGTTTGAGACTATGTATGTGATTTGAACCAAGTTCAAATCATGATCTAGCTTTGTCTTATGACAGGACTTAATGATGGTCATGATTGTGAACTTAGTCTATTGGAATTGGGACTGACCTATGCTATTGAGTATGCTCGTCCTAGCTTGCATTGAGTGAATCATGCACATTGATCATACATATGTCAGGTTGATTGTTTTAACTGCTTTATCATCCGACTAGATAGATCTTAATTTCAATTCTAGTTGAGAAAGTGAGAAACCATAGCGAGTTATGCATCTAAGGAGAGCTATAAGTGGATCCTTGATGCTCTAGTTATCTTTCCATTATTAGATTTTCTATTTTATGTTCAAAACCAATTTCACAAACCCCTTTAGATTCTAGTTATTAGGATAATTTGCATTGTTTACTTCCTTCCCTGTGGATCGACCTTGGTCTTACCGAGATTATTACTACATCGCAACCCTACACTTGGGGAAGCGAACACCTTATATGCTAGAGATCGTCCCCTTGAGTGGTTACCACATGCCCCTTGGTGTATTTCATCCAGGACACGATGTGCTTCTTCTGGGTGAAGACACCTTAAGTAGGGCAAAGAGAAACTTTTACGTAATAACGCTCCATTTTGTAAAGTATACCTGGCGGCTCGATGGCGAATTTTTCGTGCGAATTTCTTGTTATCTGGAAGATGCCCATCCTTGAGATAGAGGACAATGGGGTCCATCCAACATGGAGGGATGGACAGCGATCACTTGCCGAGGAGTTGCTTGGTCGATACTCAGGGTCCGAAGATGCTCAACGGGAATTGAATGTGATAACTCAGATTCTGATGCGGAGGCGAGTTTAGCCAAAGAATCTGCGAGTTTGTTCAGTTCGCGAGGGATGTGGATTATTTCATAATTCTTCAGCTTCGCGAGCAGGATGAGCACTCTCGATTTGTATAAGGCCATCCTTTCTTCTTTCGCCTCAAATTCGCCGAGTACCTGATTGACTATGAGCTGGGAGTCACTATGAATGCGAAGACTCTGAATCGAGAGGACGTTTACCAGTTCGAGGCCGACGATCAGAGCCTCATATTCTGCTTCATTATTTGAGATGCAAGAATCGAATCGTAGAGCGTATTGGAAATGCGACCTGTCTGGAGCAACTAGAATTAGGCCCGCTCCGCTTCCGGTGACCCATGAGGATCCATCCATGAAGAGTGACCAGGGTGGTTGGTCGCCGATCGCGGAATTATAATCGGGAGAAGAGTAAGTGAATTCAGTGATCAAGTCGGCCACGATTTGACCCTTGATGGCGGCCCTGGGGCAGAACGAAATATCGTATTCGCTGATCTCGACTGCCCATTTAGTTAATCATCCTGAAACCTCGGGTTTTTGTAGGACCTGCCGTAACGGATGATTTGTTGGCACTAAAGCAAGGGCCAACTAAAGAAGGGTCGCAGTTTTCGGGCAGCCGTGACTAAAGCAAGGGCCAACTTCTCCATATTAGAATACCGAGTTTCGGCATCCACCATCGCTCGACTAATATAATAAATGAGCCTTTGCACCCCAGAATCTTCTCTTATTAAAGCGGCACTAACGGTCGTAGAAGACACAGATAAATAAAGAAGAAGTTGCTCGTGCGCCACAGGTTTAGATAAAACGGGGGGTGCACTCATATATTGCTTCAGTTGTTGGAACGCTTCTTCGCATTGTGGTGTCCAATCCCAATCAGATTTGGCGGTAGCCCGGAGGAGCTTAAAGAAGGGTAAACACTTGTCCGAGGCCCGCGAAATGAACCCGTTCAACGATGCGATGCGGCCCGCCAAACGTTGGACATCTTTAAGAGTGGTCGGAGACTTCATTTCGATCAATGATTTTATTTTTTCAGGATTTGCCTCGATTCCTCGTTGTCCGACCATAAATCTGAGAAATTTACCAGCAGACACTCCGAACGCGCATTTCTCAAGATTTAGCTTCATCTGATATTTCCTCATCAAGTCGAAGGCTTCTCGAAAATCTACAAGATGGTCATCTTCTGCAATACTTTTCACGAGCATGTCGTCGACGTAAACCTCCATATTCCTACCGATTTGTGTGGCAAATATTTTGTTGACGAGGCGTTGATAGGTGGCCCCTGCATTTTTAAGGCCAAAAGGAATTACCTGGTAACAATACAAGCCTCGGTCGGTGATGAAAGCAGTGTGCTGGCTATCGGGTGGATGCATCATGATCTGGTTATAATCAGAATAGGCATCCATAAAACTGAGCAAGGCATGCCTTACCGTTAAATCAACCAGCTGGTCGATTCGCAGGGTCGGGAAGCTATCTTTGGGGCACGCTTTGTTTAGATCCGAATAATCAATACACATTCTCCACTTGTCATTCGCTTTTCAGACGAGAACCATGTTCGCAACCCACTCCGGGTAGTCAACTTCTTTTATAAAACTGACTGTGAGCAGCTTCTCCACTTCAGCCTTGATTACCATTTGCCTCTCTGCGGTGAAAGCACGTCGGCGCTGATGAACAGATTTATACTTCAGATTAACGTTCAGATGATGTGTTATGACATTGGGGTTGATGCCCGGCATGTCTCTGTGAGACCAGGCAAACACATCTTGGTATTCGGTGAGGAAACGGACTAGCTTCTCCTGAAAGACGCTGCTCAAAGAGGATCCCACATAGACAACTTTCGACGAGTCGTCTTCAGTTAAATGGATTGCTACTGTCTCTTCTCCGGGAGTTCCAAATTGGAGAGCATTCTCTCTCGGGTCCAACGAGGTGACCGTCGGAGGACTTGATGGATCTTGTGCCACCATTATAACTGGTGTCGTCTGAGCCCTCTTTCGGTCTCGTACGGCTATCTCATAACACGATCGGGCTTCCTTTTGATTTCCTCGTACGACCCCAACACCATTTGAGGTAGGAAATTTGACGCATAAATACAAAGGATGTAAAGCTGCCCCTACATTATTAAGTGAAGGTCGACCCAAAATGGCATTATATGCTGACCTCCGATCTACCACGAGGATATTAACGAAAACAGTCGTTTTCGCTGGACTTTCTCCAAAGGTGACTGGGAGGTTAATGCTTCCTTCCGGCGTTACCACCTCGCCCCCGAATCCGACGAGAGGAGTAGAGACCGGTTTGAGCAGGCTTCTGGCGAGTGCCATTTTGTTGAAAGCCTCCAGGTAGAGAATGTCAGCAGAGCTACCTGTATCCACCATAATACGATGAGTCAGATAATTTGATACCTTTAACGCGACCACGATGGAATCTTCATGAGGGAAGTAAATCCCCTCTGCATCCTCGATGGAGAAGGAGATTGGAGGATGAGCGATTTCTGACGTCTTGAGCCTCTGTCCCAACCAATAGATATGCTGGGGCTTCTTGGACGCCTTTCAAGTGTATGCTTTTCTTGAAGCTTGAGAATCGCCCCCGCAAGCTGGTCCTCCGGCGATGGTCCAGATTTCTCCAATAGGTTCAACGTCTTCTTGTGAAGTATGATGGTGAGGCAGCTTCTGATGTGGTGGGGCTTCCGCCCTTTTAGGTGATCGACCTTGATGAACAACATAATCTTGGAGATGACCTTTTCGAATGAGAGCTTCGATGTGATCTCACAGAGATATGCAATCTTGGGTACTATGCCCGTGGTCTTTGTGGAAGTAACAAAACTTGCTCTTATCTCTCTTTTCAGGATAGATTTGATCTTTGCAGGCCATTTCACGTATGGTTTTTGCTTGATCTCCATTAACACCTTTTCGGGGGATCGGTTATGAGGAGTGTAGTTATGATATCTACCAGAATAAGGCTTCTTGGGAGAGTGGTCCCGTCGATCACGCCGATATTTCTTATCCGGGGGCGAGATTACCTCCGGTTTGCGTTTCTTGCCCTGTACACCATGACGTGCCAAAGCAACTTCTTCTGCATTAATATATTTCTGAGCTTTTGCTTAGAATTCTGTCATGGTTTTAGGAGGGTTCTTATCTAGGGTGAATCTAAATCTCTCGCTTGTAATTCCGGCTATGAGGGCGATGAGGCCTTTTTCTTCAGTATAGCCTTCAGTTTGGACGGCTTCTGTAGTAAACGTACTGCGAATTCCTTTATCGTCTCCCCATACTGCTGTTTCAGATCCATTAGGTGAGATGCCGGCTTTTTAGTACGGATGCTTCCCATGAATTGAGAGAGGAATAGCTCCAATAGCTGTGCGAAGGACCCGATGGATCGGGTTTTAGCCCCTGGAACCATGTACGAGCTGCCTCCTTTAAGGTTAAGGAAAAAGCCCTACATATGATTTCTGACCCATGTCCCTCCAACTCCATAAGAGACCTATACGTTTCCAGGTGTTCGAGAGGGTCGCCAACACCGGTATACGGGGTGATGACGGGCGTGCAATACTTCCTAGGTAAAGGTGCCCCCATGACCTCGCAGGTAAAAGGAGACTCGGCTCGATGTATCGACGCCACAGCAGCAGATGATCGATTTGCCTAGTATCGTTGTTCCATGTCATCAAAACGATCATGGATTCTCTTGAAGTCTTCTTCCCATGGTAAGGTATAACCTGACGTTTCGACGATGGACCCCTGAGATTGCTGTTGCCGGGAAGTACTAGAATGTATAGAATGCAGGGGTAGTACAGGGGCTTGATTGCCGAGCGGTAGTACAGGGGCTTGATTGCCGAGCGGTATTCGATTTGATGGAGGGTGATTTGGTTGGACTTGTGGTTCGTCCGCGGAATGTCTAGAAGCCACTGGTATAGGTTGTGCCGACAGCCCTTCGGAAGGTTGTCGCTGGGGCTCCAGAAAATGCTGATCTAGCCGATTAGACAAGGCTTAAAATCCGGTGTTGAAGGTTAGGAGTGTGTTTCCAAGGAGACGTATGACATCTTCTTGATTCTCGGAAGCATCAAATAACGGGTTTTGCGATGACACATTAGGCTCTCCCTGAGGGAGGCCCATCGAAGTGGTCTGAGGGATAGGCGCTGGTTCGGTAGTGTCAGGCGGAGGTAGCGTCTGCCTTAAAGTAGAAGGCTGAGCTGTCTTTTTAGGAGGCATGGTGGGAGGACTTCGATCAGTGGTGAAAGCGGCTAATCTTGACGATCGAGTCGTTTCCCACAGACGGCGCCAATCTTTTTACGTCGGATTTTGTAACAGGGTCCTCCTAACGTTCCTCTTCCTTCCAGGAAATTTCCTCCTGAACCTGAAAAGGCACAAAGAAAAACTACGGGTGACCGGCGTCCAGCCGTTAGATGGATGTAGTTGTGAAGGAAATGAAGGGTTTTGGAGTTTAGAGATTGTGTCTCTTTACCTTTTGTGGAGTCATCTATTTATACAAATCCGAGTGACCCAGTCTATTACGCAAGACGTTTAAGATTATTGCTGATTTACTGGGGATAAGAGGATTTATCCGATGAATCCTTAGATAAGCGGATAATTCTAATCCAATTGGACATCTAGCTGATTACGTTCCCTGATGGTGCTCCCCTGAGAATCGGAGCCATGAATAGAGATAAGCGCAAGACCGGCCTATACGGGCTGCTGGTACTAGAAAAACGGAGGATACTCAGACTCGGTGGACTGCTCGCATTTGAGATGCAACCCCTTACGACGAGCACGAGCCGAACTGCTTGCATTTGGGATGTGACCCCTTTCGATGAGCACGAGCCGAGCTGCTCGCATTTGAGATGCGAGCCCTTCTGACGAGCACGAGCCGAGCTGCTCGCATTTGGGATGCGACCCCTTTTGACGAGCACGAGCTAAGCTGCCCGCATTTAAGATGACTGGTCGCGCCTTCTCTCAATCATTCTTCGATCGCATTCTTGATAGTCAACTTTATTCTACAACAGATATCAAGAATGGTAAATTGCTAAATAAGTGGAGAAAGAGCCCAGCAGACAACAGCATGCTAAATGATATCCAATCTCCTCCCAATGGTTAGTAATAGTATGAAATTCTAAGACAAGAAAATCTTAAGAAAAAAAAAAAAAAAAGAATTCACTACAGGGGTGTTTGGTTGTTGTTGTTGGGTTTTTTTTTTTTTTTTTTTTTTTTTTTTTTGTTATTTCTCACCTAACAATTCCCTTGATTGTTTTTTTGAAAAACAAGTATGGTTTGCACTTTCTGTTGGTTTTTACATTCCCAAGGAATTTCATTCCCCAGTTTTCTGAAAAAACTAGCCCAATCTTTAAGACCGGGAATAGAATACCTGGAAAAATAAAACGGAATTTTAGACTTTTTCCCAGGCTTCTCCAAAAACCCAGTGTATTAACCAAACAAATTTAAACATTCAGCAAGAAACAAGGCCAATTCTAGCATTCCCCAACAACCAAACAAGCCCTGCCTCAATGCAGTAGAGAGGAGGCATCAGATTAGGAAGCCATCCAGAGACCCGTATCCATAAACAGTTGCAAGAAAAAGCAATTGTATCCATAGAGGTTAATGGCCCCCTGTCTAGATCTGGGCCCATTTGATAAAGGAGGTTATGGACAGCTTTTAAATACCAATGATTACTGTCCACGGGCTTCACTGAGTGTAGTGCATCATCTACAACACATCTGGGCCGAAACCAATAGCTTTATCTATCGAAAAGAGCCCAAAGAGGGAAAGCCCATTTTCTGAATAACCACGCCCATCTCTCTTCATCATCTTCATCTTTCTCTTACGGGACCCGGATTGCGTCCTGCCCCGCCAGGACGGATTACCGTCCGGTGGACCTGTGCAGGGGGCCACCGTGATGCATCCGTTTATCCACTCCGTTCATCCATTTTATAAGATCATGCTTGAATATGGGCCAAAACCAAGGCACATCCAACGTTCAATTGGGCCGCACCAAATAGGGAGTGGAACCTAGTGACGTCATTACCACACTAGCGCGCTACTCTAGTGATGACATCCCAGGTTCCGATCACTATTTGGTGTGGCCCACTTGAGCATTGGATCTTCCTTCTTTTTAGATTCATACCTTAAAATGATCTTATAAAATGGAGGGACGGAATAGATAAACGGATGCATCACGGTGGGCTAGGGTCCACAGTGATGTTTGTTTGCCATAAAAAAATGTTCATACACCCGCATAGACCTAGATGGGAAAACATAAATATCAACTCGATTTAAAACTTTCACGGTCCTAAAGAAATTTTCAATGACGGGCACTTAATATCCACTGTTTCATGTGGTGTGGTACACTTGAGCCTTCGATCTTCCTCCATTTTGGGATTATGCCCTAAAATAAGGTGTAAAAATGGATGGACAGCTTAGATAAAACACATACATTACAGTGGGCCCCAGATAGCCCCATGACAGGACCGTCAGTCTCTAGCTAGGTCCTGGTGGGGGTAGTACCCAATCCGCACCCAAAAGAATCATATCATCAACTGCATCACTAAAATTACTTTATTAGGATGACTTGTGCAGTCCAAACATTGTTCATGTAAATCAACAATTAAAAATCGTTGGTTAATTGCTCGGATGTGATCCTATGCTTGTGGCCCATCCGAGACTTGGAATTTCATCATTTTTGGCCAAAGTATATATTTCAACAAGTTTATTACCATCGTTGTGTCAAATATTACATACATACACTGATTAAGGACATTAAAGTTGATTTAGTAATTAAACTTAAACCTAAACCTGTGTAAATATACTATACATAGTTACTTTTGCATTACAGCTGATTCTGCAGGGTGCCAAACACAACCAAATCCAAGGTATTTTGCGATTTCTAATTTAGGGTATTTCAAATCTACAGTTCCAAACAAGGCTAGCTCATGATGTGACAAAATTGATAAGGGGCACTTTCGTCAATACAAAAATCTGTATATCTTCCGTAAAGGCTACCTTTCGCAGGAAGTTCCATGATGGGATGCTAGGTGGGGCCATTATAATGTTTGTGAGAAATCTAATCCATGCGTCCTTTTTTTCAACCTCATTTTAAGACATGCAGCAAAAAGTTAGGTGGATCAAAAACTCAAGTGAGCTACACGAGGGGAAATTGTGGAAAGAAATGTTTATTATTAAAACTTTTTTAGGCTCCACTTTGATATTTAAATGTTATCCAAACCATTTGTAAGGTCATTCCCAATTAGATGAAGGGAAAATATAAAAAACCTCAGTGTAATACAAAACTTTTGTGGATATATAAATGTTTCAACGGTGGTCATCAGTAAATTCCCATTATTTCTCTCTTGTGTGGCTCATTTGAGTTTTCAATAGGCGTTATTTTTGGCTGCATATTTTAAAATGAGGTTGCAAAACCGATGGATGTGGTGGATTTCTCACAAACATCACGGTGGGCCCCACCTAGCATCCGAGCACAAGAACTTCCGAAAGGCTTTGGCAGGAAATCCGCATCCCTACTGGACAGTCGTATGTGGGTCCCACCATGATGTATGTGTTTTATCCATGCCGTCCATCCGTTTTTCCAGATCATTTTAGCATTTGAGCCCAAAAATGAGGCAGATCCAAATCTCATGTGGACCAAGCCACAGAAAAAAGAAAAAAAGAAAAAAAAAGGAGAAGGGCCTTAGGAAGTTTTTAATGGTGGCCGTTTAATCACCACTGTTTTCTTGTGGTGTGGTCCACTTGAGATTTGGATCTGCTTCATTTTTCTGTTATTCTTAAAATGATATGGAAAAATAGATGGAAGGCGTGGATGAAACACATACATCATGATGGCCCACAACGCACTGTCCAGTAACCACCTGGCTACCGGTAGCGTCAGTAGGCAATCCGCGTCACCCTAATAATGGCCCAATATCCAACGGTAATTCCAAACAAAAACTTAGAAATTTGCAGAGAACGATATCAAAATCAGTTCAAAACGGCAAATTAAAAGAGAGATTCCACAATGCAGATCAGGAATTCAGTTGAGGATGTACAAAAGAAGATCGGAATCAATAGAAGACAGGAAGGGATTTACCGAGCTTTCGGGGAGCAGGAGCACGTCGGATCGAGATCTGGACGGACGGAGTAGTTAATCTCCTAAGATATGAGGCTTGGAATCCCAGGCCAGAGAGTCCGTCGGTTCTCGTGGCTGTGAGAAAGGGTTTTGACGACAGAGACGATGCCATGAGAATTTGCCTGAAATGGTAAGTTATTAAACCTGACGCGGAACGGATTTCCTGAAAAGCCTTCCGCAGTAAGTTTGGAGCTAGGCGGCCCACCGGAACGGATTTCCTGAAAAGCCTTCCGCAGTAAGTATGGAGCCTAGGCGGCCTACCGATTTTTTTAGCTAGTAGGACAAGCGAAAAAAAAATTACTACCATTAAAACCTCCCTAAGTCCACACTAATGTTTGTATGCAATACCTTTCGTAACTTCATCCCTACTTGGATGAACTGAAAACACAAATATTAGCCGGATGGTGTACGTTCAATCCTCACATTTTTGGCCCACTTGAGTCTTGGGTCTAGCTCTTTTTTTTTTTTTCATCTCATGTACTAAAACGAGCTCACAAAAAGGCCGGACGGGTAGATTTATCACAAACATCACGGTGGGCACCACCTAGGATACCGATCAAGAATCTAGGTAGGGCCACTGTGATGTTTGCAAGAAATACACCTGTTCAATCATTTTTTGAGTTTAGTTTAGAACATGTGGCCATAAACGAGGCGTATCCAGAACTCGTGTGTGCCACACGAGTGGAAAATGTAGGGATTCAGTGACCACCGTTGATTCATTCACATGTCCACAAATGTTTCATATCATGTTAAGTTTTCCATGATTTCACTTTATACCCATGGGAATGGCCTTATAAACGGTTTTGGATGACATTTAAACATTAAGGTAGAGCCAGGAAGGTTTAATGGTAGAAAACTCTTTCTCCAATTTTACCTCCCGTATGGCCACTTGAATTTTGAATTTGCCTTTTTTTTTTTCTTTTTCTCGTATCTTAAAATGGACCTAGCAAAAACAACATCATGATGGCCCCACCTAGCATCCCAAACCTCCTCCAAAAGGCTTTAGCATGGGGCGCAACTTGGCAGCTTAGTGAGGTTACCCCTAACGTGGGCCTGCCTTGATGATGTATTGTATATTCACGCAGTCCATCCATTTCTAAAGATAATTTTAAGACAGGATTAAAAAATTAAGCAGATTCAAATCTCAGGTGGACCATAACACAGTAAACAGTGGTGATTGAGGGCCTCACCATTAAAATTTTCAAAGTGCCCGTAGTAATGTTTTAGTATTGTTTATTTTCCATCCGACCCGTTGATAATGTCAAAAAGATATAGATTAAGGGAAAATACAAACATCAGTTTGATCCAAAACTTTTGTGGTCCATAAAATGTTTTTAATGGTCATTCATTACTATTTCTAGTGGTATAGTTTACCTGAGACTTAGAATCTTCTTGATGTTTAGAATAATGTCCTAAAATGATATAGGAAAACAGATGGACGGTGTAGATAAACAGAACACAAATCAAGGTGGGCCCACGGTTTGGGTAACATCCACTAAGCTGTACCCGGGTAACAGCTTATTCGCTCCCTCTAGCAGGAAACGCGCGTGCCGAAACTTGCAGCCTGATAAAGCGACAGCTGGGTGGGTCCACTCAGGGCGCGGATTTCCTGCGAAAGGCTTGCGCAGGAATTTCCTGCACTGGGAACCAAGGTGGGCCCATATTGATGTTTTTTGATAAATCCACACCGTCCATCCGTTTTGGGAGCTCATTTTAAGATAGCAGAACAAAAATTAACCGGATCCAAGACTCAAGTGGGCCGAAAAAGTGAGATTTGAACGTCCACAGTTGAAATATTTGTGGAGCCACAGGAGTTTCGAATCAGGATAATATTTGTTTTTCCAGTTCATCCCAGTAGTAGTGACGTTATGAACGGTATGGATTTCATATAACCATCACTGTGGACCCCAGGGAGGTTTCAACGGTAGTAATTTACCTACCCACCTTTCCTTTAGTGAGGCCCACTTGAGTCTTGGATCTGGTTCATTTTAGTCTTCATATCCTAAAATGAGCTCCCAAAACGGATGGACGGGGTGGATTTATCAACAAACATCACTGTGGACCCCGCCGTGGTTCCCAGTGCAGGAAATTCCTGCACAAGGCTTTCGCAGGAAATCGGCGCCCGTCGACTCGGGCCTGACACCTGCCTCGGGGGCGTGGATTGGGATAGACACGGATTGCGTCCTACCAGCGCCCGTCTCCGGCTGGGAACGGGCAGGAGCTTTGAATGGCCACCATGATGTATGGGCTTATCCATACCGTTCATCCATTTCTACGTGCTATTTTAGGGAATAAGAACAAAATTTAGGTAAATCTAAGGGTCAAGGGGACCACATCATACGAAGCAGTGGTGGTAATGATTCTTACCGTTGAATTTTTCTAGGACCACTATAGTGTTATTTTTCATCCAATCGATTCATAAAGTTACAAAGGGTTGGATGAAGGAAAAATGCAGATATCACCTCGATCCAAAACTCCTTGTGGTCCACATGTGTGGTGAGAATTTAACCCTTAAGAAGTTTTCAACGATAATAATTTAATATCCATTGTGTGGTCCATACGTGCTTTGGATATACCTCATTTTTTGGACCACATCCTGAAATAACATGAAATAACATGGTGAAATGGATAGACAGTGCAGATAAAACTCGTACATCATGTATGCACTCAAAGCTCCTGCCCGTTCCCAGCTGGACGCAGGCGGGGTATGACGCAATCTGCGTCCGTGGATTAGCCGAAGCTTGCGTCCGACGCTGCCCTTCAACTGGGAACGGGCACAAGAGTGGCCACCTTGGTGTATAGATTTTATCCACACCGTCCATCCATTTTACCGTATCATTTCAGGAGATGGTCCTAAAACTTAGGCAGATCAAGGTACATGTGGATCACACAACGAGGATTAAATTCTCACCGTTGGCCACAGAAGTTTTGGATTGAGGTGATATTTGTATTTTTCCATCATTCATCCAGCTCTATGCAACTTTATGAATAGATTGGATGGGAAATAAACATTAAAGTGGGCCCTAAGAAAGTTTCAACGTTGAGAATCATTACCACCACTTTTTCCCGTGGTGTGGTCCACTTGACCCTTGGATTTACCTAAATTTTGGTCTTATATAATAAAATGACATGGAGAAATGGATGGACGGTGTGTATAAAACCCATACATCACGGTGGCCACTCAAAGCTCCTGCCAGTTCCCAGTTGGAGTCGGGCCGGGGTCGGACGCGTCCGGCCGAGGCAGAGGTAACAGTTTAGTGGGTGAGTCCCTGACCGTGGCCCACCTCAATGTACGTGTTATATATCCAGGCTAGGCAGGGGTAACAGTTTAGTGGGTAAGGCCCTGACCGTGGGCCCACCTCAATGTATGTGTTATATATCCACGCCGTCCATCCGTTTTTTCAGTTCATTTTATGGTCTCAAATTGAGGTAGATCCAAATATGGGTGAACCATACCACAGGAAAACAGTGGTGATTGAAAACCCACCATTATATACTTCTTAGGGCCTACCGTATTGTTTATTTTCCATCAACCGGTTGATAAGGCACATTGACATGGATGGAAGGAAAACATAAACAAAATCCTGATAAAAAAACTTTTGTGGGCTTAATAAGTTATTAACGGTGGTAATTCAATCAAACAGTGTGGTCCACCTGAGACTTGGATCTGTCTCATTTTCAAAACCATGCTCTAAAATGATATGGAAAAACGAACGTACGCTATGGATATGCAGAATAGAGCTGGGCACAAACCAAGCCAGCTTGAAAGCTCGGCTCCAATTGGTTTGAAAAAGCTCGTCTTGGATTCGTTCAAATGGCAGTTCAAACCAAACCAAGCCTCTCAAGCTCGTTTTAAAAAACAAACCAAGCTCAAACTAGGGCAGTACCAGCATGGCTCGGCTCGGCTTAAAGCTTGATTTGATTCAACATGGTTTGATTGGGATAGATTTGGCTGGTAGATTGTAAGCACATTATTTCCTGTGGTGGGATCTACTTGAGCTTTGGATATGATTCCATTTTGGGATCATGTCCTAAAATGATATATAAAACAGATGGACAACGTGAATGATACATATACATGATGACATGGATAATACATAATGCATATACATGAATGCACACCATTTCCTTGCACTTGTAAAATTTTGCTCGTACATACTTTTGTTTGGAAAATGCTCTTACATGTCTATTTTGAAGCTGCACTCCTTTGGAGGATCTCAAACAACATATGGTAAGATGTGTTTGTACTTTTTTTTTTTTCTAACTTTTAAGTTATTTTCTATTTAAATAAACAAGTAAAAAAAGAGCCACCATCGGTTTGAACTCGGCCTGATTTGGTTCAAAATTTTCAACCAAACCAATCCAGGCTCGAATCAGATTTTCCTGGAGCAAACCAAACTCGAGCTGCATGGGTCGGCCGAAACCCAAACCAAGCCGATCCACAAGCTGAGGTGGCACAAAAACAAGCCAAACCAAACTAGGGCTAACTCGACTCGGCGGATCGTTGCCCACCTCTAATACAGAACATACATCAAGGTGGGCCCCACCATCAGGGCTTCACACACTAAGGGCCTGTTTGGATACTACCAAATAAGTTACCTTTTCTACTTACAGCAGTAGATAAGTAACTTGTTTCAGATAAATAAGTTTGGTTTATGATTAATAATAAGTAACTTTTTTATTTAGAAGTACATAATCATTTCAGTTATTTTTTTTTTAGCTTTTTTACTTTTCATAAGTGCTTGATAGATTGTAAGTGGGACAAGCCTAGGCTAATTCTAGGCCAATGAGGCCCACATGCAAAGATGGTCCAATAAGCAGAACCTCCTACCTTTTTAGCACTACCAATAATAAGTTATGGTTGGCTAGTCAAGTTTCAAGGATGATGCATACCTTCAAATTTTAATAACATAATCTATCCATTCGATCAAGTGGGCCACACACACACACACACACACAAAGAAATAGACATTCTACTAGAATGCAAAAAATGGTCGAATTTAAGATGGATTGATTGATTTAAATGTCATATTTGTTGGACATGATCTATCTACATATAAAGTTAGGTCGAGATGGGCTGAACCAGACTAGGTCGGGATAAAACTACTTGCGCCCACCTGAATATCGTTGACCAAGCCTAGCCCATAGACCAAGCGAAGAGGTCAAAGCTCATATCAAAGCCAATCCATCTGGCTGCTCGGCCCATTGTCACACTTGCCACAGGACAATTACTTTATTCTTCTTAACCATTAGTCTGCTGGCATGCATCATAAGGTTTTAAGAATATCCTATCAAGAAGATTTTTTAGCATGATTGTATGGCAGGTAAACATCAAGGCCGGCCCCACATAAATGGACAATGTAGGTGTGCATGATGGGTCCACATGATGGGCAATGAATATTGAAGGTGGCCCCCACATGATGGATGATAACATTGACAATGGACCCTACTTGATAGATGACCAATCAAAAGTAGACCCTACATAATGAATGGTACACGTTAAAGGTCGAGCCATAATGATGAATTGCCCACATCTAAGGTGGGCTCTACATGATGGATGGCCCACACAATAAATGGTCCACATCAAAGGTTGGCTCCACATTAAAGGTGGGGCCCACATGATGGACAATCTACATCAAAGGTGGACTTCATATAATGGGCAATTAATAATGGTGGGCTCCACATGATGGATGATCCACATCAAGGTGGGCCTCACATGATGGACGGTCCACGTCAAAGGTTGGGCTAATGAGAATGACCCATATCCAAGGCGGGCCCCCACATGATGGATGGCCCACATGGGAGGTGGGCCCGCATGATGGATGATCCACATCAAAGGTGGGAACCACATGATGGGCGGTGGATATTGAAGATGGGTCCACATGATGGACAATAACATTAATGGTGGGCCCCACATTATGGATGGCCAACATCAAAGGTGGGCCCTACCTAATGAATAGTGCATATTAAAGAACAGACCCTAATGCTAAATAGCCCACATCCAAGGTGGGCCCCACATGATGGATGACCCACAATAGTGGGGCCACACAATGAGCAATTCACATCAAAGGTTGGCCCCACATGATGGACAGTCGGTGTGAGGGGAACCAATTAGACTTAAGGGATGATTACTTATGATGTTGGAAACCAAACATGCTTTTCTTACTTTTTGAGTGAGAAGTATGTTATTTACCAAATATGCTTATCTTCTTGTTAAGTAGAAATCAAGATGAGTAACTTCTCTTATAAATAGCTTAAGTAACTTACAATCCAAATGGGCCATAAGCGATTGTCCCTGCCTCTTCAGATTGAGAGCGGGTTGGGTCATTTACCACTTTTTCAGTGGTGTAGTAAATAGGAGATTTGGATCTACTTAAGTTTTAGAATAAAATGGGCTGTAAAAACAGCTGGACGGCTTGGATTCACAGCACATTCATCAATATGGGCCCCACATTGTAAAGGTAACACGGTGTTACCGGGGTAACGAGTAATCCGCTCCCAACCGGACGCGGGTTAGCTGTTGGCGCCAATACCAATGGGAGCGAATTCGGTGTTACCCGGGGAACAGCTTAATGGGTATTACCCCTACCGTGTGGCCTACAATGGATAGTATATTGTATATCCACGCCGTACATCCGTTTCTCCAGCCTATTTTACGATGGTCTTCCAAAAATTATGCAAATTCAAATATCAAGTGGACCATACCACTGGAAACAGTGTTGATTGAGTGCCCACTATTAAAAATTCCAAAGAGCCCATCATCAGGTTTGATAATTTTTATTTGCAATCCAAGCTCTTCATAGTGTCAAGAAGGTCTGATGAAGGGAAAATTTAAAGATCAACTTGATCTAAAACTTTTGTGGCCCACAAAATGCTTTTAGTAATTATTCGTCACTCTTTCTATTGGAATGGTCTACCTGAGATTTGGATCTCCTTCTAATTTTGGATCGCATCCTTAAAATAAGCATAACAACAGATGGACGGCATAGATATACAAAAAATACATCAAGGTAGGCCCCACACCGTAGGGGCAACACCCACTAATGTGTTACCAAGGTAACAGCTAATTCGCTCCCAATACCAGCAAGTTGGTGTCAAAGCTTTTTGCGTCCCACCATGATGTATTTGCATTATTCATGCTGTCCATCCATTTGTACACTTCATTTTAAGGCATGAGACAAAAAATGAGGGAGATACAAATCTCAAGTGGACCACACCATAACCTGCAGAAATTTTGGATCAAAATTATATTTATGTTTTGCATTCATCCAGATTTTTTTGATCTTACTAACATATTGGATGACAAATAAACATCACTGTGGGCCCTATGAAGGTTTTAACTGTGGACGTCATTCTCCTCACTGTTTCCTTTGGTGTGGTCCACCTGAGCTTTGTATCTGAGGTTTTAACTGTGGACATCATTCTCCTCACTGTTTCCTGTGGTGTGGTCCACCTGGGCTTTGTATCTGCCTCATTTTTTTTTTTGTCTCATGCCTCAAATTGAAGGGTAAAAGTGAATGGATGGCACGAGTAAAATAAATACATCATGATGAGACCCACAGAGCTTTGACACCAGCTTGCTTGCTTGCTGGTGTCTGCGTCACCTACCTAACCCACGTCCCTCCCAGCTAGATCCGCACTCACCAGCCCCTAACCACCAATAATAACTGGGGGCAGAATGATGCTTTTCCCTTTCCAAAACTAGCAAGTTGATGGTAAGTGGAGTAGGAAAGAGGGGCGGGGATTGGGTACTACCCCACCAGGACCTAGCTAGAGACGGACGGTCCTGTTAGGGGCTCGGTGGGGCCCAACGTGATGTAATTGTTTTATCTATACCGTCCATCCAATTTCAACAGTCAATTTAGAGCATGATACAAAAAATTAGGTATTAAAAGATTTGAGTGAACCACACCACAGAAGCAGTGGTGACAATGACCTCCACTGTTGAAACCTTCCTACGGCCCACTATGACGTTTAGTTGCCATCCAACCTATTCATAAGGTCACATGGATCTGCATGAAGGTAAATCATAAATTTCAGCTTGATCTAAAACTTTTGTGGCCCATTTTCAGCGGTAGGAATTCAATCCCCACTGTTTCGTGTGGTATGATCCACTAAAGCCTTATATCTACTTCATTTTTGGGCTCATGCCATAAAATGATCTTTAAAAACAGAAGGACAGATTGGATAAAGCAAATATATCACTGTGGGCCACACAGAGCCCTTGATATGACCATCCATCTCGAGATAGGTCCTGGTGGGGTAGTACCCACGCCCAGGAAAGAGCTTACGAGTGGATATACGGACTCTGTACATGTTGGAAATATTGAGCGGGGATTGGGTGCCACCCCTTCCCCCAAATAGAGACGGACGGTCCTATTAGGGGTTTTATGGGGCTACAGTGATGCTTGTGTTTTATCCACGCTGTCCATTCATTTTGAAAAATTATGTAGGTGGATAAGCCAAAAAAATGAGGCATGTCCAATGCTCGAGTGGACCGGGAAACAGTGGAAATTGAATGACTACCTCCTCTGTTTTGGATCAAGCTGATATTTATGTTTTCCCTTCATCCAGTCTATAGACATGTGACCTTGTGAACAGGTTGGATGGAAAATACACATTACAATGGCCTTAAGAAGGTTTCAATGGTGGGGTCATTTTCACCATTGCTTCCTGTGGTGCGGTCCCTTTGATATGCCTCCCTTTTTTTTGACTGATACCCTAAAATGATCTTTCAAAATGGATAGACAGCTTGGATAAAACACATATATCAGAGTGGGCCCCATAGAGGCCCTAACAGGACCGTCCGCCTCTAGCCAGGTCCCCGTGGAGGGAGCACCCAATCTGCGCCCAATTGGGATGAAATGATCATCAGCTGGGACACGTGTGCAGGATAATTAACGGTTGAAAGAGATTGATTAACCGTTCACCCTTCATTTGGATGTGTGGCCTAGTTGATGATCGTGCCATTTAGAATTTCGAGATATGACATCTGAAAACTGATGCATTATACAGGTTAATCCTAACAATGCGGGGCCAATTGTAATGTGCGCATGGCATCAAGTCCATCCATCGTACAAGCCCTCTCCTCCTCTCATGGTGGGGGGTTAACTACTAATATAGCTCTTATATTTGACTGGGTCAACAAAAGTGCTTTACTATAGCCAAAAGATATCTTTGTAATCTTGAAGTACTGTTCATTAAATTTCAGATCATTTTTCCCATCTGTCTCTTTTCAGACTGTACGACAGTTGAGTGACCCGCAAGTTAAAGTCAGTTTCGACGTAATTGAGGGATTGAGTCTCAACGAAGAGTGAAATGGCCTCCCATATAAGATCAAATCCATTCATTTGAATCGGCCACCTTTGAAACCCTAGGTGGGATCTTATCAGATTACTACATGGCCCCTCGGTGGCCCACAAAAGTACCAACAATTTATATTAATTTTGATGTTATTTCTTTCATTGTGGTCTACCTGTGTTGAGTTTCGTCCTCAATTTTTTGCCTATGCCATGAATTAAAACTCACATCCTCTGGATGTAGTGAATCTTCCTCCAAACTAGCGAGTAAGACACACAAAAGCCAATCAAGGCACTTACAGAATGTGGGGACTCTATATCAACCCCAAAAGAGTTTTTTGTTTTCTTTTTTTTTTTTCTTCATTATGTCTTCTTCCAAGCCATTATACGGGAAGAATATGCTCAATTAAGGGCATATTATGCTTAGTTAAAAGCAGAGACTGCCTAGTTAAGGTGATGTTACCTTGATCCGTTGTGCGTCTTTGAATTAAAAGACAAGACAAAAGCCTACAATCATCTCCTGAAACACACTTAGGATTGAGGTCTCCCCATCCTCGATGTTGTATGCCTATGATGAAGAGTGTTAGAACTTCCACTCATTTCTCACCAGTTAGATGTATATAGAGCGCATATAAAATTCTAAACCTGTAACACCTCGAATTTTTGTTAACTTGGGAATTGAAAGTCTTTGGGCGTTACCTTTGACTTTTCGATTCGAGTGCGTGTCCGTGCCTGTATTCGCACGTGTTTGGGACCAAAATCAGTGATTTTGCTAAGGGGAGGAGGAGTTAGCTTAGAGTTTGAAAATTCCAAAGTTAGGAAGAGCTTTCTGACCGATCAGCTTGGCTCGTGTACAACCCTATGCATCACCCATAAATTCAAAATATTTTTTTTTATCAGACTTTAGTGTTTTAACATGGTTTTGATTTATAAAAAAATATGAATGGTAGATATTTGGTAAAATCTCAAAAAATTAAAAGGCGCTACTTTTAAAAAAAATGTCAAAAAGGTACGATTTATACTAGGAATGAAAAATCAAAATCTTTGTTATTAAGAATTTGATTTTCTTAGTATTTTTATTCAATCCAAATGGGGGGTACGTCATTATTTACATGAAATAACTTAAAGTAAATGAAAAATTAAAGATAAATATGACATTTACTTAAATGTTAGGGCATCTAAATAAACAGTAGTGGATTTGTGGACTTTCAGAAAAATTCCTAAACAGATAGCTTCGGTGCACTAAATATGTCTTCAGCGCACCGAAGGATTCCTTCGGATTGAGCCGACTGTGCGAGATCATATTGAAGGTAGCCTTGTAACAAGTCCCTCAGCGTACCGAAGATCACCTTTAATGCACCGAAGACAGTCCAGAGAGCTTCTGTCCGAGCCGAAGATCTTCAGTACACCAAGCAAAATTTTTAATTTTAATACACTGTCTTAAAAAATTTATATCTCTTTCGTTATAACTCCAATTGAGGTGATTAAAAAAAAAATTGAATCTTGAAGATTTAGTTTCATATAAAAATATGTAAAAAATAAAGTGAATATTATAATGAGGCTAATTTTAGAAATGTTTAAAAACTGTCTAGAAACTCTTTAATTCCAAATAGTGTGTACTTATGAAATTTTAATCATTTTTATAAAACTCGAAATGAGTTGAAATTTTTTAAGATGAAAATTGACTTGACAAGAAATCACCATAAAAATTATAAAAATATTTCAGTATATAAGAATACTTAAAACATTACACGTAACTGATTTGTTGAAATTGAAAATTTCTACAACTGCAAGTTGTCATTGGATCAAACGTATCTTTTTCATCTTTGAGTTTTGGTATTGAGTGTTTTCTTAGGAATTGCTCCTAATCATGTCAGGCATCATCTTAGGTAATTAATTTAGGTTTTTATATTTTATTTATTTAATTATAGATTGTATTATTCTAGATAATTTATAGTTTGGTTGAATTATGACTCTTGAATAGGGTGATTAGGATCGAATCACTATTTTCGCTAATTGCGAATAAGACACACTTTAAACATAACTAATTTAAAACCTAATTATCATGCCCAAGAAATCTCTTTACCTAGTTTATTCAAAAAATGTTTGGATTATCCAAACAAGCTCTAGATCGCTCGTTAGTGGATAACATTTGAAATTGCGGTTTTACCGCTTATAGAGATACTTGAAGATATGCCTAATGTCTTAGAGGGGGGTGAATAGGACTTTTTAAATTCCAATTATAATTAAAAACTGATCAAGTCAATCTTATCAACTAAGATTATCACAATAACATTCAAGGCATTTATATGAGCAATTTGTAAGCAAGGACTATCATAGGCATTTCATCAAACAGTTAGCATTCATGATTGACTAAACCACTCAACACATAGCAATCATTCAATCTCACAATGCACAACGATTTATAGTGGTTCGGTTTCCCTACTCCACTCCCGGTTCACGATCTCAACCTATGAGACCACCGGATTTCACTATAGGCTTGGTTTTAAATCAGGTTAACCATCAACCTTGACATCCTTTGATCTAGGACCGCGTTTACCATCCGCCGATGGCCCAATCCAGGGACTTAACGAGTTTGGATCTCAAACTCTCACCAATCCTAATCCAAGGATGGTCACGTACACTCCCGCCGGAGTTTCCCAATCCAGGGAATAGAGATTCAATAAATGGACTCTCAAATACTAGACATACCTAGACGATTGAGCCCCGATTCGATGCCTTTGATGAGTAGCTTTAGCTCCACGTGCTTCAGCTTCTCTTTGTGCTCCCGAGATCAGCTACCGATGTAAATGATGAGGTTATGTTGATGCCGGGTAGTTGGGAGAGAGTTGGTCTAGTTCCTCTTGCCTATTCAATGCAATGGTAATGAGGGAACTACCAAACTTCAAGCATTCAATGGCTATAAACGACCTCATAAATATATTTTGAAGGTACGTCAGCCATGAATGAAGGTCTTGAGTTCATACTTCATACCGAGCTTTGAATACTCATTGATAAGCCATTAATGGCTAGGTTTGAATGATGAACTCAAGGGGGACAAGAGCAAAGAGGGTAGGAGGATGTGAGTAAAAGCTCTCTCTTAGCTCTTGAAGGGTGTTGAATGCATGCCATGAATGACCACAAGTCATGGCTATATAGAGCCCCAAATGATGGCCTCAACGGATCTAAAACGGTCACGTCCGACCTGTCAGAGAGGGGTCTCAACCGGTCGGACGGACAGGTCGCAATTCAAATCACTAGGCCACATTTGAGTCTGCCCGACCGGTCAAGACCAGTCGAATCACCCCGCTGGAGGAATTCAAAATACAGGCCGACCGGTCAAGACCGATCGGCTGAGCTTGCTGGAACAATTGGAGAAAACAGGCCTACCGGTCAAGACCGGTTGGCTGAGCTTGCTGGACAACTTATGATCTGATGGTCGACCGGTCAAGACCGGTCGGCTGCCCCAGCTGAAATTCCACAACAAGGTCCCTGACCTTTTTGATGCTCTTGGCCGACCGGTCTAGACCGGTCGGCTGTCCATCTGCATTCTTCACAGCAAGGTGCTGCTAGTGTTGAAGAGTCTGGCCGACCGGTCAAGACTGGTCGGCTGTCTAGACATTGATATTACAGCAGGTTTGCTGGATAAATCTTGAAGGTTTTGGCCGACCGGTCAAGATCGGTCAGCTGTCTAGATGAACTTGTCTCAGCAGGTTTTGCTGGATAAGGTCCTACAACACAGCCGAGGATCACTTCCAAGGTGAGGCATGAAGTGATATGGTGCATGGGGTCCAATGTTTGGACATATCTTCAATTACGATTCGCACCAGCCATGGACCACAAGTTTGATCAACTTGTGCAAGGGTCGAGAGGGAATGGGATAAGATATGTGAGTCATTACGCCATTCTTTGATGTTTTGGGTTTCCTATGGTCGATCTATATGCAACTTACCTGAGATCTTGTTTCAGCATGAGCTTGAGCAATAGAAGAAGCATAATCTTCAAGTCTTGATCTTCAATTCTTCGACCGGGGCTCACACGACAAGACGTGACCAACCAACACGCCAATTGACAACAAAAGGTGTACTAACAATCTCCCCCCTTGTCAATTGCATGACAAAACATCTAACCTAGACAAATCATGACTCCTTATCATGATTGACCCTTAAACAGAAAGAAATATACACCCACTTACATGTCTATACAGATATACAAAATAATCTTTACAAAAGGACATGTACAGACTTGATTTTGTTCAAAATCTCCCCCTTAATGCTTGCACCTACAAAGTCCTGCAAAAAGATATAATCGGACCTTCTAAGTGGGATGATTCTCCCCTCTTTTGTTAGTAATTGACAAGGGTTAGCCAGCAAAAAGATATGCCTAATAAAGCTGCAAGGCTAGCACCGAAAATATGTCAATCACATAAGATAGGGAAGAGATATAGAAATTTAAGCCCTAAGGAGATTTAAAGAACAAATCATGCCAGATATACAAGTAATCATGAAAACATAGAGGGCTTATAGCCCAATCAACCAACCACCCCTCTAGATGTATATCTAGACAAACACAGAACACAAAGCATGAGCTAAAAAGTGCAAATGTGTCCAAACCCTCCAACCTCCCACAGATATTCAATAAAAGATCAAGAGCTCATATAAAAAGATATAACTATAGCATCCATATATATACCAAAATGGGCAAGCAGCCCAATGTAAATATGTATCAATCCGTGTAAAATATACAGACAACCCATAGAAAGATAGAGCATGAAATCCAGACAATATCGTTGGTCATACAAAAAGGAACTGTGACCAAGACATGAGACTAGTAATCTGTTCCATCACCCAAATTAGGGGGTGGAACGTCCCCACGCGCCGCGCACTCCCATATCTCTATCCGCCTCTCCAATTGTGCGAGGCGAGTGACAAGGGCCTCCTGCTGTACAAGTATGGTGGCCTGACCCTGTAAAATCTGGTCCCCAGTCTGCTCGAGCCTGTCTAGCCGCTGAAATAGACTCTCCTTAAGCTGGCGAAGCTCAGCAATGTATGAAGGTGGATCCACGGAAGGGGATCGACGTCGAGAAAAGGCTCTAGGAGGCGTACTGAATCGACCCGGAGCTGCTCACGGATCGAGGGATGGATCAGAGGAAGGAGATAATGGTGAAGTGTGGGAAGGGCCAGTGGAGGCAGGTGGAGCCTCAGGCTGGGACGGCTCGGCCGGATCCTTCTACTGCTCCTGCAGAAGACGACTCTGGATGACTTCTTTGGTAAGCTCCATACGAGCAATGAGGGTACGATTGATAATGACAGGCTTGTGAACTTTATCAGTACCGACAATGTCAATCTCATTAGCTAATTTGCATATGAGATGCCCAAAAGGAAGACTGGAGGAGTTTCCATCGTCTCGCAAGATAACCTGGTGAATGATGGACATGATCCGGGTTGGGAGCCAAAGCGGATGACCCTAACCTACATGATAGAGCAACTGAAACATGGATTCGGTGACATCCACCTTGTTACTCATCCGCAGGTATACATTGCGGAAGAAAAGGTTGTGCAGAATGCGGAAATCCCATGTCATAGAGGAGGCTCGAAGCGCACCTCCAACCCATTTGGGTGTCCCATCACCACATAGGAATTGGGCAATAATGAGGTTAGGTTTGGGACCTAGCGTGGCGAAATCGAAAGTAGACTCCTTAACAATAGGAACGCCAACAATCGAGATGGATTTCAAAGTGAAAAGGCATAGCCGATCACCAACCTCGACGTTAAAAGAGGGGGGAGAGGCAGTGACATGGACACAAGAGGCATAAAATTTTCGAACCACGTCAAACTGGTCCATGCCCCCCATGTAGAGTACGGGACCCCAATTTATGGCGTTCAATATGGAAAGAACATTATAGTCGGCCAAGTCAACCAATTTGACTGATTTTTCACAAACCACCTCCTTGTCCTTGAAATCATCCCAATGGGTGGAATGGGATGAAACATTTTTACCCAAGGATTGAGATTGAACAGGGGGAACAGAAGATGAGGCAGCCCCTTTCCCTTTTGAAGTGGTTTTCTTGGTTTTTAAAGGGCGAGGAGGAGGCTTAGGTTTTGCCTTGGGTTGATCACTCCACCTCAAGGGGAGCTCATCTTCACTCTCTTGGGAAGACATAGAAGAAGCAAGAAGACACTCTAAACCACTCCTAGATATGAAGGGAAGGGATTAAACAAAGAAAAATGAGAGTGAATCCCTTACCAACGGAATGAGAATGAAGAGGAGCAATGTAGAGGAGGTTAGAAACTCTCATCTTGCAACGAATCACCTTGAAATCACCTTGGAGAGCAAGAGGGGGAGCTGGAGCAGCAAGTGGAGGTGAGAAAATGTGAAGTGGGTGACCTAAATGAGCTTTAACTGTATTTAAAGACCCCCCCTACGGACGGCTGACGCACGGGCAGACCGGTCTGGGTTTGCACGACTGGTCTTGACTGGTCGTGGGAAGAGAAATGGGGAGTCCAGTGGCTTCTGACGCACAGCCCGACCGGTCGTGACCAGTCGGATGGCGCAGGTGACTTAGTCTAGATAGGTCATGCTGTAGGCCGACCGGTCTTGATTGGTCGGCTAGCAAAATTTTCGCATAGCAGAGGAATTCTGCACTGGATTTGCTGGAGTAGAAAGTCTGTCCTTTGGACAGACCATTCTCTTTTAAAAACAAGTACCCTTACTAAGGATACAACACCCATGGTCCTGGTGTACCAAGGGACAACCTAACACAAAATGAGGGACCCTCAAAGGTCAAGATTTATCGATAGAAGACAACAAATGGGACTATGCTCCCGAATATTCGTAGAAAGCAATGAAGAGAGGCAAAGGTCCTCAAATATACCTATAAAGATCAGATAGAGAGGCTTAATCCTCAGATTTTACCTGCAAAACATACACTTGTTAGATAAACTAGACACATCCAACACCAATGGACTTCTGGAGGTTCGCAAAGCGAACCGAGTCCAAAGGTTTCGTTAGGATGTCAGCTAGCTGATTCTCGGTAGGCACATGTTCGAGAGATATTATGTGATCTTCAACCAATTCTCGAATAAAATGGTGCCTAATATCTATGTGCTTAGTGCGCGAGTGCTGAATTGGATTTTTCGATATATTTATGGCACTAGTATTGTCGCAAAATAGAGTCATTGTGCCTTGGTTAATCCCATAATCAGTCAAGGTTTGTTTCATCCATAATAATTGGGCACAACAACTTCCAGCAGCAATGTATTCTGCTTCGGCTGTGGATAAAGAGATGGAGTTTTGTTTCTTACTATGCCACGCCACAAGGCAATTTCCAACATAAAAACACCCACCGTTGGTTGATTTACGATCATCCATGTTACCAGCCCAGTCGGCATCTGAATACCCTGCAATATCTGTAGATGAATCAAAAGGGTATCAAAGACCGTATTCGGTAGTGCATCCAACAAACCGGATGATCCGTTTAACAGCGGTAAGGTGAGATTCTTTGGGATCAGCCTGAAACCGAGCACAAGCACCTACACTAAAAGCAAAATCTGGTCTACTAGCAGTGAGATAAAGAAGACTACCAATCATGCTTCTATAAAGATGTTGATCTACACTTTTCCCTGCAAGGTCTTTTAATAGTTTAACAGTGGTGCTCATAGGTGTAGTGTAGGAACGACCAGAGTCTAAGCCAAATCTCTTAACAAGATCTTTAGCATATTTGGCTTGGGTAATGAATATACCTGATGCAAGTTGTTTTACTTGAAGCCCTAGAAACATGTTAAGTTCTCCTACCATACTCATCTCAAATTCAGATGTCATTAATTTAGCAAAGGAGATGGACATTTTCTCACATGTGGATCCAAAAACAATGTCATCCACATAAATCTGGGCAATCAACACAGAATTCTCGGCTTCTCTAATAAATAGAGTTTTGTCAACGCTCCCCCTAGCAAAATCATGGTCTACAAGAAAATGAGTTAAGCGTTCATACCATGCACGGGGTGCTTGTTTGAGTCCGTAAAGCGCCTTTTTCAACCGGTACACTTTGTGAGGATACTTAGGATCAATGAATCCTTTTGGTTGTTCAACATACACTTCCTCATCAAGAATACCATTCAAGAAGGCGCTCTTTACATCCATTTGAAATAGTTTGAACTTTAACGCACAAGCAACAGCCATAAGAATTCTAATAGACTAAAGTCTAGCTGCAGGGGCAAATGTTTCATCAAAATCAATACCTTCAATTTGTGAATATCCTTGAGCAACTAACCGAGCCTTATATCGTATTACATTCCTAGATTCATCGGATTTATTCTTGAAAATCCATTTGGTTCCGATAACATTTTTCCTATTCGGCCTGTCGACCAGATACCACACTTCATTTCTAATGAATTGTTGAAGCTCTTCCTGCATTGCAAGGATCCAGAATTCATCATTTAGAGCTTCATCAGCATGTTTTGGTTCTATTTTTGATGTGAAACCCAGGTGACTGTTGACTGCCTCCAACTGTCTCCTGGTTTTGACACCAATGCTAGGATCCCCAATGATTTGATTGAGGGGGTGATCCTTGACAATTTGTACATCACCAGGAGCAGTGGGGGCATTTGGAGATGAGGGTTGTTTATCAGATTTTCCTATCTCGCATATACCCTCATCTTCTTCTTCATTAACTGGAGACACAGATTTATCCAAGCTATCATCCACAGTCACATTGATTGACTCTTGAACTGATGAGGTTCGAAGGTTGTAGACACGAACGGCTTTACTATTTAATGAGTATCCTAAGAAGATACCCTCATCACTTTTGGAGTCAAACTTTCTCAAATTTTCTCGGTCTCTTAGAATATAGCATGTACTACCAAAGACCTTAAAGTATTTTACATTCGGTGTCTTTCCACACCACAGTTCATAAGCTGTTTTGTTTAGACCTGCCCTTAAATAAACTCGATTAATAATATAGTAGGCAGTGTTAACTGCTTCGGCCCACAGATTTTGAGCAAGATTCTTATTATTAAGCATAGCTGTAGCCATATCCAACAAAACTCTTTTTTCCTTTCAGCAACCCCATTTTGTTGAGGTGTTTTGGGTGCTGAGAACTCATGACGAATACCCAATTCATCACATAATGCCTTCAAACAATGATCTTCAAATTCACCACCGTGATCACTCCTGATTCTTGCTACCATGTATCCTTTCTCATTGTGAAGTCGCTTCACTAGTTTTTTGAATTCCTCAAAAGTGTTAGATTTTTCTCTTAGGAAGGCGACCCATGTGAATCTGGAGTAATCGTCAACGACTACAAAGAAGTATCGTTTTCCTCCTTGGCTAAGAACCTTGGTAGGACCAACTAGGTCCATGTGTAGCAGTTCAAATGGTTTTGATGTGACCAGGATAGAGGTTCTCTTGTGTGCAACCTTGATTTGTTTACCTTTTTGGCATGCGATGCACATAGCATTTGGTCTTTTACCCATCTTTGGTAGACCTCTCACTAAATTTTTCTGACTCAGTTTAAACAGATTTCTATAATGTACATGACCGAGTCGATGGTGCCATAGTTCTATTTCATCCTGAACGGCCACGTGACACATGGTGGAGGAGCTTGAATTGTTTTGATTTTCAATGACATAGCAGTTGTCTCCTGTGTGTAGACCTTTCATGACTAATTTTCCTGTGGAGTTCAGGATCTTGCTACATATCTTTGGAGAAGCTTACTGAGTGCTCTTCATCACAAATCTGTGAGATACTCAGTAAGTTGTGTTTAAGGCCATCAACATACAGCACATTTTCAATTTCGGGCAAACCTGGCCCCGTGATGGTTCCTTTACCAATAATTTTAGCTATGCTCCCATCACCAAATGTGACAACCCACCATCAAATTCGTCATATGCACAAAATTGAGATCTATCACCTGTTATGTGTCTAGAGCAACCACTATCCAAGTACCATCTAGGGGTGTTCCCAGCTTTTAGGGCAGTATGAATGACCAAGCACTTGTTCTTAACAACCCATTTAGTTGTTGTCCTTTTATGAGGGATGTTCTTATGGTGAGATTATCTAGTTTTCTTGGGAGAATCAGATTTTTCTTTTTCACGCAAGAGAAGAGCAGTTTTCAAATTCAGCATTTAACTTGCTCCAACAGTTCATCCATCCTCTTGTCCTTCCTAGGAAGAGCAGGATAATTCTTTCGAATGTTTCCCCTCTTTGGTGAAGTATGCATGGGAGGATTCCAATTAGCTTGCACATTTTTCCCGGTCGGTACAAATTTACCTTTCAAGTTTCTGACCGAATTTTTGAACACCATGCACTCAAACTTTAAGTGGCCAATGTCTCCACAAGCATGGCAGACAGGAGATGCTCTAGTTTTACTCCGTGATGCACCATGATCTTTTCTTACAATCGGATGGACTGAGGTAGTTTTTGAAGTGTGATTGTCATAGCCCAAATCTCTTCTGTCCCTTGGTGATCTTACAACACCTAGGAGTTTTTCAAGGTTTTCTTCTCCTTGGGCGAACCGTCTTCTAGAGTTAACGACTTAACACTTAAGACGATCAATTTCATTATTCGCCTCTTTGAGTTCTTTCTCAAGTCTATCATGCTTGTCTAGAGATTCACCACTTATGAGCTTTTTCTTTTCTTGTTCAAGCTCATCATTCTTCCTTTTCAGTTCTTCTAGATCTTGACCCATCTTTTGATTCAATTTGTCATTTTCAGCCTTCATTTGGCCCAACTTTTTAATGGTATTTATATTTTTAATGTATAGTTGGTTATATACCTCCTGAAGGCCTTCCTTCTCATTCTCATCATCACTCAAGGAATCATTTTCAGTGTTAGAGGATTCATGATCATCAATGTCTCTGGTGATCTTTGCAATGGGCTCAATTTGAGGCATAATATCAGTAATGGAGGCCATTAAAATTCTGATTGAACCTTGCTCCTCCTCACTTTGGTATATGAATGATTCTGATTCAGATTCTTCAGTTTCATCCCATGTAGCTGCCATTGCTTTTTTCTTGGCCTTTTTATCAGTGCACGCGGATGCAATGTGACCAAAACCCCTACACTTGTAGCGTTGAGGATCTTTTGACTTAAAAAATTTTCCTTTGTTGTTCTTGGAGTCAAAAGGTTTACCCTTCTGGTAGGGTTTTCTTCTAGAAGTATTTTCCCTAGTTTTGAAGAAATTTTAAAATTTCTTGGCCATAAGTGCCATTTCTTCTAAGTCTGGATCTTCCTCACTTCCACATTCAGACTCTTGTTTCTTGTGAGAAGATTTCAGGGCTGTATTTTCCTACACAGTCTATTCTCCGGAACAGGATCCCCCAAGCCCCACATTTCATTTGTGATCTTGTTCAGTTTGGTATAGAAATCAGTAAATGTTTCGTGCTCCTCCATATTAATGTTTTCAAATTGTGTAGAGAGGCGCTGAAGTTTTGAGTTTTTAACAATGCTTGTTCTTTCATGAGTAACTTCAAGAATGTCCCATGCCTGCTTACTAGTTGTGCAATTCTGAATCAGGCCAAATTCATCTTTAGACACTGAACAAAAAATGGCATTCAGGCCTTTGGCATTATGAACACATTGAGCTTTATCATAATCGGTCCACATCGCCTTATCTCTTGGCTTGAGGACATCCGGTTCACCTTCCTTACATATAGTGTCCATTGGGGGTTTATATCCAATATCAATCATGTCCCTAACGTCCGAATCAATAGATTCCAAAAAGATGCGTATTCGGGCTTTCCAATATGGATAGTTTGACCCATCAAAGAAGGGAGGCTTTGAATCACTTGAGTTAGTTCAAAAAAAAAAAAAAAAAAAACCTAATCGTAAGAAAACAATAAATCTTAACTACTTCTACTCTATAGTCCACCAAAACAATTTAGAACCATTATTTAAATTCTCCGGCAACGGCGTCAAAAACTTGTTCGCTCACCTCAAGTGCAAGGCTGCGATTTAGTAATAAAACTCGGTAAGATTGAGGTCGATCCACAGGGAATTGGAAAACAAGTTCCAAACTATTTTAGCAACTCAGTTTGCAATAGATAAGAGGTTCAATTGGAGTAATTATGCTAAAACGGTAACTTAATGAAAAACAGTAATCTAAAGGCACTAAGGCATTCAAGGATCCACTTGTAGTAATCTCATGTCAATCCAATCAATCCAAGCAAGATACACAACTAGATTTGAAGTCCTATCTCTCATCTAGTTGGAAAATAAAGCATTAAACACATTCAATACCACTCAAGTTGAACTTCCAAGTTCTAGTCCCATTCAACACATGTAGAATTTGAAATCATAGCCTTCGGAGTAACAGCCATGCCTACGGACTATGGCCTGCTCAAGGATTACTATAATTCGAATCTAAATAAGCACAATATGATAATCTCAGAGAATTGTAAGGAATCCCTGTCCGAAGCACATGAACTCTCATAAAACATCTAAAACTATCAACTTTAAGAACTAGAATAGTTAAAAATCCAAACTTGAAATAGAATTACTTGAACTAATTAAATCAAACATGAAATTAGCTACAAGCTTCACCTCTCAGCCTTAACTGAGAGATTCTAGCCGAGCATTGTCATACTACACTAGAACTCATAAAAGAAAACATAAAAACTAGAAAAACTGGAGTTTGGAGAGTTGCAGAAGCTCCACGACGGCTTCCTTCCTCTTCCACGACGTCCTTTAGCTTCTATGATACCCTAGGAAGAGCCCCTAGGTGTCCTTTTATAGTGAGGAAGCTCGGTTGCGTCGAAATCTTCCAGAAATTGCGTAAGGTTACCCAGTGCGTAGAGTTTTTCGGAGTCCGGATATGAAATCTGCCCGTTTTTGCATGTAGCCGACCAGTCAGGACCGGTCGGACCTCTTTATTTGAAAGTCCAGAGAGTGCAATGGGCTTTCGACCTACTGGCCGACCGGGTTTGACCGGTCGGACCAGTTTTAACACATGTCCAGCAATGTCCAGTAGGGTGGCCGACCGGTCTTGACCAGTCTGGCTCCCTTGGCCGACCGGTCTTGATCGGTCTGGCCTATTTCCTTTGTATTTTTCTTCCTTTCTGTCATCACTTTTCTCCCTCCTTGCTTTCTTCTTTCTTTGGTCCTCCTTCATCCCTCATAAAAAAACTCCTAAATGTGATCCTTTTAGTCTCCAATTGGGTGAAGTCGCTCTCATCCCTACAATCACAAAATATGCATTAAATGGGCCTTTTAAACATGAAAACCATGCCTATAATGTGATGTAACGGGCTATGCAATGTATAAATTGGAGGTTCAACAGGCTTGCAACATTCATCACTTCATATCTCCTCTTCTTATACTTGTATCCTCCCGAATGCATAGAATCAAGGTTTTCTAAAAGGGATTTGAAATCTTAGAAAAATTTGAAAAAATTTCACATATAATGCTCGAAATGTCCACAAACTGCTAGATGAGGAATTACATCTCACCCCTCAACCAAATCTTGCATTGTCCTCAATGTAAAAGATATGCAACTAGCAATAACATGAGAGCAAAGTTAACAATAAAGGAGAGTGAGAACGAGTTCACCTGATAGAGTCGATCAAGGAAGTCTACAACTCCGACACTAAAGCTACTAATGGAATAAACCTAAAATAGAAAATCAAACAAAACCAAATCCTAATCTATACCTCCGTCAGACTAGGAGATCAATCCTCCTGATACACAGGATCATCTAGAGTGATGGTCATGTCCTCTGAATCAAATTTTCAACGAATGGTTTAAGGCGTTGTCCGTTTACTTTAAAACAATTACCATTCGTCGCGTTTTCTGCCTCGACACCCCATGAGGAAAAACTTCTTTAACAATATATGGGCCGGTCCATCGAGATCTTAATTTTGCCCGGAAAAAGATGAAGTCGAAAATTGTACAAGAGCATTTTCTAACCTTCATGGAAAGATTTCTTGAAAATGTGCTTGTCATGGAAGGCCCGAATCGTTCCGGATCTCGTCAAGCTCATTCAATTGGAGTTTGCGAAGCGAGCTAGCCTTGTCAATGTCAAAATTCAATGCCCGAATTGCCCAATAGGCTTTGTGTTCAATCTCCACAGGCAAGTGACAAGCTTTCCCATAGACAACTCTATAGAGGGACATTCCAATGGGGGTCTTGTAAGCGGTACGATGAGTCCAAAGAGCATCGTCTAATCTCAGCGACCAATCTTTGTGATCCGGCCTCACCGTCTTTCTCAAAATTTGTTTAATTTTCCGATTAGAAATTTCAGCTTGCCCACTTGTTTGTGGGTGGTATGAGGTACTCACTTTATGTCTTATGCCATATTTCTTCATTAAGGTTTCAAATGGCCTATTGCAAAAGTGAGAATCGCCATCATTAATGATGGCTTGAAGTGTTCCAAATCTGGATAAGATGTTTTCTTTAAGGAACTTTAGAATTGTACGATGATCGTTAGTTCTACATGGAATTGCCTTTATCCACTTGGACACATAGTCTACGGCGAGCAATATGTAGACATGTCCAAAAGATGAGGGGAAGGGTCTCATGAAATCGATGCCCCAATAGTCAAAGACTTTAAGATGTTGAATTGGGGTAAGAGGAATCATATTTCGATGGGACAATCCTCCGAGCTTTTGACAGTGCTCGCATGATTTGCAAAACTCGTGGGTGTCCTTAAATAGAGTTGGCCAATAAAAACCACACTACAGATTTTTGCAATGGTTTTCTTGGCTAAAAAATGACCCCCGCATGCTTGATCGTGGCAAAAGGAGGTGATAGAATTATGTTCATCATCAGGGACACATCTCCTAATAATTTGATCTGGGCAATATTTAAAAAGTAATGGTTCATCCCAGAAAAATCTGCACATTTCCCTTAGAAATTTCTGTTTATCATGCGCAGTCCAATAAGTTAACATCGCACCTGTGGAAAGATAGTTTGCAACATTAGCATACCATGGTGGATGTGTAGCAACAAAGAGTTGCTCATCAAGAAATGAGTCCTCAATAGGTGACTCATCAATGGAATTCGGTAAAACTAGGCGGGATAGATGGTCCGCCACCACGTTCTCTACTCCTTTCTTGTCCTTGATCTCTAAGTCGAATTCTTGAAGGAGTAGGATCCATCTAAGCAAACGGGGCTTAGCATCCTTCTTGGACAGAAGGTATTTCAACGCTGCATGATCCGTGTAAACTATGACCTTGGATCCTATCAAGTATGCCCTGAACTTGTCCAAGGCAAAAGAAATGGCTAGGAGCTCCTTCTCCGTAGTCGAGTAATTGACTTGGGCGGGGTTCAAGGTCCTACTCGCATAGTAGATAACGTGGGGCTTCTTATCCTTCTTTTGTCCTAACACCGCCCCAATAGCATAATCGCTTGCATCGCACATCAACTCAAAAGGAATGGACCAATCCGATGGTTGCATGATAGGAGTAGTTGTCAACATGTCTTTTAGCTTTGAAAAAGCTAATTGACAATCGGCACTCCACTCAAATTGGTTCTCCTTTTGAAGAAGGTTACATAAGGGCCTAGAGATATGACTGAAATCCTTTATGAACCTTCGATAAAAATCGACGTGTCCAAGGAAGGACCGCACATTGCGTATGCTCTTGGGTGGTGGTAGATTGGAAACAATATCAATTTTAGCCCGGTCTACCTCTATTCCGTTGAACGAGATGATATGTCCAAGGACTATTCCTCTTTGTACCATAAAATGACACTTCTCCCAGTTTAAAACAAGGTTCTTCTCCTCACACCTTGTCATGACCAACTTCAAGTGATTGAAGCACTCATCAAAATTACAACCAAAAATAAAAAAAATTATCCATGAATACCTCAAGAAATTCACCCACCATGTCTAAGAAAATACTCAACATGCATCGTTGGAATGTGGCGGGTGCATTGCATAGCCCGAATGTCATTCTTTGGTATGTGAAGGTGCCAAACGGGCATGTAAAGGTAGTATTCTCTTGGTCTTTCAGGGCTATCTCAATTTGGTTGTAACTGGAATAGCCATCTAGGAAGTAATAATAGGAGTGACCCGCTAACCTCTCCAAAATTTGATCCATGAATGGGAGAGGGAAGTGGTCCTTCCTAGTGACCGTGTTTAGCTTCTGATAATCTATGCGCATACGCCAATCAGTGGTCACTCTAGTCGGTATAAACTCATTGTTGGCATTTTCTATGATGGTAATACCGGACTTCTTAGGGATAACTTGGGTAGAACTCACCCATTGGCTATCCAAGATGGGGTAGATGATACCCACATCTAGTAGCTTTAACACCTCAACTTTGACAACCTCCATCATGTTTGGATTTAGCCTTCTTTGAGGTTGTCTAGTCGTTTTTGCATTTTCCTTGAGGTGTATACGGTGAGTGCAAACCGAAGAGTCTATCCCCTTGAGGTCCGCTATCATCTAACTTATGGCTCCCCTATGTTCTTTGGACTTTCAATAACTCAATCAACTTGAGCTCTTGGTCTTTTCCTAGGTGAGAGGCAATGACAACCGGGAATGTTTCTTCTTGACCCAAATATACATATGTCAGCTCGGATGACAATGGTTAAAGGTCAAGCTTCGACGGTTTGATGTTAGACAGTAGAGGCCTTGATGTGGTTGGTGGCAATCTTTCAAAATGGAGCCTCCACTGGCTAGTATCAACTATTGGTTTCTCAATATTCAATGCTTGCACAATTTCACTAATGATAGGGTCTTTGGAATCCTCGAAATGTGCCAAGCATGTCTCCAAGCTTTCTAGCTGTTCAAGTTGGAGGAGCTCTTCTTCTTCAAACGATTCGAGCATGTTTACCTTAAAGAGCTCGTCATCGTTAACATCCTCATGCCTTTTGCCCAAGTGGAACACATTCACCTCTAATGTCATGTTTTCAAAAGACAATTGCATTATCCCATTCCGACAATTAATAATTGCGTTTGATGTAGCAAGGAATGGACGGCCTAAAATCATTGGTATTTGAGTGCTAGTATCCATAACTGATTGTGTGTCCAAAATGATGAAATCCACCGAGTAGTAGAATTTATCGAATTGGACCAATACATCCTCAACTATCCCTCTCGGTACATGGATGGATCTATCAACGAGTTGCAACGTGGTTTTGGTGGATTTTAATTCACCAAGGCCTAGTTGCTCATATACTGAGTATGGGATTAAATTTACGCTTGCCCCCAAGTCTAGCAATGCACGTTCAATCCGGTAGTCACCAATGATGCATGGAATTGTAGGGCTACCGGGCTCCTTAATTTTTTTTTTGAGGGGGGGGGGGGGGGGGTCTTTTGAGTGAGAATGACACTCACTTCCTCATTTAAAAAGGCATTTTGTTGCACATTATATTTGCGTTTGGTATAGGTCCTTTAGAAACTTGGCATAAGAGGGGATTTGTTTAATGGCATCGAGCAATGGAATATTTATCTTGACTTGTCTGAAAATCTCTAAAATATCATGAGAGTTTGGAAGAGATTTTGGGGCAACCAATCTCAAAGGGAATGGTGCTACGGGCTTATAAATACGTTTCGTTTCTTGTGGGGCTGAGTTAGATCCGTATTCATCCTCAGAATTTACCAGATCATTAGGCTTGTTTGCCTTCACCGGAATAGATTTGTCAATTTGCTTACCACTTCTAAGAGTGGTAACGGATTTGGCTTGCTCCACATGTTGGTTGGGGAGATTATGGATGCTTACTTCATATACTTGCTTTGGATTGGGCTGAGGTTGGGCCGAAAAAGTCTCTTCCCTAACATTCAAGCATCCCTTAATCTCATCAACCGAGACTTTAAGCTCTTGGAACATTTGCTGATTCATTTGGTTTATTTGCGTTTGCCCTTGCTTAAACGCCTTTAGAGTATCCTCCATTGAGAATTGAGGTGGGGCCATGTTTTGCATGGATGACCCTTCTTGAGAGTTGGTAGGATTACCCATGGGATTATTCTTCCAACTGAATTTTGGGTGGTTCTTCCAAGTAGAGTTATACGTGTTACCCACCGGTCCATTAAAAGGCCGTTGATATCCAAATGTGGCATTTGCATGTTCTTGTAACACCTCTTGAAACGCAGGAATTGTAGGACAATCTTGCGTAGCGTGTATATTAGTGGCATAAATTTCACATATGTTCTCAATAGCTTCATTGGAGTTTGAAACTCCACTCTTACTAAGTTTCATGGCCTCGACTTTCCTTGTGAGGTTGGCTAACCTTACATTAACATCATCTTCTTCTTAAAGAATATAGATACCTCCTTTTTCCTTTTATTGAGGAGGCTTGAGATTACTAGATTTGTCTGAGGTATCCCATGATTGGGCATTCTCGGCCAACATATCCAAGTAACTCCAAGCTTTATCTGAATTTTTGCTCATAAACTCGTCGTTGCACATCATCTCTACGAATTGGTGCATGTTGAAACTTAATCGATCATTGAAGAAGTTTATAATTCACCAGCTTTCGTAGCCGTGATGTGGGCAAGCAAGTAGGAGGTCCTTAAACCTTTCCCAACATTGGAAGAATGATTCATTCTCTTTAACCGAAACTGTTCATTATAGCTCTTCGAAGGGTATTCGTTTTATGAGACGGGAAGAACTTTTCAAGAATTCCCGGGTCATCTCATTTCATGACCCTATCGAGTGTGGTCTAAGAGAGTGGAAACTCTTGGCTCTTTCTTTCAATGAAAAGGGAAAAAGTTTAAGTTTAATGGTATCTTCTGAAACATTAGCATATTGCAAAGTAGCCACCACTTCTTCAAATTCCTTTAAGTGTATATATGGGCTGTCAGAGTCTAGCCCATGGAACTTTGGTAAGAGTTGAATCACACTCAGTTTTATATTAATGTTCCCCCCGGTTGGTGGTAAGACTACGTAAGAGGGTGTAGTCGCACGGGCCGGTTGTAGGTAGTCCCGTAAAGATCTCATTGGAAGAATATTGTACACCTCATTCTCTCCTACTCCCTCTTAATTTGCATTTGTAGTTGGAGTAGTGGAGAGATTCCTTAAAGGTGTTTGATCCATACTCCCCAAACTATCATAAAGCTCTTGGTATTTTCGGACTTGTCTATGGACTGATAATGGTCCAACTAGACCACCATTGGATTGGAGACGATTGGTGTGGTCACGATCCCAACGGGACATAAACCACACAACTAAGAACTAAACTAATCCTAAGTCCTAAAACAAAAATTAACAAAAATCTGAAAATCTAAAAATCTGTAAAAATCACTAAGTTAGAAGGATATTACCCGATTCGCTTGAACTATGGAAGAATCCCTACAAAACAAAACAACTTGTTAGTCCTAGGAAATAAAAAAAATATATCTACTTGTACTTCTATAGTCACTAAAGCAATCTAGAACCGTTTATCTAAAATTCCCCGGCAACGGCGCCAAAACTTGTTCGCTCGCCTCAAGTGCAAGGCTGCGATATAGTAATAATTCTCGGTAAGACCGAGGTCGATCCACAGGGAATT
Organism: Liriodendron chinense; assembly: GCA_003013855.2. Classification (NCBI taxonomy): domain Eukaryota; kingdom Viridiplantae; phylum Streptophyta; class Magnoliopsida; order Magnoliales; family Magnoliaceae; genus Liriodendron; species Liriodendron chinense. Next base: position 100,375 of record PVNU02001237.1, read on the forward strand.
AGTAAACCAATTCTAAACTATTCAAGCAACTTGAATTGGAACAATTTGGAGTTTTCAATTAAGAGAATTAACTTAAAACAGTAACTTAGAAAAATCAGTAATTTTAAAGGAACTAAGGCTTTCAAGGATTCACTTGTAGCAATCCCATGTCAATCTAATAAATCCAAGCATAAAACACAACTAGATTCGAAGTTCTATCTCTCATCTAATTGGAAGATAAAGCATTGAAACACATTCAATACCACTTAAGTTGAACTTCCAAGTTCTAGTCTTATTCAATCACATAACATTCAAAATCATAGCCTTCAGAGTAATAGCTGTTGAACCTCCAATTTATACATTGCATTGCCCATTACATGACATGGTTTGCATGATTTTCATGATTTAAAGGCCCATCTAACACATGTTTTGTGATTATAGGAATGAGAGCGGACTTCACTCAATTAGAGACCAAAAAGGGGCCATTTGGAGCCTTTGATGAAGGCCCAAGGTGGACCAAAGAAAGAAGGAAGCAAAGAAAGAAGAAAATAGAAGAAAGAAAGGAAGAAAACAAGAAGAAAAAGAGACCGACCGGTCTTGACCGGTCGGCCAAGGAAGCCCGACCGGTCGGCCATGCTTGCTGGAGTAATGCCAAAGAGGGCCTGACCGGTCATGACCGGTCGGCCAGCCCTGTCCGACCGGTCGTGACCGGTCGGCCATGCAAGTTTCAGATTCCAGATTCTAAAACAGCAATGTACTCCCGCACCTGATTTTTCGGACCAGTTTTCTGAAGCCATCTTGATGATATTTGGAAATCCAACACATCCATGTCGAAGAGGAGCTCGACGCCGAACTAACCCAAGTGGTTTCGTGTCGATCGGAGCTACGGATTGACCGTGGTGGCCAAAACAATACGAACTGTCCAGAAAGTTCCAGATTTCACTGTTCAACTCTGGGCCGGTCCAGAGGACTCATCATTGATGATATGAAGAATCTACTTTGACCATCTTTTAGAACACATCCATATATGAATAACCACAAAAGTTTCAGATCAAAAGGATGTGTGGTTTGATCGCACCGGTTGAAGAAAGATGGACCATCCAGAAAGATCCAACTGCGCAGAGTTTATAAAAGCCCTAAGTGTTCTAATTTTAGGACTACATTTTGGGATTGTTTTGGACAATCTAATCCTTCTATCATGTAGAGGATGAAGTTTTCTACCAATGTTTAAAATTTGAGATCAATCCGACATCTGTACACTCCGGGGCATTGAAAGCAAGATGACTGGTTCTGAAGGTACCCAAAGTGCCCGATTTTGAGAGGCGGTCGGTGATGTGATTGGTGGGCCCATTCAGAGGATAATCTTGGAAATCTAAATCATCTATTTGGAAGATCACATTACAAGGAAGCTACAAACCAAATTTGAAGGCAATCCGACCATTGGTTAAGCCGTACCAAGCGAAACAAATTCTGCTATGTTGCTGTACTATTGCTGCACTATAAAAGGAGGTGCTCTCTTCTATTCCAAATAAACCAAGGACGTGGGAAGCAAGGAGTTCAAGTCCCAGGAGGCTACCTAGCCTCCTCCAGCTAGTTTTTCTTCCTTTTCTTAGTTCTAGTTCTAGTTTTAATATGCTTTTCCTTAGCTAACCTCTTAGCTAGAGCTAGAGGTGAAATTTGTAGTTGGTTCCAATGCTTTAATTCTTTTATTTCAAGTACCCTTTTCTTAATTTTGGATTTTGAAGTTCTAGTTTGAATAAAGTTTGGTTTTTTAGAAGTTTTGTGAGAGTTTGTGTGCTCCGGACATGAGTTCCTTGCAATTCTCTAAGATTACCATGATTGGGTTGTTTGAATTAGAATTGTAGTAACCCTTGAGCATGCCATAGTCCATAGGCGTGGCTGTTACTCCGAAGGCTACAAGTTCAAGTTCTATGTGCTTCATTAGAACTAGAAATCTAATTTCCAGATTTAAGTGGGATTGTTTGTGCTTGAATGTTATATCTTCCAATTAGATGAGAGATAGGACTTTGATTCTAATTGTGTTGTACTTGGATGAATGGATTGGCATTAGACCACTACAAGTGGATCCTTGATGCTCTAGTTCTTCTTATTTTCAGATTTTCCTATTTCATGTGAAAAGCTACTTTCTTAAACTTCTTAGATTCTAGTTATTAGAGTACTTGGAATTGTTTACTTCTTTCCCTGTGGATCGACCTCGGTCTTACCGAGATTTATTACTACATCGCAGCCTTACACTTGAGGCGAGCGAACAATAGCCATGCCTATGGACTATGGCATGATCAAGGGTTACCATAATTTGAATCTAATCAAGCAAAACATGATAATCTCAGAGAATTGCAAGGAATCCATGTTCGGAGCACATGAACTCTCATAAAACGTCTAAAAATATCAAGTTTATTCAAGCTAGAACATTCAAAATCCAACCTTGAAGTAAAACTACTTGAATCAAACTAAATTAAACATGAAATTGGTTACAAGCTTCACCTCTCAGCTCTAGCTGAGAGATTCTAGTCGAGCATTGTCATACTACAACTAAAACTCAATGGAAAAAACATAATAGCTAGAAAAACCAGATTTTACAGAGTTGTGGACACTCCACGATGCACTCCTTTACCTCCCACGACCTCCAATCTCTTCTAGGATGCCTTTAGACGAAGCCCTCGGCACCTTTTTATAGAATAGTGAGGAAGATTCTAGATTGCGTAAGGAATCACGGAGCTGCGCAGAGAAAATTAGAGCTTGTAGGACAAGCTCTGTTACGCAACCGACCGGTCGGACGACCGGTCTGAGCTCATGGACGACGTAAAATGTAAAACCAGTCTAGCAAGCTTTTTAGAAAATCCACCCTCCCTTGTTGAGTGCTATACTGGTCTGACGACCGATCTGAGTGATAGTCGACTGGTCTGATGACCGGTCTGTCTTGGTCCAGTGAGATGTGCAGCAATGGGGGGTCTCTGTTGAAGTGCTGACCAGTCGAACGACCAGTCTTCTGCCTTGGCAAACCGATTGAACGACCGGTCTTCAGTGCAGAGTGTTGCACTTCTTCCTTCTTTCTTCCATATCTCTCTTGCTTCTTTCTTCCATCCTTTAACACTTAGTTCTTTGATCTTCAATGTACCTACAGTGATCTTTTTAACCTTAAATCAGTGAAATCTCCGCCTTGCTCCTACAATCACAAATCATACATTAGATGAGTCTTTTAAGCATGCAAACCATACATATAATATGATGTAGTGGGTTAGTAAATGTATAAATTAGAGGTTCAACAAACGGTTCTAAAAATTTTAAGACTAACAATTTTTGTTTTGTTTTGTAGGAAGTTCTTCCAGTTCAAGCAAATCGGGTACTATCCTTCCAACTAGAACTATTTTTCAGTTTTTAGAATTTTATTTTTAGATTTCTATTTTAGGACTTAGGATTAGTTAAGATTTTGGATTGTGTGGTTTATGTCCCATTGGGAGCGTGACCATAGCAATCATATCTAATCCGAAGGTGGTTTAGTTGGACCACTCTCCGTTCATAGACGAGTCTGAAAACACATAGAATATTGTGAAAGTTCGGAAAGTGTGGATCAAAATCAAACTCCATTAGGGAATCCTCCCCACCCTACTCCAACTACAAACGCAAACCATGAAGGAGTAGGAGAGAATGAGGTGCACAATGCTCCTCCAATGAGATATTTGTGTGATTACCTACAACCAGCTCGTGCAACTACACCTTCGTGTGTGATTCTCCCAAACACCGGGGGGAACATTAATATAAAGCCAGGGGTAATTCAACTTTTGCCAAAGTTTCATGGGTTAGATTCTGACAACCTATATCTACACTTGAAAGAGTTTGAAGAAAGTGGTGGCTACTTTGCAATACGTTAATGTTTCAGAAGATGCCATTAAGCTTCAAATTTTTCCCTTTTCATTAAAAGAAAAGGCCAAGGGTTGGCTTCATAGACTACATTCGATAAGAACATGGAATGAGATGACCCGGGAGTTCTTGAAAAAGTTCTTCCCGGCTCATAAAACAAACACCCTCGAAGAGCTATAATGAACTTTTCAGTTAAAGAGAATGAGTCATTCTTTCAAAGTTGCGAAAGGTTTAAGGACCTCCTACTTGCCCACATCGTGGCTATGAAAGTTGGTGAATCATAAATTTCTTCAATGATGGATTAAGTTTCAACATGCGTCAGTTTGTAGAAATGATGTGCAATGGTGAGTTCATGAATAAAAATCCAGATGAAGCTTGGAGTTACTTCGACATGTTGGCTGAGAATGCCCAATCATGGGATACTTCAGACAAATCTAGTAACCACAAGCCTCCTCAACAAAAGGACAAAGGAGGCATGTACATCCTTAAAGAGGATGATGATGTTAATGTAAGGCTAGCCAACCTCACAAGGAAAGTTGAGGCCATGGACCTTAGCAAGAGTGAAGTTACAAGGCACACTGAAGTTATTGAGAACATATGTGAAATTTGTGCCATTAATATACACGCTCTGCAAGATTGTCGTACAATTCCTGCGTTTCAAGAGGTCTTACAAGAACAAGCGAATGCCACATATGGTTATCAAAGGCCTTTCAATGGACTGGTAGGTAATACGTATAACTCTACTTGGAAGAATCATCCTAACTTTAGTTGGAGGAATGGTCCTACGGCCAATCATACCAACTCTCAAGGAGGGCCACTCATGCAAAACATGGCCCCACCTAAATTCTATATGGAGGATACTCTGAAGGCGTTTATACAAGGGTAAACACAAATAAACCAAACAAATCAGCAAATGTTCCAAGAGTTAAAGTCTTGGTTGACGAGATTAAGGGACGCTTGAATGCTAGGGAAGGGACCTTTCAGGCCCAACCTCAGCCTAATTCAAAGCAAGGACATGAAGTACGCATCCCTAATCTCCCCAACCAACATGTGGAGCAAGCAAAGTCCATCACCACTCTTAGAAGTGGCAAACAAATTGATAAATCTATTCCGGTGAATGCCAACAAGCCTAATGATCCGGTAAATTCTGATAATAAGGATGGATCTAACTAGCCCCATAAGAAATGGAATGCGTTTACAAGCCCGTAACACCATTCCTTTCGAGATTGGTTTCTCCAAAATTTCTTCCAAACTCCCATGACATCTTAGAGATTTTCAGACAAGTCAAGATCAACATACCATTACTTGACACTATTAAACAAATCCCATCCTATGCCAAGTTCCTAAAAGACTTATGCACAACTAAACGCAAATATAATGTGCAACAAAAGGCCTTTTCAAATGAGCAAGTAAGTGTTCTCACCCAAAAGACCCCCCTAAAATTCAAAGATCCGGGTAGTCCCATAATCTCATGTATCATTGGAGACTATCGGATTGAACGTGCATTGTTAGACTTAGGGGCAAGCGTAAATTTAATCCCATACTCGGTATATGAGCAATTGGGTCTTGGTGAATTAAGACCCACCAAAACCACATTGCAACTCACTGATAAATCCATTCGTGTACCGAGAGGGATAGTTAAGGATGTCTTTGTCTAAGTGGATAAATTCTACTATCCGGTGGATTTCATCGTCTTGGACACACAACCGGTTATGGATGCTAGCACTCAAATACCGGTGATTTTAGGCCGCCCTTTTCTTGCTACCTCAAATGCAATAATAAATTGTCGGAATGGGATAATGCAATTGTCCTTTGGAAACATGACATTGGCGGTGAACGTATTTCATTTGGGCAAAAGGCATAGGGATGTTGATGATGATGATGAGCTCTTCGAGGTAAGCATGCTTGAATCCATCGAAAAAGAAGAGCTCCTCCAACTTGAACCACTAGAAAGCTTGGAGACATGCTTGGCACATTTTGAGGATTCTAAAGACCCTATTATAAGTGAAATTGTGCAAGCATTGAATATTGAGAAACCAGTAGTTGGTATTAGCAGTGGAGGCCCCATTTTGAAAGATTGCCACCAACCACATCAAAGCCTCTACCATCTAACATTAAACCACCGAAGCTTGACCTTAAACCTTTGTCATCCGAGCTGAAATATGTATACTTGGGTCAAGAAGAAACATTCCCAGTCGTTGTTGCCTCTCACCTAGGAAAAGACCAAGAGCTCAAGTTGATCGAGCTACTTAAAGAACATAGGGGAGCCATAGGGTGGACAATAGCGGACCTCAAGGGGATAGATGCTTCGGTATACACCCACCATATACATCTCGAAGAGAATGCTAAAACGACTAGACGACCTCAAAGAAGGTTAAATCCAAATATGATGTAGGTTGTCAAAGCCGAGGTGTTAAAGCTACTAGATGTGGGTATCGTCTACCCCATCTCGAATAGCCAATGGGTGAGTCCTACTCAAGTTGTACCTAAGAAGTCTAGTACTACCATCATAAAAAATGCCAACAATGAGCTTATGCTAACTAGAGTGACCATCGGTTGGCGTATGTGCATAGATTATCAGAAGCTAAACATGGTCACTAGGAAGGACCACTTCCCTCTCCCATTTATGGATCAAATTTTGGAGAGGTTAGCGGGTCACTCCTATTACTGCTTGCTCGATAGCTATTCCGGCTATTCCGGCCACTAGATTCTCTGTATTGTGCCAGCCCCTGCTGTACACGTGGCACATGCTATCATCTTCAACGGTGCACACTATCCAAGTGGTAGGCCCCAGAATCTGGATGAGTTATCGCCTCATAATCGGTGAGGCAGCTTCCTCTACTACGTTTGTATATTAAACTTACTCTACAAGGTTGTGTGGCCCCCAAAGTGATTTATTCATGACATCCTCTCCGTCCATCATGTGTTCCTTATGTTCTTCTTGGAGCCCCCAGAAAAACAGGTCGATCCAAAACTCAACTGAGAAACACAAGTAGAAATCATGCATAAAATATCTAAAATCACATGGTGTGGCCCACTTAAGCTTTGAAATTTCTTGGTTTTTGGTTTTTCGATTCATCCTGGTGAAGTTCATCTTATGAATGGCTTGGATTCCTTATAAAAGAACAGTGGGGCCAACAAAAAATCTGGAAGATTTTAATTGTGGGTGACCACATCCCAACTGTACCCTTTAGTGTAACCCACCTGTATTTTTGGATCAGTTATTTTTTGGAATACAGTGTGAAATTGAAGGGTGCAGCTTATGAACGGAGTGGATGTGAGTCCTCTATCAAGGTGGGCCTCACATAGCATTGTAGAGTAAGCTTGTTCGAACTAGTTAGAGTTTAGTAGAGGAGTCGATCTCCATACCGCAGTAATATACTCCGCTACAATACACTCAGGTATTCAGTTTGAAGAATACCTAAGTGTATGGATAGACATTTTTCACAATGTAGGGATCGGTCCATCGAGATCTCAACTTTTTCGGAAATAGATGTAGGCGAGAATTATACATGAGGACTTTTATTGATCGTGAATGTCTTGCGAAGAATATTCTTATCATGGAATATCTTCGTCTTGTCCTTGTAAATTCTCGCATTCTCATATGCTTCGTTCCGGATTTCTGCAAGTTCATTCAATTGTAGTTTGCGCAACGAGCTTGCCTTGTCAGAATTGAAATTCATCTTCTTAATAACCCAATATGCCCTATGTTCCAACTCCACAGGCAAGTGACAGGCCTTCCCATAGACAAGTCTATAGGGAGACATTCCAATAGGGGTTTTGAAAGTAGTACGGTAGGCCCAAAGCGCATCGGTAAGCCGAAGTGACCAATCCTTGCGATCGGGGTTCACCGTTTTCTCTAAAATGTGTTTAATCTCCCTATTGGATATCTCAGCTTGTCCACTAGTTTGTGGGTGATAGGGAGTGCTCACTTTGTGTGTTACGCCATATTTCTTCATTAAGGTTTCAAAAGGGCGATTGCAAAAGTGAGACCTTCCATCACTTATGATGACTCGAGGTGTTCCAAACCAGGAAAGAATATTCTCTTTTAAGAAGCGAATGACCGTTTTATGGTCATTATTCTGGCAAGGGATGACCTCGACCCATTTGGAAACATAATCAACGGCAAGCAAGATGTATATGTTTCTAAAAGAAGATGGGAATGGGCCCATGAAATCGATGCCCCAACAATAAAAAATTTCGATTATTAAGATGGGATTGAGTGACATCATATTTCTACGGGAAATTCCTCCTAATTTCTGACAAGGTTCACATGCTTTGCAAAAGTCATGTGTGTCTTTGAACATGGTGGGCCAATAGAACCCACATTGCAGAATTTTTGCTGTGGTCTTTTTAGTCGAAAAGTGGCCACCACATGCCTGAGAATGACAGAAGGAGATGATACTTTGTTGCTCATCATCTGGGACACATCTCCTTATGATTTGATTGGGACAATACTTGAATAAGTATGGGTCGTCCCATAGGAATTTTTGCACCTCCGTGAAGAATTTATCCTTATCTTACTTTTTCCAATGTGTAGGAATTGTACCTGTAGCAAGATAGTTAGCAATGTCCGCATACCATGACAATTGGGAAACAGCAAAAAGTTATTCATCAGGGAACATGTCATTGATCGCAGTCGTTTCAGGGGAATCAGTGAGAACAAGTCGAGAGAGATGGTTAGCTACTACATTTTCTACTCCTTTCTTATCACGTATTTCTATGTCAAATTCCTAGAGTAAAAGGATCCATCTTAACAACCGTGGTTTAGCATCCTTCTTAGAGAGAAGATACTTAAGCGCGGCATGGTCAGTGAATATAATGATCTTGGATCCAATCAAGTAAGACCTAAACTTGTCCAAGGCAAAAACTACGGCTAAAAGTTCTTTTTCAGTAGTGGTGTAGTTTGCTTGGGCTGAGTTTATGGTTCTACTTGCATAGTAGATGATACATGGCTTTTTCTCTTTTCTTTGGCCTAGCACGGCCCCAATAGCATAGTCGCTAGCATCGCACATAATCTCAAAAGGAAGGCTCCAATCAGGTGGTTGCATTATGGGAGCACATGTCAACATACCTTTAAGGGTGGTAAAAGCCTTTTGACATTCTTCATTCCACTCGAATGAATTTTCCTTTTGAAGTAGGTTACATAAAGGACGAGAGAGTGAACTGAAGTCCTTTATGAACCTTCTGTAGAATCCTGCGGTCCTAAAAAGGATCGTACATCTCGTATGCTCTTGGGTGGTGGAAGGTTAGAGATAAGATCAATTTTCGCTTTGTCCACCTCGATTCCATTTTGTGAAACGATTTGACCAAGTACAATTTCCTTTTGAACCATGAAGTGGCACTTCTCCCAATTCAGCACAAGGTTCTTCTCTTCACATCTTTTCAGCACAGATTTCAAGTGCTCAAGGCACTCATCAAAGCTACAACCAAATACGGAAAAATCATCCATGAAGACTTCGAGAATTGTCCCCACCATGTCAGAAAAGATACTCATCATACAACACTGAAAGGTGGCAGGGGCATTACATAGTCCAAACGGCATCCGTCGATAGGCGAAAGTGCCGAATGGACATTCGAATGTGGTCTTTTCTTGGTCTTCATGGGCAATCTCTATTTGGTTGTACCCTGAATAGCCATCAAGGAAGCAAAAGTGGGAATGACCCGCCAACCGTTCTAAAATTTGATCAACAAATGGTAGGGGGAAATGGTCTTTCCTTGTGACAGTGTTTAGCTTCCTGTAGTTAATGCACATTCTCCAACCAGTAGTGACTCTAGTTGGCACGAGTTCATTATTGGCATTGCTACGATGGGTATTCCGGATTTCTTAGGTACCACTTGAGTTGGGCTCACCCATTGACTATCGGATATTGGGTAAATAATACCCACATCCAATAGTTTCATCACTTCGGCCTAAACCACATCCTTCATGTTTGGATTTAGTCGTCTTTGTGGTTGCCGGGATGTCTTCGCATTCTCCTCAAGGTGTATGCGATGAGTACAAATCAGTTGGTCTATGCCTTTGAGATCCGCAATTGACCATCCAATGGCATTCTTATGCTCTAATAGAGTGGCCATTAGCCTACTCTCTTGTTCCTCATCCAAGTGGGAAGAAATCGCCACTGGGTATGTCTCATCTCGACCTAAATAAACATATTTCAGCTCACTTGGTAATGGTTTTAGGTCGAGTGTTGGTGCCTTGATGTTGGATGGGAGGGCCTTGTTCTCATTTACAGGCAAAGGCTCAAATAGGGCCTTCCATCTTTTATTATCAAGCACCGGCATCACATCTAGAATGGCATCCATCTCTTGTGTTGTGTCATCATTTATCTCATGAGAATGGGCTACCATGCCTCCAAAGGGTCGGAAGATAGTGACAAGGGGAATGTATCTTCCACGAATGATTCAATCATGTTTAGTTCATGGATATCATCATCAACCTCCCGTGGTTGTTTGCATAAATCAAATATGTTAAGCTCAAGGGTCATATTTCCAAAGGACATTTATACAAGTCCTTTTCTACAATTGATAATTGCATTTGAAGTAGCTAGAAACGGTCGTCCAAGTATGACGGGAATTGGAGCACCGGTGCCTATCACGGGATGTGTATCCAAGACAATAAAGTCTACTGGGTAGTAGAATTGATCAACTTGGACTAGAACATCCTCAATCATTCCTCTCGGTATACGAATGGATCTATCAGCAAGTTGGAGTGTGGTTTTGGTGGGTTTCAATTCACCTAACCCAAGTTGTTCGTAAACGGAGTAAGGAATGAGGTTCACACTAGCCCCCAAATCGAGTAAGGCTTGTTTAATCCGGTAATCTCCTATGATGCATGAAATGGTTGGACTACCCGGATCCTTGTATTTTTGGGGCAACTCTTGTTTGATGACGGCGCTCAAATTCTTAGTCAAAAGTACTTTGTTGTGAACATTGTGTTTCCTTTTGACTGTACACAATTCCTTTAGAAATTTGGCATAAGATGGTATTTGTGTTATTGCATCCAACAACGGGATGTTGATCTTCACCTACTTGAATACTTCTAAAATTTTCAGATTTTTATCTAAAGGTTTAGGTGAAATCAACCTTTGTGGAAACGGGGCAACCGGCTTGTATTGCCTTTCCGGTTCTTTCTCTTGTGGAGTGTTGTTTGAGCTATCATCCTCTTTGGAAATTTCTGGATCCTTAGGCTTTGGGGCCTTCACCGGATTAGATTTGTCAATTTCTTTCCCACTTCTCAAAGTGGTGATAGCTTGAACATGTTCCGTGTGGTGGGAGGATGAGCTTGCATCTTGTATCTCAAACTGAGTTCTTGGGTTAGGAAGAGGTTGGGCAGGAAGTGTGCCCTTCTTTCTAACACTAAGATGAGATTTAACTCTAGCCATTGATGTTTTCAATTCATTGATGGCTTGAGTTGAATTTTGATTGAATTTCAATTGCTCTTGCATGAACCCATCTATTTTTAGAGAATTTGTCTTGTTATACTCAGCTTGGACCGATATAAATGCACCCAACATCTCCTCTAGCGTCACTTTTGGAGTAATGACTAGAGATGGACCTAGTATAGGTTGAGCTTAAGGGATGGGGGCTACATTTGCAGTGGGTCCATTCCTCCAACTGAAGTTGGGATGATTCTTCCAACTAGCATTAAACGTGTTTCAAGTTGGAGCACCAAATTGCCGTTGATAACTGTTTATGGCATTGGATTGTTCTTGTAAGATGTCCTGAACTTCTGAAATTGTGGGACACTCTTGTGTTGCATGTTGGTTTCTAGCACAAATTCCACAAACAGTTTCAACGTCATTGGAGTTAATCGTCTCTCCTTTCCTCAATTCCATGGCTTCGACATTTCTTGTGAGGTTAGCCACCCGTGCACTTATGCTATCCTCTTCTAATAAGACATACATTCCTCCTTTTTCCTTTTGTTGGCCGGTCTTGGAATTTATTGGTTTTGATGTATCCCAAGATTGTGCACTTCTCAGCCAATTCTTCCAAATAATCCCATGCTTCATCGGCCTCCTTATTCATGAACTCCCCATTACACATCATCTCTACGAATTGGCGCATGGGTGAAGTCAGTCCTTCATAGAAAAAGCTTATAACTCGCCAAATTTCATAGCCATGATGTGGACATGCGTTTAATAGGTCCTTAAACCTCTCCCAACATTGGAAGAATGTTTCATCTTCCTTTTGGGCAAAGTTCATGATAAGGCGCTTCAACATGTTTGTTTTGTGAGTAGGGAAGAATTTTTTTATGAATTCCCTATGCATATCAGTCCATGCACCAATTGATCTTGGCCTTAATGCATGAAGCCAACCTTTTGCTATATCTTTAAGAGTAAAAGGAAAGAATTTAAGTCTCACCACATCGTCAGTCACATTAGCAAAGTGCATGGTGGTCATTACCTCATCAAACTCCTTAAGGTGTTGATAGGCACTTTCACTGTCTAATCCATGGAATTTAGGGAGAAGTTGGATCACTCCCGGTTTCAAATCCACATTCCCTGCATTTGGTGGAAACACTATGCATGAGGGAGTGCTCGCTTTTGCTGGTTGCAAGAAATCACATAAAGTTCTAGGTCGAGGAACATTCTCAACCACATTCTCCCCCGTTTCAGTTTGGTTTTGGCCCAGATTAGGATTGACCATTGGATTAGGTTGATTCACAGCAATACCTTTAGACAAAATTGGAGAGCTTAGATGTCTCCTAGTACGTGGCTCTCTGTCAATTCCTTCTACTATCCCCCCTTCACTTATGAGTCAGTTATTGGAATCCCGAGCCCAATGTGGCATGCAAAACCAAAAAAATATGAAACAAAGAGAAAGAAGAATTCTTCCTCCCTTTCTTTACTCTTCTCTAAGATCGAAGCACAAGGTGTCCTGCAATGGCTAAGCCAGAAGCAAGGATAGAGACCGATTTCTCCTGGTCAATAGGGGTTCAAAGAACTCCCCACCCACTCTTTGAATCATTTCAGAAAAAGTGCAGAAAAAAGAAAAAGAGGAGTAGAGGTGAGAAAAGAAATCTCTGAGCACAAGGTGATCCAAGATGGCAGAGCCGACCAATAGGAATCCAGGTGACACAAGGCCGACCTTTCAGAGATCCAAAAGGAGTCTCCACCCACTCTATAAGAGTTGAATATGATAGGAATGAATAGGAGAAGGAGAAGAGTAAGGTTTCGAAAGATAGAACTTAATTTGGCACTTGAAATCCTTGTATCTTCTTCAGCTTCCTAGAAATCCCTGAAAAGAAAAATCAAATAAACAAGCTAAGTTAGTCCTAAAATCCTAAAAATCCTAAATAGATACTAATTTCAGAAATTTGTGAAAAACCGTCAAAGTCCCCGACAATGGCACCAAAAACTTGTTCGCTTCCCCAAGTGTAAGGTTGCGATGTAGTAATAATCTTGGTAAGACCGAGGTCGATCCACAGGGACTTGTGTAGGAATTCACAAACACATCCAATAGTGTCTATTGAAAGCTAATAACCAGATTTTGTATGAATTTGATGTGAGTAATAAAATTAAATAATTATAAAAAGGCACTAGGGGTTCAAGGATCCACTTGTAGCAATCCTTGATGTTCAATCCGCTGTGGTTTCTCATTCTTTCAACTAGAATCAATATTAAGATCTATCTAGTCGGATGATAGAGCTGTTAAACCAAACAATCTGTCATACGTAAGTCCAATGCATAGGATTCACTCAATGTAAGCTAAGCTGAGCATGCTCAATTGCATAGGTCAGTCCCAATTCCAAAAGGCTCAGTTCACAATCATAACCATCCTCAAGTCCTGTCACAAGACAAGGCTAGATTACAATTTGAACTTGATTCAAATCATATGCACAGTCCATACACATTACAGAAATTCAGAAAAGTAGAACTTTGTAGGAAGTCCCCACATGAAGATCATAGTACTAGAGCGTACTCCAATTCCTCGGATCATACAGGTCTAGACTAATACAAACCAATTAAGAATTTAAGTAATTCTCCCAAACATCCATGAGTCATCAATAGACTAAGAAAAACTACTTAAAGCTTGTATAAACTTCAAACCATAGTTCATAAACATGAATTCCAAACTTAAAACCAACTTAGAACGAATTGAAACATCTTAAATCCACTTCAAGCTTCACCTCTTAGACCTAGCTAAGAGGTTTAGCTGCTCATGATCTAAGGAAACATGAAACAACAAAAAAAACTCATAAAAACAGTAAAACAAACTAGAAGGAGTTATAGAACTCCGAAATCCACTTCCGCCGCCTCCAACCTTGCTTAAACCCTTCTAAGATACCCTAGGAACGATCCCTAGGTGTCCTTTTATAGTGGGGAAGCTTCGCAACTTCAGAAAATTCTAGAATCTGCGTAACACTTACGCAGTGCGCAGAGAAATTCGACGCCAGAATTAAAAATTCGCATCTTACGCATGGCCGACCGGTCGAACGACCGGTCTGAGTAACTGGCCGACCGGTCGCGATTGGTCGTGCCTCACTGGGAAATCAGTCCAGCAAGCTCTGGACTATAAAAGAACTTCTGGCCTACCTGTCTGGACCGGTCGGACTGGCCTGGCCGACCGGTCACGACCAGTCGGGCTGTGTTTTGCTTAGGTCCAGTGAGTGCACAAGGTTGGCTGACTGGTCTTGACCGGTCTGGCTACCTTGGCCGACCGGTTGGACGACTGGTCGTGGCCATTGCGTCTTCATGTTCTTCTTCTTTTCTTCTCTCTTTACTTCCTTCTTTCTTTGGTCCTTCTTGATCTTCATTCCAATAATTCTAAATGGACCTTTTCACCTTCAATTAAGCAAAGTTCACTCTCATTCGTGTAATTACAAAACATGCATTTAATTAGCCTTTGAATTATGAAAACCTCGCACAATGAGTGATGAATTGTGGTTAGAATATGCACAATTAAGAGCTCAACAAGCTGGTCACTCCTATTACTGCTTGCTCGATGGCTATTCCGGCTACAACCAAATTGAGATAGTCCCCGAAAGACCAAGAGAAGACTACCTTTACATGCCCATTTGACACCTTCGCATACTGAAGGATGCCATTTGGACTATATAATGTACCCACCACATTCCAACGTTGCATGTTGAGTATTTTCTCAGACATGGTGGGTGAATTTCTTGAGGTTTTCATGGATGATTTTTCTATTTTTGGTTGTACATTTGAAGAGTGCCTCAATCACTTGAAGTTGGTCTTAACAAGGTGTGAGGAAAAGAACCCTATCTTAAATTGGGAAAAGTGTCATTTTATGATACAAAGAGGAATAGTCATTGGACATATAATCTCATCCAATGGTATAGAGGTAGATCGGGCCAAAAGTTGATATCATTTCCAACCTACCACCACCCAGAACATACGCGATGTGCGGTCCTTCCTTGGACACGCCGGCTTTTACAGAAGGTTCATAAAGGATTTCAGCCATATTTCTAGGCCCTTATGTAACCTTCTCCGAAAGGAGAACCAATTTGAGTGGAGTACCGAATGCCAATTAGCTTTTTCAAAGCTAAAAGACATGTTGACAACCGCTCCTATTATGCAACCATCGGATTAGTCCATTCCTTTTGAATTGATGTACGATGCGAGCGATTATGCTATTTGGGCAGTGTTAAGACAAAGAAAGGACAAGAAGCCCCACGTTATTTACTATACGAGTAGGACCTTGAATCCTGCCCAAGTCAATTACTCGACTACGGAGAAGGAGCTCCTAGCCATTGTTTTTGCTTTGTACAAATTCAGGGCGTACTTGATAGGATCCAAGGTTATAATCTACATGGATCATGCAGCGCTGAAACACCTTCTTTCTAAGAAGGATGCTAAGCCCCACTTTCTTAGATGGATCCTACTCCTTCAGAAATTTGACTTAGAGATTAAAGATAAGAAGGGAGTAGAGAACATGGTGGCGGATCATCTATCTCGCCTAATCCTACCCGATTCCATTGACGAGTCACCTATTGAGGACTCATTCCCTGATGAGCAACTCTTTGTTGCTATGCATCCACCATGGTACACTAATATTGCAAATTATCTTTCCACAGGTGCGATGCCGACTCATTGGACTGCGCAGGATAAACGAAAATTTCTAAGGGAAGTGCGCTGATTTTTCTGGGATGAACCTTTACTTTTTAAATATTACCCAGATTAAATAATTAGGAGATGTGTCCCTGATGATGAATAACATTTTGTCATCTCCTTTTTTCATGATCAAGCCTGTGGAGGTCATTTTTCCACTAAGAAAACCACCGTAAAAATTCTGCAATGTGGTTTTTATTAGCCTACCTTGTTTAGAGACACCTATGAGTTTTGAAAAGCATGTGAGCACTGTCAAAAGCTAGGAGGGTTGTCTCGTAGGAATTTGATGCCCCTTACCCCAATCCAACATCTTGAAGTCTTTGACTGTTGGGGCATCGATTTCATGGGACCATTCCCCTCAACTTTTGGATATGTCTATATATTACTCGCCGTGGACTATGTTTCCAAATGGATAGAGGCAATTCCATGTAGAACTAACGATCATCATACGGTTCTAAGTTCCTTAAAGAAAACATATTATCTAGATTTGGAACGCCTCGAGCCATCATAAGTGATGGTGGTTCTCACTTTTTCAATAGGCCTTTCGAAGCCTTAATGAGGAAATATGGCATTACGCATAAAGTGAGTACCCCATACCACCTACAGACAAGTGGGCAACCTGAAATTTCTAATCGAAAAATCAAACGAAGTAAAAAAAAAAAACGGTGAGGCCGGATCGCAAAGATTGGTCGCTGAGATTAGTTGATGCCCTTTGGGTCCACCGTACCGCTTATAAGACCCCCATTGGAATGTCTCCCTATGGACTTGTCTATGGGAAAGCTTGTCACTTACCTGTGGAGATTGAACACAAAGCCTATTGGGCAATTCGGACATTGAACTTCGACATTGACAAGGCTAGCTCACTTTGTAAACTCCAAATGAATGAGCTTGACGAAATCCAGAATGATGTGTATGAGAATTTAAAGATTTACATGAGTAAAATGAAGGCCTTCCATTACAAACATATCTTCAAGAAAACTTTCCATGAAGGTTAGAAAGTACTCTTGTATAATTCCCGACTTCTTCTTTTTCTAGAAAATGAGATCTCGATGGACCGGCCCATATATTGTTAAAGAAGTCTTTACTTATGGGGTTGTCAAGATAAAAAAAAATGCAGAAAATGGTAACCGTTTTAAAGTGAATGGACAACACCTTAAACCATTTGTTGATAAATTTGATTCAGAGGACATGTCCATCACTCTGAATGATCTTGTGTATCAGGACTATTGATCTCCTAGTTGATGGAGGTATAGAGTAAAGTTAGGTTTAGTTGTTTTTCTGTTTTAGTTTATTTCTTTAGAAGATTTAGTTGCCGGAGTTGTAGACTTCCATAATAGGCTATCTCAGGTGATCTCGTTCTCACCCTCCTTTATATTTATCATTGCTCTCATGTTATTGCTTATTGCACATCTTTTACATTGAGGACAATGCAAGATTTAGTTGGGGGTGAGATTTCTACATGAATCGAGTATTTTGTAACATTTCGAGCATTATTATATGTTGACAAAATATTTCGAGCATTATTATATGTTGAAATTTTTTCAAAATTGTCTAAAAATTGAAAATTCTTTTGAAAAATCTTGTTTCTATGCATTTGGGATGATACAAGTATAAGAAAATGAGATATGAAGTGATGAATGTTGCAAGTCTTGAACTACCTTTGATATAATGGTTTTATATGTGAATTCCCCTATTTATATGATTGATAGAAAATTTGAACACTTTTACACCTAGTTCACATTACACGATTTTCATGGTTTGAAAGGATCATGTAGATTTGTGGATGGCATAGACTTAGATTTGAGGTGTTGTAGAACCAAGCTGAGGTACTTTGTCCATCCTTGTCCATGGAAAAATAACGAAAGATATAGATTTCTAAAAATCATATCTAATGTGTATGAAAAGGAAAGAAAATATGGGTATGATTGAAAATATGGTGGAAATTCTGAAAAGGGCTACCTATTACCAACCGGGGGATGGTCTACCCGTAACCAAAGCAGGAAATGGGACGTAGTGTGAAAGCCGTCGGAAGGACGGTAAGACAAACTCCTATCATAGGCTTGTTGTTGAACTGTACACTTTTAGATCCATAGTTTAGTTGATCTATGAAGAAGATAATCCTAGAAATTCATGAGATGAACATTCACTATGCACACTAGGTTGAATTTGTTCAAGTTCTTCTGTTTATCAATCAGTCAGCAGGAATTCTATGTAAACACTTATTATGTTTTGAGTATTTGAGATTTCAACTTCTATCACCGGATTTTTCTAATTTTTACACTTGTATGTCTTGGAATGAATAAAAACATAGTTTTTGAAGGAGAGTTGGTTTTAAAGATTTGAATTTGTTTCACGCATGCTTTGCTCGAGACTAGCAAAATGCTGGTTGGGGGGGTGTTGAGCTCTAAATTGTGCATATTCTAACCCCAATTCATCACATATTATGCATGGTTTGCATGTTTAAAGGACTACTCTAATGCATGATTTGTGATTATAGGAACGAGATAGAGATTTCACTGATTCGACACTAAAAAGAGCAATTTGCACACATTGAAGATCGAAGGACCAAGTGCCAAAGGATTGAAGAAAGAAGAAAGGGAGAAAGAGAAGGAACGAAGAAGTGCATAAAAGATAGCATTGTAGACCGGTCAGCGGATCGTTCGACCAAGTCGAACGACCGGTCAGCAATATAATAGAGACCCCCTACATTGTTGCAGAACTCACTAGACCAAGAATGACCGGTCGTCAAACCGGTCAACCATTACTCAGACCGGTCGTCAGACTGGTCGATTACTCAACAGGGGATGATGGAAATTCCAGAAACTCTCTGGAATATTTTTGATGTTTTATGACCAGTCGTCCATGAGCTCAGATTGGTCGTTCAAGGGCTTAGACTGGTCGTTCGACCGGTCGACTGCATAACAGAGCTTGTTCCACAAGCTCCAATTTTTCTCTACTGCAATTGCGTGATTTCTTATGCAATCTAGAATCTTCCGCACCAATCTATAAAAGGGCACCTAGGGCCTCGTCTAAAGGCATCTTAGAAGAGATTCGAGGTCGTAGGAAGTGAAGGAGAGCACTGTGGAGCGTCCGCAACTCCGTCGATTCTGGTTTTTTTTTTAATTTTTCATGTTTTTCTTTAGTTTTTCTTTCAATTCTAATTGTAATATGACAATACTCGCTAGAACCTCTCAGTTAGGGCTAAGAGGTGAAGCTTGCAGTTAACTTCATATTTAATTCAGTTTGATTTAAGTACCTTTACTTTAAGTTGGATTTTTTAATGTTGTAGTTTAAATAAAGTTGATATTTTTAGAAGTTTTATGAGAGTTCATGTGCTTCGGACATGGATTCCTTGCAATTTTTGAGATTATCATGTTTGGCTTGATTAAATTTGAATTATGGTAACCCTTAAACTGTACCTAATTCTCTGTGGGATCAACCTCGGTCTTACTGAGAATTATTACTACATCGCAGCCTTGTACTTGAGACGAGCGAACACTTAATGTATTTTTGCTAGCTCCCAGACAACCATTGATAGATTTATTTCTGTGGTTAATCACTGTGAGCAGTGTACCTTCGATTATTTTCATTGGTGGTTGCCACTTGGAATTGTATGTGGGTACACTCCACTTGATGGAATTTCATTTATTGTTCCATCTATATGTGCATCCCTAGGTATGAGGGTGCATGTGCATGCATCCATTCATTCTAATGAAGATTTTAATTGCAAGTGTTAAGCCCAACATTTGAGTGTTAAGCACAGTATAGTTCTCATATTTCGTAGACAATAGTTTAGTACATAAGGTTGTGTGAGCAAGCCAAGTTCTTTGAGAAGACAAGAGTCAACCTCAACAAACACATCAAGATCAAGACTATCGACTCTAAACAAGTTGCGGCAAAGCTTTGAAGATAAACCATATATGCCAAGGGAATATTGACCATAGGGATAACCCTAGGTTAGGTGATTTCATATGACTTTTTAGTTAGTCACTCTAATATTTTTGAAAGTCATATTTCAAAGAAATTCGACTAGCTTAATCCTGTGTTTGGTCAGCCCAAGAATCTTCGGCCAGCATAGGAACTTCGTTCAAGTTTCCAGCAAGCTTTATTGTAAAATTCTGGAGATGTTCGGTTAGCCCGATCCTGTGTTCGGCCAGCCGAACAGTCTTCGATCAGCTGAAGAATCTTTGGTCAAGTTTCCAGATTCGAAACTATTTTTTACATTCGGAACTCGGGTCAGCCGAAGCTCACTCGGGCTAGCCGAACTGACACTCGGGTCAGCTGGAATTTGAATAAAATCTCATCCCGCAAAATCTGATAACCATTGGGATAAAACGGTTGAATTTTAGGTCAGTTAAAGGAAAACTTAGGTCAACCGAATACCTAACTTTTTTTTACTATAAATAAGGATTTCTTCTCTTTATTTTTCACCAAGAAAAAGCATGAAAATATTATCTCTCTGGTCAAAAAGTCATTTATTAGAATCTAGCTATTTGTTTTAAATTCCTATTTTAGTTTTTAGTTATCTCAGTTCTCTTCTCATTTAATTTGATTGTGTAAAGAGAAGATCATTCTCATACTATAAATAAGAGAACTGAAATTGCAGCTTTTAGGGAAAATCTTTTTAGAAATTCCCAGATCCATCTTGTTCGAGCTATATTGGTTTATCTTCTACAAAGATGGGATCGCTGCACGATTAAAGCTTCATCTCTACTAAGCTTCATCATCTTCTATAAGAATAATGGTAATATATTTTCATACTTTTGGGTTTTGTTTGAGATAGCCCGTAAAAATCTCAAATCAAGTTGTTAGTGATTAGCTTATGAAAATCACTTAAGGTTAGTGATTAGCTTGTGAAAATCATTTGAAGTTTTCTTGTGATAAGCCTGTAAAAATCACAATCTCTGTATTAGGTTTTAAAGGTGAACCTGTGAAAACCTTTATATAGTGAAAAGTCAAAATTACAAGGAGAGGTAATTTTGAGAGTGGAGTAGGTGTATGTTGTTTTTAGCACCGAACCACTATAACTCTTTGTGTCGTAGTGATTGTTTTATTGCTTATCTTTTTATGTGCTTGATGGTTTATGAATCCTTAAATCGTGACATAAGGTTGTCCTACTTAGATTTCTAAGTGATATAAGGTTGTACTACTTAATCTCTAAGTGAAAGGTTGTCCTACGATTTAATCCAAGGTTTTCATATTGATCTCTATTTGCTTTCAGATTGGTTAATTGCATATTTATTCTTGCTAGTCTTGTGATTGATACTCTGATTTATTTTAAGATTGCAAGATGCAGAATTGAATTGAGTGTCCTATTCCCCCCCCCCCCCCCCCCCCCCCCCCCCCCCCTCCTTAAGACATTTATAGCTCCATCCTTTTTTCATTAATTGAATGTTTTGCTTGTGACATTCCTTAAACTATGCTTAGCTAACAACATTAGTAAGTAATCATGAGGGGACCTCACACTGAGCTGGCCACTCATGCTTTGGAATGTCAACTGTACATATGATGCAGGAGTAGTAGTAGAGGATGGAGAGCTAGGAGTGGCTCCATATGACGCACTTGCTGAGGAGGGTGGAGAGTTTGTTGAGGAGGAACCTTACACTAATGTGGCTGAGCTCTACGAGCTCAACCAGTAGCTTAGTTTTCTTTCTATTATCTCTTTTGTCATTTAATACTGTGGGTTTTGTAACGAGTCCCCTATTGGGTGGACTCATAACTTATTTGGGTTTATGCATGGTGTGGATGCTTAGTTAACATTTTCATGGAATAACTATCTTTGCTTTGGTGCCCACCATTGTGATTGTAAATGTGACAATGTGAAAATATGGGAAGTCGTGCTTGAATGTGGTGTTCCACTTACGTTAATACATGGGTTCTCATGGCTAGAGGCCTATATTCGGGCTGTGAAAACTGGGGTGTTACAATTTCATTCATACTCAAGGGTAAATTTATGGTCGAACACTTAGTGCGATATTAATGATTTTGATGTATATTCTCGAATTAGTGCGATATAAATGATTTTTTTTTATATTTTCGAATCTAGTGGGTAGTATTATTTTTAAGGGAGGTAGAGCAAAATAAACCTAGCTTTGATAAACCTGTAATGCCCTGAATTTTAGGGGTCGAGTATGGACTCAAGCCTCGATAGTCTGGGTGTCACTTATGCATATGCAAAAGCGTGATTTCATGCTTATGGTTAATGTGACATCAAAACATAATTAAGGGTTAAGCTAAATAATGGAGTAAAGGTGAAATTTAAATTATGTAAACCAATATTAAAAAAAATATACAGTTAATACATCCCATGAAGGGGTCTACTCAGTTGGTGGCCCCAAATACATGCGTCCAAAATATACACCACAAACATGAACATCAACCAAGCTCGTGGCTCCAAAAGATTAAAAAAACGAGGGGGGGGGGGGGGGGGGGGGGGGGGGGGGGTGGCAAGATGCTCCACTAGGCATGCCCATTTGTAAATTGGAATACGAATCATCCTCAACCAAGTCCTCATACTCATCTATGATGTCTGCCCTGAGGGTACCTACATCGATAGGATAGTCTAGTTGCTATTTTAAAACACCGTCCCAGGTGGGAGTGAGTGATCAAATTATTGGTTCCATTATTCCTGAGTTATACATGTTATCAATCGCAATCAGGCATAGGTAATGATAACATACAAATCAACGAAGTTCCTAATCTAGTTACTTAAATGCATGAGTGGTATGATGTGCAAAAGTATGCCCCAGGCATCGTTATATGTCACCGTTCAAGTAGACAGTGATGTGGCTCGTTACCAAATATCACCCGCACAAAGTATGCATGCCATGATGATATATATATGCATGATTAGCTGGGTATTTCTTAATGCATTTTTAATTAATAAGTTGGTGAAGATTAAATACCACCATTATATCACGAGTCTAACCGATCGCATGGTTTATAAAGGTGTAGCGGCTTCTCGCAAGTGACTCTTGATCCATTTTATGGCTCGTCACCCAAATATACATGGTGAAACAAAGGTTCATTAGCTAATGTACAATCAAGGCAGAAAGGGCTCGTCACCGAATCCTATACAACATGACAGGCTTGTCACCTCCATTATTTCTCACTGGTCACCATAGGGAGGCTCATCACCCTATGGAGGCCGACAGCTCGGACACAATGTCTCATTCGACCATGCCCGACTCATGAGTCTTAGTCGGATCATATTTTGCTAACGGTTTAAAGTGGACTTTTCACAATGGGCATGATGGTACCTTAGATTCCTTAGGGCGTAAGGAAGGAAAACAACTGTGATTATGTTCAACCCAGCATTAGACGAATTTGATCAATGATGGAGAACCTCATGGAAACCTGCATTGGGTGCACGCGACCCGTGTAGCTCTAAACTGCAGTCAGGTCATCCATGTTCAGTCTCGTTCAATTGAACGAGTCTAGGGTAGTCGATCCCAAGTGACTACCCTCTTACTTAAGCATTTGCCAAGCCAAATCCAAACAAGATCTGTCTCAAATTACTAAATAACTATACTGAGAAGAACATCTCATCAAGATGAATAAGTAACATGTACATGCAAATCATATTCCAAAATACTTATTAATCAACAATAATTGCATGTTACGAATAGGCTTTACAACATGAAATTTCATCCATTTGAACATTTTTCACACAAGTAATCAACTAACACGCATAGCAATTTAATCATTTTAGCAACATACCCAACCAAAATAAATATATAACTAATCAAACATGAATTCATTAACTATAACTATCAGAGTTTAATAAACGAAAACCTAAGAGGAATGCTCCGCAACTTGCGAGGAAAGATTCCTTGGTTTTGAGCACCTAGGGGTTAGGATTTGGAGAAATCAATGATTCCTACACCAATTGAAGGGTTACATGTGAGATTCATGGGGTTTAGTTTTAAAGGAGATTAAATTGAGAGGTAGATTGTCATTTATACCTTCAATTGCGAGGGGAGATGATCTAGATGAAAGAACCAGCGACTAGGTCGTAGCACTCGCACCTACAAGGTGATGAACCTAATGCAAACACTTCCCGTCACCAACACTCTCTTCTTCTCCTTCTTTCTCCACCCAAAAAGTTTTGGATCAAGCTGATATTTGCTTGTTTGTTTTTTTACCCTTCATCTAAGCTTGTGTAACTTTATCAAGAGTTTACACGATAAACAAACACTATGATGGGCTTGAGGAAGTTTTTAATGATGACCGTTTAATCATCATTATTCCGATGGTGTGGTCCATTTAAGATTTGGATCCACTTCATTTTTTAGCTTATGTTTAAAATGCGCTGGAAAATGGATGGATGGAATGGATATATAATACAAACATCAAGGTGGGGGCCATGGTTAGGGACGCACCGTGTTGGGTGAGGTCGTGGTTGTACCTGATTCGCTCCCACTAGGGGGTTAATGACTAATATGGCCCCTATGTTTGACCGGTCAACAAAAGCGCTCTACTATAGCCAAAAGATATCTTTGTAGCCCTGGAGCACTGTTCATTGAATTTTTTAGACCATTTTGCCCCTCTGTCCCTTTTCAGATGGTACGACGGTTGAGTGACCGGCAAGCTAAAGTCAGTTTTGACCCAATTGAGGGAGTAGGTCTCAACGAAGAGTGAAAATGTCTCCCATGCGAGATCAGATCCGTTCATTTAAACCGTCGACCCTTAGAACCCCAGGTGGGATCTTATCGGATTACCACGCAACCCCTCGGTGGCCCACAAAAGTACTAATAGTCTATATTAATTACGAAATTATTTCCTTCACTATGGTCCACCTGTGTTGACTTTCATTCTCAGACCTGGATCGTTGGAGTAAAATTAAAACCCCTCTCAAATGAAGGGATTGGATTTAACTCATCACTATCCAATGGGCTAAATAGAAGTCATCCCAAATACATATAAATTTGCATGTGTCCATAGATAGGGCCATTGGTGCAAATCCCTTGATTTTTTTTATTTTCTTGTGCAGGATGGACCCCTAAAGTTTAAAGACGGTTGGAGTTAGTTGTATGGAACCACCACACTCCATCCATCCACCACAACCCTTCGTACGGAACCACCACTAGCTTTCATATAAGTAAGTTTCATCTCATGGAAGAACACTTGGCTTGGTCCACAGAGAAGGATGGCTTAGATCATATTCAGGAAAATATTTGGATGAAAGAAAGAGAGACAGACATAGGGAGAGAAAAAGGCAGGTGAATGCAAGAGGGAGAGAGACAATTATCAATGAGAGAGGGAGAGGGAGATGGTTTGGTGAGATCCATATAAATCATAGATGGATCGAAAGTGAGATCCATGGATCACAAATGGGCACCATGAATCGCTGCTGGGTGACATATATCGCAGCTAGCAACTATGGATCACAGATATGTGAAGTGGATCGCAGATGTGTGAAGTGGATCGCAAATTACAGATCTGCAATCCAGTGTACACATATGTGATTCATTTCGCACATCTGCGATCTACTTCACACATCTGTGATCCACAGTTGCTAGCTGCAATCCATGGATCTCACTTGCAATCCATCTACGATCCATGGATCTCACTAAATCATCTCCCTCTCCCTCTCTCATTGATAACTCTCTCTCCCTCTCCCTCTCCCTCTCTCATTGATAACTCTCTCTCCCTCTTCCATTACAATCTAAGATGATCGGATTGACTAAGTTCGACAGAACTAATCTGCTTAACCATAAAATATCATAATATAATGGATCAGTAATGCGCTTTTTGTATAGTGATTGGACCCCCCTCGGCTCTAATTAGTGGGGGGTTACCCCCCCCCCCCCCCCCCCCCCCCCCCCCCCCCCCCTCCGTTGTCGTTGAAGTGTGTTACTTAGTGGTTTTACAACGCTCCGAAAATCAGGCACCTGAGTATAGAGACTCTAATCCCGAGTTTCTAGGTATCAACTTAGTAAAATGCTTGTTTAGGAATGCCACAGTGAGAAGTTCTCCCATGAGTATCCTCAATCTAATTCACATTCATTCCATGAACAATTAAATCAGAGTAACACATTTCAACTAGCGGATCAAAAGCAAGGCGAAGATAACTAAATCCAAAAAATACAGGCTAACACCTAAAAGGTACAATTCAAAAGTACTGTCCTCCCATATGAGAATTATACAGATCATAATAAATGTAATAGGAAGGAAAATTACAGCTACCAATGGGGTGAAGCTATAATACTACTGAGACGCCCTGAACGCACCACCATAGGTTCTATTCCTGAGACATCTGCATATGTCAAATGAAAGGTGTCAAACACCAACATAGTGAAAAATATCCTCAAGATTATGCTCGAACATTTTAGTTATAAACAAGTTCACATGAGAGTACTATTCTTGAGCATGTTATCTCAAACACACAGATACTAAGCAAGTTACACATGTTATCCACATAAGTATGTGCAGGCAATGATAGTATAATAAGTAATCAATTTTCTAAATTAGTTGATTAATGCAAGGAATGCATGAGATGCAAATAAAAGAAAATAATGCGCTGGTCTTTCTAACAGTCGACCAGCCACCCAACAAGTGCATAATGTCCCGAGAAAATCATATGAGGAACTCAAAAGGTAGCGCTGGTGCCACATCAAACAACCAGGTGCACATAATTGTCCACAATGCAATGTCATATTTGTATGGTTAATTCAACATTTATTAATCATTTTGCATACAACAGTATTGGTGAATTTAAAATACCGCCATTATATCACAAGTCTAACTGGGACCATCTGGCTCCCTACAGTGCGTCACCAATCATCACCAGTAACCCTTCGATCCAAGGTTTGGGTTATTTACCCAAGAAAGCATGGTCTGACAGTGACTCATCAATCACACCTAAAATCAAAAGAAGTACTCATCACCCAAATTCCAAATATAAATAATAAATTCAGAGGTGCGGGCTTATCACTCGAAACTAAACCAATACATGCCCAGGTCGTTTGAACGGTACACTGATATGCAACCATCGGTCGGGTCAAATTTTTACAAGGCCGTTCTAGCAATAATTTGTTACCTCTATCAATGCTCACTAGTCACTATGGGGAGGCTCGTCACCCTAGCATATGTCAACAGCTCAGACACGATGTCCCATACCACCATGTCTGGCTCATGAGACTTAATTTGGAGATTGTATCGCAATGCAATTCTAAGTGGACTACGCACTGGTAATGTCAGTATTCTGGATTCAATAGGGTGTGATTCAACAGTCAAACACAAAAATGATTAACTTTAAATGAAACGTATTCAGTGGACCCAAGTGGACAATGAAAAACCGACAGTGGCCACTATTGATCAATCGTGTCCTATCTTAGTCGGTCGAATAAGCTCGTGTCAGCCAACCAAAGGGTAGGCAGTACGCTAGTCAAACGATTGTCAGAGCTTAATCCAAAGTAACATTAAGAAAATTTAATACCACATCAAGGCACATCAAACACATAAGTGTATGAAACATTATCACACAATATATTAAACCAACTAGCCCGACCGATCTAAAGGACTAGGATGACATATGGCGTCACATATATCCACAAGCAGAGACACATCCAATATTGTAAATTCATACCATCCGGCCATTTCATTGAGCATGTCATCAACGAAACAGCAACAAAGACATTTCATCGAACATGTTATCCACTAATCAATAATTAGCAAATAAATTATAATATTAAAGTGATTTCAGCATTTATAATATAAAAAAATTCAACAGAATCAAGCAATTACTAACTAAAATTTGTCGAGAAAAGCTTGATGGTAGATCTTTACCTTAGAGTTGAAATTGCTTAATTCAGATGAAGCCTAGCATACAAAATTTGGAAAAAGCCTTAAATACCTACCATTAACCACAAATATATTGTTAGTGACTTAGGAATCTATTCTAATTAAACTTCTAATTAGGGTTTAAGGTTTAGATACCTTGGATTTGGGAAAACCGCGAATCGATTTGAAGAATCAGGGCCCAAGGTCTATGTACAACCAAATTTACACAGAGCCAAGCTCAATTACGGCTCCCGCAAGAGCATGGGCCACCATAAATCTCATATAGGGGCCACCAATCCTAACACAAATGAATTCTATCATTACACCTTAAAAATTGGATGAGACAAATGGGTTTTTTAACCCTAATCCCTATAGTATTGCTAGAAATATGGGAAAGACATGCATGCGATAAGGAAAGACTTTATACCTCGCTAATTAACGAATTTAATGGTTGAAAAAGGCATGAAAGATGAGCATTGATCGAAATCGGTGAAGACTGGCTTTGTGCGATGATCCACACATGAACCCGAGCCCACACAAGCTCACACTCCCCCCTCTCTCTCATTCTCCTTCTCTTTCTCTCTTTCTCTCCTTCTCTCTCTCTAAACGTAGTAAATTCAGATTTGGGAGAGAAAGCCCCAAATGGGCTCTATTTATAGTGCCAGATGTGGTGTAAATAACCCTAAAGGCTTAGGTCTTAGTTATATGACCCTATGAGAGGTTATTTCTATCATTTGGGGCCCACTTAGGTCCACATGGGTCAATTTAATCCATAGGATAGTTCTACAAGTTGAGATCCACCTAAGGATACAATTATTCGTATTTCAGATGCGGCGATCAACGGTTATGATGCAGTGTTCGTTTAATGATCACCAATCATCGATTAGGGCCACAGATTTAGGGATACTTTGGAGAAAATGTTTGAAACTAAGATCCTAAGTTTCATTGAAATCTAACGGCTCGAAAGCCATAACTTCACATAAGTTCTAGTGGTCATGATTCATTTAAGTTCTAGGAGTTTTAGGGTAGATTCATACATCGCATGTGCCACTCTCTCGGCTACAAGTCGAGCGAGTCAGTTCATAGTCTTGGCTCAATGTCCTATGAGGGTCATCAAGCCCGCTAAGACGGATGATTTTCTTTAGTTTCAGATTCAATGTTGTTAGTACACCTTTTGTTGTCAATTGGCGTGTTGGTTGGTCACGTCTTGTCGTGTGAGCCCCGGTCGAAGAATTGAAGATCAAGACTTGAAGATTATACTTCTTCCATTGCTCAAGCTCATGCTGAAACAAGATCTCAGGTAAGTTGCATATAGATCGACCATAAGAAACCCAAAACATCAAAGAATGGCGTAATGACTCACATATCTTATCACATTCCCTCTCGACCCTTGCACAAGTTGATCAGACTTGTGGTCCATGGCTGGTGCGAATCGTAATTGAAGATATGTCCAAACATTGGACCCCATGCACCATATCACTTCATGCCTCACCTTGGAAGTGATCCTCGGCTGTGTTGTAGGACCTTATCCTAGCAAAACCTGCTGAGACAAGTTCATCTAGACAGCTGACCGATCTTGACCGGTCGGCCAAAACCTTCAAGATTTATCCAGCAAACCTGCTGTAATATTAATGTCTAGACAGTCGACCGGTCTTGACCGGTCGGCCAGACTCTTCAACACTAGCAGCACCTTACTGTGAAGAATGCAGATGGGCAGCTGACCGGTCTTGACCGGTCGGCCAGGAGCATAAAAAAGGTCAGGGACCTTGCTGTGGAATTTCAGCTGGGGTAGCCGACCGGTCCAGGCATTTCAAAGTTAAATAGAGAACTTGCTGTGAGAAAAGAAAATGGACAGCCGACCGGTCTTGACCGGTCGGCCATCAGATCATAAGTTGTCCAGCAAGCTCAGCTGACCGGTCTTGACTGGTCGGCCTGTTTTCTCCAATTGTTCCAGCAAGCTCAGCCGACCAGTCTTGACCGGTCGGCCTGTATTTTGAATTCCTCCAGTGGGGTGATCCGACCGGTCTTGACCGGTCGGGCAGACTCAAATGTGGCCTAGTGATTTGAATTGCGACCGGTCCGTCCGACCAGGTTGAGACCCCTCTCTGACAGGTCGGACGTGACCGTTTTAGATCCGTTGGGGCCATCATTTGGGGCTCTATATAGCCATGACTTGTGGTTATTCATGGCATGCATTCAACACCCTTCAAGAGCTAAGAGAGAGCTTTTACTCACATCCTCCTACCCTCTTTGCTCTTGTCCCCCTTGAGTTCATCATTCAAACCTAGCCATTAATGGCTTATCAATGAGTATTCAAAGCTCGGTATGAAGTATGAACTCAAGACCTTCATTCATGGCTGACGTACCTTCGGAATATATTTTTAAGGTCGTTTATAGCCATTGAATGTTTGAAGTTTGGTAGTTCCCTCATTACCATTGCATTGCATAGGCAAGAGGAACTAGATCAACTCTCTCCCAACTACCCGACATCAACATAACCTCATCATTTGCATCGGTAGCTGATCTTGGGAGCACAAAGAGAAGCCGAAGCACGTGGAGCTGAAGCTACTCATCAAAGGCATCGAATCGGGGCTCAATCGTCTAGGTATGTCTAGTATTTGAGAGTCCATTTATTGAATCTCTATTCCCTGGATTGGGAAACTCCGACGGGAGTGTACGTGACCATCCTTGGATTAGGATTGGTGAGAGTTTGAGATCCAAACTCAGTCAAGTCCCTGGATTGGGCCATCGACGGATGGTAAACGCAGTCCTAGATCAAAGGATGTCAAGGTTAATGGTTAACCTGATTTAAAACCAAACCTATAGTGAAATCCGGTGGTCTCATAGGTTGAGATCGTGAACCGGGAGTGGAGTAGGGAAACCGAACCACTATAAATCGTTGTGCATTGTGAGATTGAATGATTGCTATGTGTTGAATGGTTTAGTCAATCATGAATGCTAACTGTTTGATGAAATGCCTATGATAGTCCTTGCTTACAAATTGCTCATATAAATGCCTTGAATGTTATTGTGATAATCTTAGTTGATAAGATTGACTTGATCAGTTTTTAATTATAATTGGAATTTAAAAAGTCCTATTCACCCCCCTCTAGGACATTAGGCATATCTCCAAGTATCTCTATAAGCGGTAAAATCGCAATTTCAATTGGTATCAGAGCGGGTTCCTCCGCTCAGGTTTAAAAACCTTGAGTGAGATCATTTTTTAGATCAATTTCAGATTTTAGGATTAGTCTAGTTGGTAGTTGAGTGGTTTATGTCCCGTTGGGAACGTGACCACTCCAATCGTCTCCAATCCAAAGGTGGTCTAGTTGGACCATTGTCAGTCCATAGATGAGTCCGAAATTACCAAGAGCATTGTGATAGTTTGGGAGTATGGATCAAACACCTTTAAGGAATCCTCCCCCTCCTACTCCAACTACAAACACAAATCAAGAGGGAGTGGGAGAGAATGAGGTACATAATGTTCCTCCAATGAGACCACTACGGGACTACTTACAACCAGCCCGTGCAACTACACCCTCATGTGTGGTTTTACCACCAACCGAGGAAAATATTGATATAAAGCCGGGTGTGATTCAACTCATACCAAAGTTCCATGGGCTAGATTCTGACAGCCCATATTTGCACCTAAAGGAATTTGAAGAAGTGGTGGCTACTTTGCAATACACCAACGTCTCTGAAGATGCCATAAAACTCAAAGCTCTTTCCCTTTTCATTGAAAGAAAGAGCCAAGACTTCGCTTCACTCTCATAGACCACACTCGATAGGGTCATGGAACGAGATGACCCGGGAGTTCTTGAAAAAGTTCTTCCCAGTTCATAAAACGAACACCCTTCGAAGAGCCATAATGAATTTTTTGACTAAAGAGGGTGAATCTTTCTTCCAATCTTGGGAAAGGTTTAAGGACCTCCTACTTGCTTGCCCACATCATGGCTACGAAAGTTGGCGAATCATAAACTTCTTCAATGATGGATTAAGTTCCAATATGCGCCAATTCGTAGAGATGATGTGCAATGGCGAGTTCATGTGCAAAAATCCAAATGAAGCTTGGAGTTATTTGGATATGTTGGCCGAGAATGCCCAATCATGGGATACCTCGGATAAATCCAATAACCCCAAGCCTACTCAAGAAAAAGAGAAAGGAAGGATCTATATCCTCAAGGAGGAAGACGATGTGAATGCAAGGATAGCCAGCCTCACAAGGAAGATCGAGGCCATGGAACTTAGTAAGAGTGAAGCTTCAAAGTCCAATGAAGCCATTGAAACCACGTGTGGGATTTGTTCCACCAATTTACACGCTACGCAAGATTGTCCCATAATTCCTGCGTTTCAAGAAGTGTTACATGACCATGCAAATGCCACATATGGTTATCAACGGCCTTTCAATGGACCGGTGGGTAATACGTACAATTTTACTTGGAAGAATCACCCGAATTTCAGTTGGAAGAATGCTCCCATCGGCAATCCTACCGACTCTCAAGGAGGGCCACCCATGCAAAATATGGCCCCACCTCAATTCTCGATGGAGGACACCTTAAAAGCGTTTATGCAAGGGCAAACGCAAATCAATCAAACAAATCAGCAAATGTTCCAAGAGCTTAAAGTCTCGGTTGCTGAGATTAAGGGACGCTTAAATGCTAGGAAAGGGACCTTTCCGGCCCAACCTCAGCCCAATCCAAAGCAAGTACATGAAGTGAGCAGTCCTAATCTCTCCAACCAACATATGGAGCAAGCCAAATCCGTCACCACTCTTAGAAGTGGTAAACAAATTGACAAATCTATTTCGGTGAAGGCCGACAAGCCTAATGATCAGGTAAATTTTGAGGATGAGGACGGATCTAACTTAGCCCCACAAGAAATGGAACGCGTTTACAAGCCCGTAGCACCATTCCCTTCGAGATTGGTTACTCCAAAATCTCTCTCAAACTCTCATGATATTCTAGAGATTTTTAGACAAGTCAAGATCAACATTCCCTTGCTTGATGCCATTAAACAAGTCCCCTCCTATGCCAAGTTTCTAAAGGACCTATGCAAAACCAAATGTAAATATAATGTGCAGCAAAAGGCCTTCTTAAATGAGCAAGTAAGTGCCATTCTCACTCAAAAGACTCCCCCAAAATTCAAAGATCCCGGTAGTCCCACAATTTCATGTATCATTGGAGACTACCGGATTGAGCGTGCATTACTAAACTTGGGGGCAAGTGTAAATTTGATCTCGTACTCGGTATATGAGCAATTGGGTCTTGGTGAATTAAAACCCACCAAAACCACGTTGCAATTCGCTGATAGATCCATCCGTGTACCGAGAGGGATAGTTGAGGATGTGCTAGTCCAAGTTGATAAATTCTACTACCCAGTAGATTTCATTATTTTGGACACACAACCGGTTATGGATGATAGCACCCAAATACCGGTGATTTTAGGCCGCCCATTCCTTGGTACATCAAACGCAATCATAAATTGCCGGAATGGAGTGATGCAAATGTCCTTTGGGAACATGACGTTAGAGGTGAATGTGTTCCACTTAGGCAAAAGGCATAGGGATGATGATGATGTCCACGAGGTTGATATGATTGATTCAATTGTGGAAGAGGAGTTCGCTTTAAAAGCAGAATTTTGATCCTTTTAGATGTTGTTAGCTTTGACCCCTTTGAGGATTGGGATGACAATGATGGCCCCCATGAGGTACACATGATAGAATCCACTGGAGGATGGGGAGTTTTTCCAACATGATCTACCTAAAAGCTTGGGACATGTTTGACACATTCTAAGTATGAATTTAATTCTATTTATAATAAGACCTTGGACGTGTTAATTTCTGAAAATTTATTTGACAAGTCACCAATTTCTGAGTTACACAAATTTGTTATGCAGGATTTGGAAGAATTGGTACTTGACTTGCCTACAGAGAGGCTAATTTCTGAAAGTGTAGAGGTCGAGGACCCACTCCAACCTGCACAAAATTCTGAGAAGGAGGAAGATGTAAAGGGTTCAAATCTGAAAACTTCCTCTCCTGAGGTCTACTACACACTCGAGGAGTGTTTAGCGTATTTTGAAGATTCTGATGATCCCATGATTCAGGACATAGTAAATGCTTTAAGAGAGAGACCTCATGCACCTAAAAAGCTTCCTTCCACAGAGTGCCAAATTGAAGAATCAACTGTGGAAGCACAAGCGACAAATGATTATGTGGAGACCATCCCAATGCTTGAGGATGAAGCGATTGAAGTCTCTACATCTCTTTAGTTTGTTCAAACTGAAGAACACTTCTGGGATGACCCATATTTGACATACTTGAATGATTTTTGCCCAAACAATAAGGAAAGGGGATCCATATTCAATGATTTCCAACCAATGCAAGTCTTCTTTCCTAGTACATGTGACAATTTTCTTGAGGAACCCGCTGAAAATTTTCAGCTGGATTTTTAATGGGTTAGAATGATCGATGTCACCAATGTACTTTCCACAACAGGATGGTGGATAGTTCTTCTGAATAATTTGTTACACCAATTGATGATCTTGCTCAACTTTGTCCTTTTGAATGCGATACTGATAATCAATCTTCTAGTCTGATGAAGATCCTCTTTTAAAAAGGACGGGTTAGGTATGTTTATTGCTTTACGTAGATTAGGTTTAGTTTTATTTTAGTTTTACTGTTTTAATAGGATTTAGTTGGCGGAGTTGCAAACTTCCATGATCGACTTTCTCAGGTATTATTGTTCTCACCCCCTTCTATTTTACCATTGCTCTCATGTTCATGCTCATTGCATATCTTTTTACATTGAGGACAATGTAAGATTTGGTTGGGGGGAGAGATGATTCCTGATCCAGCATGTTGCAACATTTCGAGCATCATATGTGCAATTTTTTTTCGAATTTTCTAAAATTCCAAAACTCGTTTAGAAAACCTTATTTCTATGCATTCGAGATGATACGAGTATAAGAAGAGGAGATACGAAGTGTGTGATGTTGTAAGTCTTTGAACTTCTCTTAATATAATGGTTTTATATGTTAATTCCCCTATTTTTGTGATTGATAGAAAATTTGAACACTTTTGCACCTAGTTCACATTACATGATTTTCATGGGTTAAAAGGATTATGCGATTTGTGGATTAGCTAATAAACTTTTATTTAAAGGTGTTGAGAAACCAAGCCGGGGTACTTTGTCCATCCTTGTCCATGGGAAAATAACGAAAGATATGGATTTCTAAAAATCCTATCTAATTTAAAAGAAAAAGGAAAAGGAAGGATGAAATTGGGAATGATGGAAAAACTGGTGGAAAATTCCGAAAAGGGGCTACCTATTACCAACCGGGGGATGGTCTACCCGTAACCAAAGCTGGAAATGGGACATAGTGTGAAAGCTGTCGGAAGGACGGTAAGACAAATTCCTATCATAGGCTTGTTGTTGCTCTGTACACCTTGAGATCTGTAGTTTAGTAGATCTATAAAGAAGATAATCCTAGAAACTCATGAGATGAACTTTCACTATGCACACTAGGTTGAAGTTGTTCGAGTTCTTCTATTTATCAATCAATCAGTGGGAATTTCATGTAGACACTTATTATGCTTTGAGAGTTTAAGGTTTCAACTTCCATCACCTAATTTCTCCAATTTTTATACTTGTATGTCTTGGAATGGATAGAAACATGGTTTCTGAAGGAGAGTTGGTTTGGAGGTTTGAAATTGTTTCATACATGTTTTGCTCGGGACTAGCAAAAAGCTAGTTGGGGGGTGTGTTGAACCTCCAATTTATACATTGCATAGCCCGTTACATCACATTATAGGTAGAGTTTTCATGTTTAAAAGGCCCATTTAATGCATGTTTTGTGATTGTAGGGATGAAAGCGACTTCGCCCAATTGGAGACCAAAAGGAGCACATTTAGGAGTTTTTGATGAGGGATGAAGGAGGACCAAAGAAAGAAGAAAGCAAGGAGGGAGAAAAGTGATGACAGAAAGGAAGAAAAATACAAAGGAAATAGGCCAGACCAATCAAGACCGGTCGGCCAAGGGAGCCAGACCGGTCAAGACCGGTCGGCCACGCTACTGGACACTATTGGACATGTGTTAAAACTGGTCCGACCGGTCGACCAGCAAGTTGAAAGTCCACTGCACTCTCTGGACTTTCAAATAGCCAGTCCGACCGGTCTTGACCGGTCGGCTACATGCAAAAAAGGGCAGATTCCATATCCGGACTCTGAAAAACTCTGCGCACTGCGTAACCTTACGCAATTTCTGAAAGATTTCGACGCAACCGAGCTTCCTCACTATAAAAGGACACCTAGGGGCTCTTCCTAGGTATCATAGAAGCTAAGGGATGTCGTGGAAGAGGAAGGAAGCCGTCGTGGAGCGTCTGCAACTCTCCAAACTCCAGTTTTTCTAGTTTTTATGTTTTCTTTTATGAGTTCTAGTGTAGTATGACAATGCTCGGCTAGAATCTCTCAATTAAGGCTGAGAGGTGAAGCTTGTAGCTAATTTTATGTTTGATTCAGTTAGTTCAAGTAATTCTATTTCAAGTTTGGATTTTTAACTATTCTAGTTTTTAAAGTTGATAGTTTTAGATGTTTTATGAGAGTTCATGTGCTTTGGACATGGATTCCTTGCAATTCTCTGAGATTATCATATTGTGCTTGTTTAGATTCGAATTATAGTAATCCTTGAGCAGGCCATAGTCCATAGGCATGGCTGTTACTCCGAAGGCTATGATTTCGAATTCTACATGTGTTGAATGGGACTAGAACTTGGAAGTTCAACTTGAGTGGTATTGAATGTGTTTAATGCTTTATTTTCCAACTAGATGAGAAATAGGACTTCAAATCTAGTTGTGTATCTTGCTTGGATTGATTGGATTGACATGAGATTACTACAAGTGGATCCTTGAATGCCTTAGTGCCTTTAGATTACTGTTTTTCATTAAGTTATTGTTTTAGCATAATTACTCCAATTGAACCTCTTATCTATTGCAAACTGAGTTGCTGGAATAGTTTGGAACCTGTTTTCCAATTCCCTGTGGATCGACCTCGGTCTTACCAAGTTTTATTACTACATCGCAGCCTTGCACTTGAGGAGAGCGAACAAAGCCTTGAACCACTTCTAACATAATGGTCTTATATGTGAATTCCCCTATTTATATGATTGATAGAAAATTTTAACGCTTTTACACCTAGTTCACATTACACGATTTTCACGGGATGAAAGGATTATGTGATTTGTGGATTAGCTAGACTTTGATTTAAGGTATTGAGGAACCAAGCCGAGGTACTTTGTCCATCCTTGTCCATGGGAAAATAACAAAAGATATGGATTTCTAAAAATCATATCTAAATTGTATAAAAAAAAGGAAAGGAAGGATGAAAATATGGGAATGATGGAGAATATGGTGGAAAATTTCGAAAAGGGCTACCTATTACCAACCGAGGGATGATCTACCCATAACCAAAGTCGGAAATGGGACGTAGTGTGAAAGCCGTCGGAAGGACGGTAAGGCAAATTCCTGTCATAGGCTTGTTGTTGATCTGTGCACCTTGAGATCCATAGTTTAGTTGATCTATGAAGACAGTGATCCCGTACACTCATAAGATGAGCCATCACTGTGCACATTAGGTTAAATTTGTTCAAAACTTTTCTATTTACCAATCAATTAGCAGGAAATTTATATGAATACTTATTATGTTTAAGAATTCAAGGTTTCAACTTCTATTACCCAGTTTCTCTAATTTTTGTACTTGTATGCCTTGTAATGAGCAGAAGCATAGTTTCGGAAGGAGGGTTGATTTTGGAGATTTGATCTTACTTCACGCATACTTTGCTCAGGACTAGCAAAATGCTGGTTGGGGGGGGGGGGGGGGGGGGGGGGTGTTGAACCTCTAATGTATACATTTACTAACCCACTACATCACATTATATGCATGGTTTGCATGCTTAAAAGACCCATCTAATGCGTGATTTGTGATTGTAGGAGCAAGGCGGAGATTTCACTGATTTAAGGCTAAAAAGATCACTGTAGGTACATTGAAGATCAAAGAACTAAGTGCCAAAGGATGGAAGAAATAAGCAAGAGAGATATCGAAGAAAGAAGGAAGAAGTGCAACACTCTGCACTGAAGACCGGTCGTCGACCGACCGGTCTGCCAAGGCACAAGACCGAACAAAGACCCCCCATTGCTGCACATCTCACTAGACCAAGACAGACCGGTTGTCAGACTGATCTAGCACTCAACAGGGGAGGGTGAATTTTCTAAAAAGCTTGCTAGACTGATTTTTACATTTTACGACCGGTCGGCTGCGTAACAAGCTTGTCCTACAAGCTCTGATTTTCTCTGCGCAGCTCTGTGATTCCTTGCGCAATCTGGAATCTTTTGCACTATTCTATAAAAAGGTACCTAGGGCTTCATCTAAAGGCATCCTAGAAGAGAATGGAGGTCGTGGGAGGTGAAGGAGCGCACCGTGGAGCGTCCACAACTTTGTCAAATTCGATTTTTCTAACTTTTATATTTTTTCATTGAGTTCTAGTTGTAGTATGACAATGTTCGGCTAGAATCTCTCAGCTAAGGTTGAGAGGTGAAGCTTGTACCCAATATCATGTTTAATTCAGTTTGATTCAAGTAGTTTTACTTCAAGTATGGATTTTGAATGTTCTAGTTTGAATGTAGTTGATATTTTTAGACGTTTTACGAGAGTTCATGTGCTCCGGATATGGATTCCTTGTAATTCACTGAGATTATCATGTTTGGCTTGATTAGATTCAAATTATGGTAACCCTTGAGCATGCCATAGTCCATAGGCATGGCTGTTACTCCGAAAGGCTATGATTTTGAATGCTATGTGATTGAATAGGACTAGAACTTGGAAGTTCAACTTAAGTGGGATTGAATGTGTTTCAATGCTTTATCTTCCAACTAGATGAGAGATAGAACTTCGAATCTAGTTGTGATTTATGCTTGGATTGATTGGATTGACATGGGATTGTTACAAGTGAATCCTTGAAAGCCTTAGTTCCTTTAAAATTACTGATTTTTCTAAGTTATTGTTTTAAGTTAATTCTCTTAATTGAAAACTCCAAATTGTTCCAATTTAAGTTGCTTGAATAGTTTAAAATTGGTTTTCTAATTCCCTGTGGATCGACCTCGGTCTTACCGAGAATTATTACTACATCGCAGCCTTGCACTTGAGGCGAGCGAACACTGTTTAACCTAGATTCCCTGGCAACGGCGCCAAAAACTTATTTGCTCGCCTCAAGTGCAAGGCTGCGATGTATTAATAATTCTCGGAAAGCCCAATGTCGATCTATAAGGAATTAGGAAAACCAATTCTAATCATTCTAGCAACTTCAAATTCAATTAATTTAGAAGTTCAAGTTTATATACTAACTTAAAACACTAACTTGTAAAATCTGTAATTTAAATGAAACTAAGGCCTCAAAGATGCACTTGTAGTAATCCCATGTTAATCCATTCAATCCAAGCATAAAACACAACTAGATTTTAAGTTATATCTCTTCTCTAGTTGGATGGTAAAGCATTGAAACACATACAATCCCATTTAAGTCAGAAAATTAAGTTCTAGTTCTAATCAAGTGCATAGCATTCAAAATCATGGCCTTTAGAGTAACAGCCATGCCTATGGACTATGGCATGCTCAAGGGTTACTATAATTAGAATTCAATCAAGCCAAACATGATAATCTCAGAGAATTGCAAGGAATCCATGTTCGAAGTACATGAACTCTCATAAAACTTTTAAGATATCAACTTTATTCAAACTAGAACATTAAAAAATCCAACTTAAAGTAAAGGTACTTAAATCAAACTGAATTAAACATAAAATTAGCTACAAGCTTCACCTCTCAGCCCTAGCCGATAGGTTCTAGCTGAGCATTGTCATATTACAACTAGAATTGAAAGTAAAACTAAAGAAAAACATGAAAAACTAGAAAAACCAGAATTGACGGAGTTGCAGACGCTCCACAGTGCTCTCCTTCACTTCCCACGACCTCCAATCTCTTCTAGGATGCCTTTAGATGAGGCCTTAAGTGCCCTTTTATAGATTGGTGTGAAAGATTCCAGATTGCGCAAAAAATCACGCAATTGCGCAGAGAAAATTAGAACTTGTGGAACAAGTTCTGTTATGTAGTCAACTGGTCAGACGACCGGTCTGAGCCCATGGACGACCGGTCGTAAAACGTAAAAAACAGTCCAGAGAGTTTCTGAAAGTTTCATCCTCCCCTGTTGAGTGATCGATTGGTCTAACGACCAGTCTGAGTAATGGTCGACCGGTCTGACGACCAGTCGTTCTTGCTCCAGTGAGTTCTGCAACAATGTACGGGGTCTTTGTTGTATTGTCGACGGGTTGGACGACCGGTCGTTCGCCTTGGCCGACCGGTCCGCTGACCGGTCTACAGTGCTATCTTTTCTGTACTTCTTCTTCGTTCCTTCTCTTTCTCCCTTGCTTCTTTCTTTCATCATTTGGTATTTGGTCCTTCAATCTTCAATGTGTGCAAAGTGCTCTTTTTAGTGTCGAATCAATGAAATCTCTATCTCATTCCTACAATAACAAATCATGCATTAGAGTAGTCATTTAAACATGTAAACCACGCATAATATGTGATGAATTGGGGTTAGAATATGCATAATTCAGAGCTCAACATTAAGTACATGCTACCCAACATCCAGATTAGTCACCGATATGCACATATGCCATAAATGCGTGATTAAGCCGACCCTTATTAGTCTGATTACACCCAAACCAATTATGCTTAGTCCCTCAAATTAGTGGCTATAATATCCTAGAAAAATAATGGATTTTTTTTCTTTATGTAATATATGTTAGAAATAATTATTTTGACTGACGTCCCTGTTCACTTCCCCAATTGTAGGGTTACGATGTAGTAATAATCTCGGTAAGATCGAGGTCGATCCACAAGGACTTGTGTAGGAACCCACAAAACACTTCCAATGGTTTTCTAATTAAGAACTAACTAAACAGGATTTTGGAATTGAATATAGATAGATATTTTGAACTAAAGGTGAATGTAAACAATGTAAAAGAGCACTAGGGGTTCAAGGATCCACTTGTAGCAATCCTTGATGCTTAATTCGCTGTGGTTTTGGAATTACACAACTAGAATCGAAATCAAATCCTATCTAGTCGGATGATAGGGCGGTTATAACAAACAATCTGCCATATGTGTGATTCATATACATGATTCCCTCAATTCAAGTTAGGACTTGAGCACACTCAATTGCATAGGTCAATCCTAGTTTCAATAGATTAAGATCACAATCATAATCATCATTAAACTCTGTCACAAAGCATAACTAGATCATGATTTGAACTTCATTCAAATCACTTACAAAATCACACATAATTCAGAATTTTCAGAAAAAAAGAACTTTGGTTTAAAAATTCCCACATAAGAATCTAAGGTCTAGAGAGTATTGAATCCAATTCCTCAGAGCGTACAGGTCTAGCACCATTCAAAATAATTAAGAACTCAAGCAATTCTTCTAAACATCCATGAGCCATCATAAGACTAAGAAAGAATACTTAGAACTTTATTCAAACTTCAAACCATTCTTCTTCACTAAATCCAAACTTGAAACCAAAACAAACGAATTGAAATATCTTAGATTCACTACAAGCTTCACCTCTTAGCCCTAGCTAAGAGGTTTAGCCGTTCATGATCCAAGGAAACATGAAAGCAACTAAGAAAAATATAAAAACTAAAAGAACAAACTAGGAGGAGTTGTAGAACTCCGGATACGTCTTCCGCCGCCTCCCACCGTGGTAAATCTCTTCTAGGATGCCTTAGGAATGAGCTAGAGGAGCCCTTTTATAGGTTTGGAGCCCTTAGTGAGAAGAAACTTCGAGAAATCCCGCAAAAACTGTATTTTGCGCAACAGAATTCGGAGCTTGTAAAAGAAGCTTTGTTACGTAGATGACCGGTCGCACGACCGATCTGAGTAGTGGACGACCGATCGCACGACTGGTTGTGATTGGTCCAGCAATGTTTGGCAGCGGGATCCTCCTGTTGAGTGTTCAGACCGGTCGGACAACCGGTCCTAGGCTATGGACGACCGATCTTCAGTGAAAATTTCTGCACTTCCTTCTTCTCTCATTTGCTTCTTTCTTCCACCCTTTGGCTCTTGGTCTTTTGATCTTCAATGCTTGTAAATAGTGTCTCTAAGCCTTCAATTGAGGAATTCTCTCTTTCATTCCTACAACCACAAAACCATGCATTAGTTGGGTCTTTAATCATGTATTTCAAGCATAGTTAGTGATGACATGGGGTTAGAATATACACATTTAAGAGCTTAACAGTCCCTCACATCTTGTAGTATGAAAATTTGGTTTCCTAAGTTAAAAACTTGAATGTTCAGAACTTAGGTACCGTTTGGTAAACTGAAACATAAGGCTGAAAATTAAATTAACTTCTGAAATCTTAAAGTATTGAATGTTAGTGCTTATAAGTACTGAAAAATCTATTTAGTAATTTGTCTAAAAACAGGTCCTGATATCTAAAAATAAGCACTTAAAAAAATAATATGTTTGGTAAATACAATATAGAAATGTCTGAAAATTGGCAAATTGTCATATTTGCCCATGTTGTCTCACTTAATATCTTTCATGGAGTATGATACGAAACTTGCTATCGTCATGCCACCAAATTTAGCAGACGTATGCCCAATCCATTGGTCTTTTTATTATTTTCCCAAGTGCATTCCGACAAGAGAATGTCAGTCAATATAAACCCCCGGGGGACAAGACTTTGAACATGTGGGGACCATTCTAACATTTTATCTCATAGGTAAGGCCCACAATGTATGTAAGATGCTACCAATATTGTCCCAAGTTGAAGACATTATTCAGTCAAATGGCCTACACATAGTGTCTACAGAACACACTATAAGCTACCATCAACATTCAATGTTGAGTGCAGCTAAACATTCCATTCCAACCATGCTAAAAATTAAGGTGGCCCACCTTGATGTATTTGTGAAATCCACAAAGTCTCACCATTTTGCCAACTTATTCTAGGAAATGAGCCCAAGAGGCAAATGTGAATCTTAGGTGGACCACACCACACGAAACAATGGTAATTGAACGCCCACCATTAAAACTTCTTGAGGGTCGCAAAAGTTTGGATCAAGCTTATATTAATCTTTTCCCTTCATCCATTTCTATGTGACCTAATTATCAGGGTAGCTGTCAAATAAACATTCAAGTAGGCCGGCCTGGAGAAGTTTTAATGGTGGGCTTTCAATCACCACTTTTTCTTGTAATGTGGTCCACCTAAGATCATTTTCCCCTCTCTTTTGAGCTCATGCCCTAAAATAATGATCCCAAATGGATGAACAGCGTGGATAAAACACATACATCATGGTAAGGTCCACAAAGCACCATCATTATCACCTCTGTACTACAAATGGCATTAATAGTCTTTGACGTTGTTCAAAAAAAGAGGTGGCCCACCTTGATCTATGCGTGAAATCCACACCGTCCCACCATTTTGCTAGCTTGTTTTAGGGCATGAGTCCAAAAATAATGCAAATCCAAATATCAGGTGGACCACACCACAAAAAATAGTGGTAATTAAACGCCCATCATTAAAAACTTCTTGAGGGCACAAAAGTTTTTAATCAAGCTGATATTTGCCTTTTCCCTTCATCAAAGTCTATGCGACCTTATTGACAGGTTAGATGGAAAATAAACATTACAGTGGGCCTTAGGAAACTTTTTAATGGTGGGTGATCATTGACTATTGTTTCCCGTGATGTGGTCCACTTGAGATTTTAATCTTCTTTAATTTCTGGACCATGGCCTAAAA
The DNA here is from genome assembly GCA_003013855.2 of Liriodendron chinense. Classification (NCBI taxonomy): domain Eukaryota; kingdom Viridiplantae; phylum Streptophyta; class Magnoliopsida; order Magnoliales; family Magnoliaceae; genus Liriodendron; species Liriodendron chinense. The sequence goes on from PVNU02001237.1 coordinate 143,941, forward strand.
TGAGCTTTCAAAACTGATGGAAGGCCAGGATATACAAAATACATTAAGGTGGACCCCATAGTCAGGGCAACCACCCCACTAATGTGTTACCATAGGAACACCTAATCCATTTCCTTCCGCACCGGTTTATGCGGTGTATTGCGCAACGTAGAACACTGCACCTCCATGGTGTTGATGTAACAAAGTTCTATGGGTCTTACCATGATATATTTGTTATATCTACATGCATTCATCTATTTTTTCAGATCATTTTAGGCATTAACCCAAAAATGAGGCAGATCCAAATCTCATGTGGTCCACACCACAGGAAACAGTGGTAATTGAATGCCCACCATTGAAAACTTCTTGGGGACACAATAATTTTGGATCAAGCTGATATTTGTGTTTTCCCTTCATCCAGGTATGTGAAACCTTATTCGTTGGGTGGATGGTAAATAAACATTACTTTGGGCCCTAGGATGTTTTTAATGGTGGGTGTTCAATAACCACTTTTTTTCGATGATGTGGCTCACTTAATATTTAGATATGCTTCATTTGTGAGATGCTAGCCTAAAATGAGTTGTAAAAACTGATAGACAGTGTGGATGTACAAAACATAGATCAAGGTGGGCCATCGTCACCCACTTTAAAGTCTTACCAGGTAACACCAAATCCGCACCCTTTAAGCACTAATTTTTGCAGATTTGGATTGCCTGGCGTAGATCACCACACCTAGGTTTGTTGGAGTGGCAAAGTTATGTGCCCCATCATAATATATTTGTTATATGCATATCGTTCATCCATATTTTGAGATCATTTTTGGGCATGAGCTAAAAAATGAGGCAAATTTAAGGCTCAAGGAGACCACATCATAGAAAATAGTGTGGATTAAACACCTACGATTGAAAACTTCTTGTAGGGCACAGGAGTTCTGGATCAAGCTCATATTTTTATTTTCCCTTCATCCAGGTCTTTGAGATATTATGAACAGGTTGGATGGAAAATAAATATCATGTTAAGCCTTACAAATGCTTGAATGGTGGGCGTCATTGTCTCCACTGCTTTATATGGTGTGGTCCACTTGAGCTTTAGATCTACCTCATTTTTTATTCATGCCCTAAAATGTTTTAAAAAAAATGGACAAGTGGTGTGGATATAACACATACATCATGGTGAGGCCCATAGAACTTTGCAACTTCAACGTTGGAGTTATTCAAACGTTCAAACGGAGTCACATGGAAAGGGTAAACTTGCCATTTGTAAAGATTTTAAAGACATTTTAGTCAATAATAATAAAAGATTTTAACGCAAACCACTTACCGCATTCAGCCTTAAGTATTAAACCAAGGGAGAGCAGCTTAAAAAAAAGTCCATTTTTCAGTGAAATTTCAGATTAAGCACTTAATCTTTGGGGTTTACCAAATGATCTGAATCGGGAAAACCACTGAAAATAGCCCATTTCAGTGATAAGTACTGAAAATAAGTTTTACCAAACAGGCCCTTAGAAACAATTCAATTATCTCTTAAGGAACATATTATTTGACTTTCTTATGTGATGACTTTTGTGTGAATAAAATGTAAAATTTCTCATCTCAAGATTCATTTCATATGCTTTATCATGAGAACAATATAAGAAGCATGATGTATTGTCATGAGAATAATAAAGCTAGAAACTTAAAATTTCAAACAAATATCTCATTTACTTTTCTTACTTAAGTAAATAAATATTTCACTTTATTTTAAAAACACATGGATGGGTGAATGGAGAGAGAGCATGGCTGTGAGAGTATAAGACATGGGATCAAATCCCTTAGTATACAAATAATAACATTTTGCCAAAACATTTCTTAAAGAAGTCAATGCTTTCCTTATATAGCTGACACCCAATCACTCAGGCTGATTTGGGAGATGATAGATTTCAATGTCTAAAATTGGCAAAATGCAACTAAGCATCTAGCCGTGATTAGAGAGGTAATAATCTAATTAGAGCTGTACACAAGTCTAGTAGAGTATAACCCCTGCTCGATGCTCGACTTGAACACACCTACCCCTGCTCGTTATTTGACTCGACTTGGCCAAGTCGAGCATGGCTCTACTCAGTCAGCAGACCGAGCGAGTTCAAGTCGAGTTCGAGCCAAGTTTGAGTTCGAGTTTGAGTCTTTCGAGGTGAGTTCAAGTATGAGTTTTTGAACTGGATTTGTTGAGCCAAAAGATCCTCAGATATACCTATAAAGATCAGAAAGAGAGGCTTAATTCTCAGATTTTTCCTGCAAAACATACACTTGTTAGATAAACTAGACACATCCAACACCAATGGACTTTTGGAGGTTCGCAAAGCGAACCGAGTCCAAAGGTTTCGTTAGGATGTCAGCTAGTTGATTCTCGGTAGGCACATGTTCGAGAGATATTATGTGATCTTCAACCAATTCTCGAATAAAATGGTGCCTAATATCTATGTGCTTAGTGCGCGAGTGCTGAACTGGATTTTTCGATATATTTATGGCACTAGTATTGTGGCAAAATAGAGTTATTGTGCCTTGGTTGATCCCATAATCGGTCAAGGTTTGTTTCATCCATAATAATTGAACACAACAACTACCAGCAGCAATGTATTCTGCTTCGGCCGTGGATAAAGAGATGGAGTTTTGTTTCTTACTATGCCACGCCACAAGGCAATTTCCAACATAAAAACACCCACCGCTAGTTGATTTACGATCATCCATGTTACCAGCCCAGTCGGCATCTGAATACCCTGCAATATCTGTAGATGAATCAAAGGGGTACCAAAGACCGTATTCGGTGGTGCATCCAACAAACCGGATGATCCGCTTAACAGCGGTAAGGTGAGATTCTTTGGGATTAGCCTGAAACTGAGCACAGGCACCTACACTAAAAGAAATATCTGGTCTACTAGCAGTGAGATAAAGAAGACTACCAATCATGCTTCTATAAAGATGTTGATCTACACTTTTCCCTGCAGGTCTTTTGATAGTTTAACAGTGGTGCTCATAGGTGTAGTGTAGGAACGACCAGAGTCTAAGCCAAATCTCTTAACAAGGTCTTTAGCATATTTAGCTTGAGTAATGAATATACCTGATGCAAGTTGTTTTACTTGAAGCCCTAGAAACATGTTCAGTTCTCCTACCATACTCATCTCAAATTCAGATGTCATTAATTTAGCAAAGGAGATGGACATTTTCTCACAAGTGGATCCAAAAACAATGTCATCTACATAGATCTGGGCAATCAACACAGAATTCGCGGCTTCTCTAATAAATAGAGTTTTGTCAACGCTCCCCCTAGCAAAATCATGGTCTACAAGAAAATGAGTTAAGCGTTCATACCATGCACGGGGTGCTTGCTTGAGTCCGTAAAGCGCCTTTTTCAACCGGTACACTTTGTGAGGATACTTAGGATCAATGAATCCTTTTGGTTGTTCAACATACACTTCCTCATCAAGAATACCATTCAAGAAGGCACTCTTTATGTCCATTTGAAATAGTTTGAACTTTAACGCACAAGCAACAGCCATAAGAATTCTAATAGACTCGAGTCTGGCTACAGGGGCAAATGTTTCATCAAAATCAATCCCTTCAATTTGTGAATATCCCTGAGCCACTAACCGAGCCTTATTTTGTATTACATTCCCAGATTCATCGGATTTATTCTTGAAAATCCATTTGGTTCCAATAACATTTTTCCTTTCCGACCTGTCGACCAGATACCACACTTCATTTCTAATGAATTGTTGAAGCTCTTCCTGCATTGCAAGGACCCAGAATTCATCATTTGGAGCTTCATCAGCATTTTTTTGTTCTATTTTTGATGTGAAACACAGGTGACTATTGACTGCCTCCAACTTTCTCTTGGTTTTGACACCAATGCTAGGATCCCCAATGATTTGATTGAGGGGGTGATCCTTGACAATTTGTACATCACCACGAGCAGTGTGGGTATTTGGAGATGAGGGTTGTTTATCAGATTTACCTATCTCGCATATGCCCTCATCTTCTTCTTCATCACCTGGAGACACAGATTTATCCAAGCTATCATCCACAGTCACATTGATTGACTCTTGAACTGATGAGGTTCGAAGGTTGTAGACACGAAAAGCTCTACTATTCAATGAGTATCCTAAGAAGATACCCTCATCACTTTTGGAGTCAAACTTTCCCAAATTTTCTCGGTCTCTCAGAATATAGCATGTACTACTAAAGACCTTAAAGTATTTTACATTTGGTGTCTTTCCACACCACAGTTCATAAGCTGTTTTGTTTAGACCTTCCCTTAGATAAACTCGATTAATAATATAGCAGGCAGTGTTAAAAGCTTCGACCCACAGATTTTGAGCAAGATTTTTATTATTAAGCATAGCTGTAGCCATATCCAACAACACTCTATTTTTCCTTTCAGCAACCCCATTTTGTTAAGGTGTTTTGGGTGCTGAGAACTCATGACGAATACCCAATTCATCACATAATGCCTTCAAACGATGATCTTCAAATTCACCGCCGTGATCACTCCTGATTCTTGCTACCACGTATCCTTTCTCATTGTGAAGTCGCTTCACCAGTTTTTGGAATTCACCAAAAGTGTCAGATTTTTTTCTTAGGAAGGCGACCCATGTGAATCTAGAGTAATCATCAACGACTACAAAGAAGTATCGTTTTCCACCTTGGCTAAGTACCCTGGTAGGACCAACTAGGTCCATGTGTAGCATTTCAAATGGTTTTGATGTGACCAGGATAGAGGTTCTCTTGTGTGCAACCTTGATTTGTTTACCTTTTTGGCATGCGACGCACACAGCATTTGGTCTTTTACCCATCTTAGGTAGACCTCTCACCAAATTTTTCTGACTCAGTTTAAACAGATTTCTATAATGTACATGACCGAGTCGATGGCGCCATAGTTCTGTTTCATCCTGAACGGCCATGTGACACATGGTGGAGGAGCTTGAATTGTTGTGATTTTCAATGACATAGCAGTTGTCTCCTGTGCGTAGACCTTTCATGACTAATTTTCCTGTGGAGTTCAGGATCTTGCACATATCTTTGGAGAAGCTTACTAAGTGCTCTTCATCACAAATCTGTGAGATACTCAGTAAGTTGTGTTTAAGGCCATCAACATACAGCACATTTTCAATTTCGGGCATTTTGGCCCTGTGATGGTTCATTTACCAATAATTTTAGCTATGCTCCCATCACCAAATGTGACAGACCCACCATCAAATTCGTCTATGCACAAAATTGAGATCTATCACCTGTCATGTGTCTAGAGCAACCACTATCCAAGTACCATCTAGGGGTATTCCCAGCTTTTAAGGCAGTATGAATGACCAAACACTTGTTCTTTACAACCCATTTAGTTGTTGTCCTTGTATGAGAGGTGTTCTTATGGTGAGATTCTCTAGTTTTCTTGGGAGAATCAGATTTTTCTTTTTCACGCAAGAGAAGAGCAGTTTTCAAATTCAGCATTTTAATTTGCTCCAACAGTTCATCCATCCTCTTGTCCTTCCTAGGAAGAGCAGGATAATTCTTTCGAATGTTTCCCCTCTTTGGTGAAGAATGCATGGGAGGATTCCAATTAGCTTGGACATTTTTCCTCGGTCGGTATAAATTGACCTTTCAAGTTTCTGACCGGATTTTTGAATACCAAGCACTCAAATTTTAAGTGGCCGATGTCTCCACCAGCATGGCAGACAGGAGATGCTCTAGTTTTACTCCCTGATGCACCATGATCTTTTCTTACAATCGGATGGACTGAGGTAGTTTTTGAAGTGTGACTGTCATAGCCCAAACCTCTTCTGTCCCTTGGTGATCTTACAACACCTAGGAGTTTTTCAAGGTTTTCTTCTCCTTGGGCAAACCATCTTCTAAAGTCAACGACTTGACACTTAAGACGATCAATTTCAGTGTTCGCCTCTTTGAGTTCTTTCTCAAGTCTAGCATGCTTGTCTATAGATTCACCACTTATGAGCTTTTTCTTTTTTTGTTCAAGCTCATCATTCTTCCTTTTCAGCTCTTCTAGATCTTGACCCATCTTTTGATTCTCTATTTTCAATCCGTCAAGATTTTTTATCAGTTTGTCATTTTCAGCCTTCATTTGGCCCAACTTTTTTATGGTATTTACATTTTCAATGTATAGTTGGTTATATACCTCCTGAAGGCCTTCCTCCTCATTCTCATCATCACTCAAGGAATCATTTTCAGTGTTAGAGGATTTATGATCATCAATGTCTCCGGTGATCTTTGCAATGTGCTCAATTTGAGGCACAATATCAGTAATGGAGGCCATTAAAATTCTGATTGAACCTTGCTCCTCCTCACTTTGATATATGACTGATTCAGATTCAGATTCTTCAGTCTCATCCCATGTAGCCGCCATTGCCTTTTTCTTGGCTTTATTATTGGTGCACTCAGATGCAATGTGACCAAATCCTCTACACTTGTAGCATTGAGGATCTTTTGACTTAATAAATTTTCCTTTGTTGTTCTTGGAGTCAAAAGGTTTACCCTTCTGGTAGGGTTTCCTTCTAGAAGTATTTCCCTTAGTTTTGAAGAATTTTTAAAATTTCTTGGCCATAAGTGCCATTTCTTCTAAGTCTGGATCTTCCTCACTTCCACATTCAGATTCTTGTTTCTTGTGAGAAGATTTCAGGGCTGTACTTTTGGATTTGGAGGGAGTTTTGAAACCTAGCTCATAGGTTTGAAGGGACCCTAGTAGTTCTTCAACTTTCATGGTATTTAGGTCCCTACATTCTTCTATGGTAGTAACTTTGGAAGAGAACCGTTCCGGTAGGGATCTCAGAATTTTCCTACATAGTCTATGCTCCGGAACAGGATCCCCCAAGCCCCACATTTCATTTGTGATCTTGTTCAATTTGGTATAGAAATCAGTAAATGTTTCGTGCTCCTCCATAGTAATGTTTTCAAATTGTGTGGAGAGGCGCTAAAGTTTTAAGTTTTTAACAATGCTCGATCCTTTATGAGTAACTTCAAGAATGTCCCATGCCTGCTTACTAGTTGTGCAATTTTGAATTCGGCCAAATTCATCTTTAGACACTGAACAAAAGATGGCATTCAGCCCTTTGGCATTATGAACCCGTTGAGCTTTATCATAATCGGTCCACATCGCCTTATCTCTTGGCTTGAGGACATCCGGTTCACCTTCTTTGCATATAGTGTCCATTGGGGGTTTATATCCAATATCAATCATATCCCTAACGTCCGAATCAATGGATTTCAAAAAGATGCGCATTCGGGCTTTCCAATATGGATAGTTTAACCCATCAAAGAAGGGAGGCTTAGTAACGGATGAAGAGTCCTCTCTAGACATATTTTCAAGTTCTCTTAGGATCTCACTCCGGGTTTTAAACCTGAGCGGAGGAACCTGCTCTGATACCAATTGAAATTGCGGTTTTACCGCTTATAGAGATACTTGGAGATATGCCTAATGTCCTAGAGGGGGGTGAATAGAACTTTTAAATTCCAATTACAATTTAAAAACTAATCAAGTTAATCTTATCAACTAAGATTATCACAATAACATTCAAGGCATTTATATAAGCAATTTGTAAGCAAGGATTATCATAGGCATTTCATCAAACAGTTAGCATTCATGATTGACTAAACCATTCAACACATAGCAATCATTCAATCTCACAATGCACAGTGATTTATAGTGGTTCGGTTTCCCTACTCCACTCCCGGTTCACGATCTCAACCTATGAGACCACCGGATTTCACTATAGTCTTGGTTTTAAATCAGGTTAACCATCAACCTTGACATCCTTTGATCTAGGACCGCGTTTACCATCCGCCGATGTCCCAATCCAGGGACTTGACGAGTTTGGATCTCAAACTCTCACCAATGCTAATCCAAGGATGGTCACGTACACTCCCGTCGGAGTTTCCCAATCCAGGGAATAGAGATTCAATAAATGGACTCTCAAATACTAGACATACCTAGACGATTGAGCCCCGATTCGATGCCTTTGATGAGTAGCTTCAGCTCCACGTGCTTCAGCTTCTCTTTGTGCTCCCAAGATCAGCTACCGATGCAAATGATGAGGTTATGTTGATGCCGGGTAGTTAGGAGAGAGTTGGTCTAGTTCCTCTTGCTTATTCAATGCAATGGTAATGAGGGAACTACCAAACTACAAACATTCAATGGCTATAAACGACCTCATAAATATATTCCGAAGGTAGGTCAGCCATGAATGAAGATCTTGAGTTCATACTTCAAACCGAGATTTGAATACTCATTGATTAGCCATTAATGGCTAGGTTTGAAAGATGAACTCAAGAGGAACAAGAGCAAAGAGGGTAGGAGGATGTGAGTAAAAGCTCTCTCTCTTAGCTCTTGAAGGGTGTTGAATACATACCATGAAAGACCACAAGTCATGGCAATATAGAGCCCCAAATGATGGCCCCAACGGATCTAAAACGGTCACGACCGACCTGTCAGAGAAGGGTCTCAACCGGTCGGACGGACCGATCGTCATTCAAATCAGAAGCCACATTTGAGACTGCCTGACAGGTCAAGACCGGTCGGATCCCCTTGATGGAGGCTTTCAAAAATACAGGCTGACCGGTCAAGACTGGTCGGCTCACCTTGTTGGATCAACTGGAGAAAACAGGTTGACCGGTCAAGACCGGTCGGCTGTGCTTGCTGGACAACTTGTTGAAAGAAGGCCGACCGGTCAAGACCGGTCGGCTATGCTTGCTGGACAGATTCTATATTGTTGTCCGACAGGTCAAGACTGGTCGGCTGTCAATCTGATCATATTACAGCAATGTTGCTGTCTTGATGATGTCCCTGGCCGACTGGTCAAGACCGGTCGGCTGTCCATCTGCATACTTCACAATAAGGTTGCTGATGTGTTTGAGAAGCCTGGCCGCTGTCTAGATGGTTTTGTCACAGCGAGCTTGCTGGACCAAGTTCTTCAACACAGCAGCGGATCACTTCAAGTTATGAAGTGATGAGGTGCATAGGGTCCAATGTATGGACATATCTTCAATACGTTTCGCACCAGCCATGGACCACAAGTCTGATTAACTTGTGCAAGGGTCGAGAGGGAATGGGATAGGATATGTGAGTCATTACGCCATTCTTTGATGTTTTGGGTTTCCTAGGGTTGAACTATATGCAACTTACCTAGGATCTTGTTTCAGCATGAGCTTGAGCAATGGACGAAGCGTAATCTTCAAGTCTTGATCTTCAATTCTTCGACCGGGGCTCATACGACAAGACGCGACCAACCAACACGCCAATTGACAACAAAAGATGTACTAACACAAATGGACTGTATAAGCGTAAACACTTACAAGAGATGAGCCCCGATTCATCGTCATTGAGTAGCTTTAACTTCCACGAATGCTTCAGCTCCTCTCCAAGCTCTCACGATCAGCTACCAAAGCATATGATGATCCTAAACTAATGCCAGGTAGGTGGGAGAAGATATTGATATTCCATTTGCCTATTTCAATGCAATAGTTAATGAATGAACCACCAATCTGATCATTTAATGGCTATAAATGACTTCAAGTTGAAGTTTCAATGATAGGGACATCCATGAATGCTATGCTTAAATTCATTTTCAAACTGAGCTTTGAATACTCAATGTAGTGCCATTAATGGCTAGGTTTGAAAGATGAACTCAAAACAATGATGAGCAAAAGTGATTAGGTAAAGCTCTTAATTGCCTCTCTTAATGCTTCAATGGTGTTGTAGACACCCCACCTTCGGCTACACTTTTGGTAGAGATAGCTGGATGAATGGAGGACCGTACCCCCAAATCCCAAATCCAAACTCAGCCAAACTCACCCTTGTAAGCCCCATTCCATAGCCCAGTTCAAGCCTGAACCCAGTCAACCCAGTCCTAAACATCACCCTGAAAAACTCCCCACAAGAAAAGCCGGTAAAAAAATTCCAAAAAAGTCAAACTCACTGAGTCAACCCGCTGAGTTAACCCGCTGAGTCAACCCGTCGAGTCAAAACACCGAGTCAACCCGTCGAGTCAAATCACCGAGTCGACCCGCTGAGTCAACTCACTGAGTCGACCCAGCGAGTCAAACAGCAGCCCCGAGGGAGCGACCGTACCTCGCTGGAAATCGAGGAACGGCCGTACGGGCGGCCCACAGCAGGCCGCTCAAACCGCCGCTGAATCCCAAGAAACGGCCGTACGGGCGGCCCATAGCAGGCCGCCCAAAATAAATTACGAGCTCTGCCACTGCTCGCTGCTATAAATACCCCCCTCCCCTTCTCATTTTAGCATCCCTTCAAGTCCAGCCAGTCCGAGTGCGGTCCGAGTCCTCCTTCACCCTTAGCCCATTTTTCCACCAAGGAGAGCCCGAGTGAGGAGAGCCTAGCCCTGGTCCAGCCCAGGCTGACCACTGGTCCAAGCCTCCCAAGCCATCCAAGTCTTGATCCAGCCACTCGAAGCCAACCCTTGCGACACCTCCGTCCATCCAGCTACTCTTTTCCAGCATCATCTCATTTGCATCTAGCATAAGTGCAACATTTACTTTTCTTCCAACCCCCCTGCTTCACTACAAGCACCTTGATTCTTCAAGCACACTGCATATGTCTTAAATTAAGCACCTGTCAGTTCGAGCGTATGCTCTGGGCTTGCCCGTTGTTGGAACCTGCCCATCAGAAACTCTTACTGTTCAGACCTGCATTCATGCTTCACCATAAAACACCTTGATCATTCAAGCACACTGCATACGTCTTACATTAAGCACCTGTCAGTTCGAGCGTACGCTCTGGGCTTGTCCGTTGTTGGAACCTGCCCATCAGAAACTCTTACTGTTCAGACCAGCATTCATGCATCATGTCATCTATGAGAATGTACGAGGATTAAAACAGACTTTCAAGTATTAGTTCGATTCTGTGAAGTAGAGACCGTACTTCGGTACGGGCAGTGTGTGGGGTGCTTAACCTCTTCCCACCCTGTAACCGTGATCCCTTACCTTGAATCTTTGGCCGCAGATCAAAAGGAGTCATTTTAGATGAAGGAATCTTCGGATCCCCTTCTCTAACGTTTCTACGGGGTCTAGCCGACTGTAGATTCGAAGTAACTGGCTAGTGGCGACTCTGGTCTTATATAAACTCACTTAACACATCCAGCTTAACACGATAACCAAACATAGCCCTCGAGAATGAGGCAAGCCAGTGGCACAAACGGCGATTTCGCACTCACGCATCATCCTCTCCTTCTTTTCCTAAAAGGGGAAGGGACGAGAACGTCGTCGTGTGGGGAGCGCGAAAACGGTGAGGGTCCACAAAATGGCGACTCTGCTGGGGATAAACTAGTCCCACTAGTCGTGATCCGACTTGAAAAACGGAATCCCTCCTATACTTGAAAGTCATTAGTCCTCATATAATCTCATCTGCATAGCATTCTACCCAAAACAAAAAAAAATAGAAAATCCCAAAACCCAAAAAAAAAGTAGTGCATACTTCCCACCATTACTCCTCCAAACTAAATCACCTTGCCACATCCAATACAAAATCGACATGGCTCTCCCATTCCCTATACCTGAGGCTTCCTCTCCACTGTTAAACTCGAGTGAATCCATGTCAATTCCTGGCATCCAAGAGCTACAACAAAGCATGAAGGCCATGCAGGAAATGCTTCTCCGATTCACACAAGCCCAGGCTTCAGCAGCCAGCAATCAAGCTGGTCCAGTTCAACAACCACAACAAGCATCTCTTCCAGCCTCCAGTTCCTCTCAACCACAACTATCAGGGGTGGCGCAGGACTTTCGATACCCTCCTAATGAAGGTCCTCAATCAGGACAACTCTCGACCTTAGGGCATTTCTTCCAGCATCCTCCTGCAAACAAGAGCCATTTTCAGTCACATCCCACAACCCAGAATCCCAGTCAATTCCAACAATCTCTCCCCAATGGGAATTCCAACCAATTTCAATATTCTCCTGTGACTGGGATTTCTTCGCAGTCTCTCTTCTTAGCTCCAGTCCAAAAAAGTCCCTACAATGGGAGTAATTACCAGGCCCAACCTTCTTCAAGCAGGAATTTTAGGAGCATCAATGACACCAATTATTATGAAAGGGGGCCATCTCAATCCTGGCAAGGGACAAGATCTCCTTCATCTGGTCCCTCCGAAATAGAGCAACTCCGAGAGTAGATGCGAGAGATGAAGAGAAAGTTGCAGAAGCAGCAAGGGGTGGATCTTCCATCCACTAAGTTCAGGGACCTTTGTCCATTTCCCGATGCAATGGTACCTCAAGGCTTCCAGGTACCAAAATTTAAAAGATATGATGGGACAGGGTGTCCTGTAGACCACTTACGAGCTTTCTGTGGAGAGCTTAATGCTATGGCGGGCAATGATGGAGCACTCATCCGCTTGTTTAAAAAATCTCTGAAAGACGATGCCCTGGATTGGTACACATCATTGGACTATCATCGCATCAGGACTTGGGAGCAGCTCTCCCATGCTTTCGTCAACAGGTTCGCATACAATCTTAACATGGCACCCAGGAGAGCAGACCTCGCAGCTTTCAGGCAAAGAAGCGATGAAACATTGTCAGCTTACGTTGGACGGTGGCGAGCCATGGCCGCTAGAATGAAGACTCCCATCGACGACGAGGAGCAAATCTCCATGATCGTCCACTCGGCAAATCCAAGTATCTCTGGATACCTTGTCTCACATCCATATGCGAACTTCAACCAACTCATCCGCGCCGGGGAACAAGTCGAAGCCGGAATAAGGGCTGGGATGATCTCCCCTTGGTGGCCTCATCAGGCTTCTCCAATTCAACCGATAGTGGAAGAAGAGCCTACTGCTGAATACGAGAATGATAACGGAAGTGTCCTCATCTCCCATCCAATGGAAGAGGATGATCTTGTCGCCCCTACCGAAGGTGCACTATTCCTCCCTCAGCATAGACAACCGCAGCAACAACAACAGTCAAGATGGAACTCACACTTCCCTAATCAAGGTTGGCAAGGAGCACCCCTAACCAGTTAGGTTTCAGAACCCCTCATCCTGCAAGGGGCATCTCCAGTCGATCCAGTCTCCGCAATGCAAGGGGCACCTCCTGCCTATCCAGCTTTCACCAGCCAAGAAAAGCCTCCTCTCCAGTTTATTCATGCCATCAACTATAGTTCAAAGTTCGAACCTCTCATCCTGCAAGGGGCATCCTCAACTATTTCGATCCCAGAGCCCATCATCATGCAAGGGGCACCTTCAGTCGATTCAATCTTAGCACCAATTTCTAACCATGGGCACATTCAGCCCATCTCAGTCAACCAAGGGGACAATCTCCCTAACGCAGCATCAGCAAACCAGGGGCACAACCTGCCCGTCTCAGCAATAGTCAGTCAGGGGCACAGTTTGCCCACTCCAGCTTACCAGGGGCAAAGCCTGCCCGTTTCTCAAGCAAACAACCATGGGCACAACTTGCCCACCGCACCTGTCAATTCGGCTTCTACTTCAGCCATCGTCCTCCAAGAAGAAGACCCTTCCTCGGATAGCATGCCACATGCCCTAGCAGAATTAGGGCCCAGCTTCAATTATGTGGCCACTATCGAGGAGGTCGAAGGGGAGATTGATGTCCAGGTTCTGATCGATCCAAAAACATCAACCATCACTCTCCAGGTCTTGGACATCTCAGCTTCATTCCATCTCCTTTCTGATCGGACCTGGTTTCACAGAATCGGTGCCATCTCTTCAAATCTTCACCGAAGGGTCAAGCACATCTTTGGAGATAGGGCGATCACCATCATTACCGATCCCGGACAATTTCCCAAGGTAGAAGCATCCAACCTCCGAGAGCCTACCATCCCAGCCATGGACGTACAACACTCTAATGGGGAGATCTCATACCATCACAATGTAAATTACTTCCCTCGCGCATGTCCCATTGGATCGAACTATGTCTTCCTCCCTGCCGAGCGTCAAACCTTCTACTATCAGCTCAAATATCAAGACTCGACCTGAACCATGGAGGTTCAAGAAAATATGGATAGGAGAGGACTACGATATCAGCCTACTCTGATTCAGAAACCAAAGCATAGAAGTATCAAAAGAAGACGAGGTCGTCAAGAAGAAGGCAATCCCTGCATTTACACACCAATCCAGTTCATCAATGCAGGGATTATCTACCCTGCTGATGGGCTAAATTCCACCTTCGATGATCAAGCGAACAGATTGAGTCTGATAGAGTTGCCCAAAGAAGACTTAAGTAAGGGGCAGAAATTTCCCCCGATCGACTGGACTACCGTCCTGGTCCCACCTCAACCGGATGAACCTGAAGAGCTACAATTCATCGGGGACAAACCAGGAGAAATCGCATCCGACACCAACTCGGAGCCCAATTTCAGATCTGCCATGACGTTTGGGTGCAACAATGAGGTTTGGCCTACTGATCCTTTTGGCCCTGCCTCCTGAGGGGAAGGAGTGCAGGGCAATAACAGGTTTGTAGTCCCCATGACGGCACAATAAAAGTCGACAGTGCTCGGCTCCCTGAGCCGAATCAGGCGACACCTGGTTCACATCGCCGTCTTGCTCGGGTTTTTTTACGAAAAATTTCAAAAAAAAAAAATCAGAAGATTCAAAAACCCAAAAACACCAAATATTTCAAAATTTCAAAAAAAAAAAAATCAAATTTTCACAATCCAAAAGTTCAAAAAAAAATCCAGATATTCACAAAATTCTAAAAAACCAGAAAATCTTTGAAAGTAAAAAAAAAAAAAATCTTTTTCAATAAAAGTGTCAAGTCTGTCTATCAAAGCACTTGAGTATGAAGTTAACTCATAAGATTTCGATCTAGAGTTGGACTTCAAACTCAAGGGTCTGGATAGAGCCAATGATGAGGAAAATGATGAGCTGACTCCCAAACTTAGAGGGTCTCCTCAAAAGTTCGAACCAAAAGCCGATGGCATCTCAAAAAGTTTCAAAGTTATAAACCTAGGATCTCCTGAGACCCATAAGGAAGTGTGCATTGAGAATCCTTGTCCCCGAAAAATAAGCAGAGAATGATCGAATTTTTGAAGTCATGACTTCCCAATCTTGCGTCCTATGAAGACTTATAGATCAAAAACTCATCAAGCCTATCAAGAAGATGCTGCCAAGACTATGCTTGCATTCCATGCTGGAGTGTACGACTTGACGAATGATCGAAGAAACCTCACGGCTCGATGAAGACATATTGTTGCCAACATGTCAGAAAGCACTTCAAGTGTCAGCAACATGCACATCGGATCCATGTGTGTGCTTCGAAATTCTACAACCTGATAACGCTCCAGCTATTCCCTGTACGAGGTATCTACATCAACAGAAAGATCGACTCGACATCATCTAGTGCTCATACGCATATACTCGTGGCAGTCGATTACAACACAAAGTAGATGGAGGTAACATTCTGATCTCGCACGATAATTCTCATGAAGAATGAAATCATCAATTGTTAAGGGTTCCCACATGCTATCAACATTGGCAATGGGACATCCTTCGGAATCTAAGGACGAAGGAGTTCCTCGAGAATCTTAAAATCAGAAGACAAGCCTAAGAGTTCGACTCAAAATCCCGTCAACATGAGTGCTGATGAAGAATGAAGCCGAAGAAAGACAAGTCATATCGGGTTTACAACAAGCACTGCTGCATCTATTAGACTCAAGGGGCAAGCCCCGAGAATTAAAGAAGTTCTTCTGGGAGGCACCGTTCGACTCACCAACCTGAGGGGTAAGGATCTTCCAGAGCCAATCAACGCCGACAACGTGAAAATCTTTCACAGGTAAGCCAATCCAACCTTATCAAGAGTTACATTAGTAGAGCTGAAGTCAAGAGGTCAAGGCTTAGACCTCTGAGAATCCCCTTCCCGTCCAACAATAAGTGTTCCAAATAAAGGGTTCAAAAGCCAAAAAAAAAAAGAGGGGGGGGGGGGGGGGGGGGGGGGGCACACAACCCACAAAAAAAAGGGAAGAAGAAAAAGAAAGAAAGAGAAAAAAAAAATCGACTCAAAAGAAACACATCTATCCATCCATCCACCTCAGAAGGTCTGTAGCTAAGACCGACAGCTTTGCCATTGTAACTTAAGATAAGGGCCGAAAGTTTACCATCGGCTGGCAACGACGGATTCCTGACCTCTGGTCACCGCAGTTATCCAAAAAAAAAGAACAAAAAAAAGAAAAGAGATGTGTGCTTAAACAAAGAGGGCGGAGTGAAA
Source organism: Liriodendron chinense (assembly GCA_003013855.2). NCBI lineage: Eukaryota > Viridiplantae > Streptophyta > Magnoliopsida > Magnoliales > Magnoliaceae > Liriodendron > Liriodendron chinense. The sequence goes on from PVNU02001237.1 coordinate 160,115, forward strand.
ACCCGAAAGGGCGCTCCGAGTAAAAACAGTGGGCACATAGCGGACTTGGCGAAAACTCGAAAGGGCGCCAATGGTAAAAACAGCATAGCTGCCAAGGGGCAGGCAAGATCAAATACTCGGGACGTGGTGAAAACCCGAAAGGGCGCCACGGGCAAAAATGACGGGCAAGCCGGACGCAGTGAAAACCCGAAAGGGCATTGCGGGTAATAATGGCTAAGAAAAAAAAAGAAAAAAAAAGCAGGTACATGAGAGATCCAAGCGACATGAAGATTCAATGGAAGCAATGATGGCGGCTATAAGTCGAGAATTCTTTCAAGATCTGCCCAAATTCTAGGGGCAGGATACCATTGCGCACTATCTTAAGGGGACCAGGACCCTTGGTGAATAATTAAGAAAATCGAGTATGACATCAGGCTGAGTCAAATGTTCTGATTCTTACATCTAAAGGCACAAATCCGAATCACGCATAGACAGATAAGCACTTGACACAAATTTTTACTTCATGATTTGCATATATTCTCCAAAAAAAAAAAATCATTTTTTCCTTATTTGTATATATACAAATATATATATATATAAATCTCACAGGGCTTTCAAAATAAACATCCCCCCAGCTAGTTCACGGAGTGCCTCGTACAAACGTCTCCCGATCATTCCTCCCATAAGGTAAGTATCTCTCTTCCTACTTTGATGCTTCAACATTTTGCTAAAGTGCTTTCTCTCCTCACAGGTACTAGAAGGAAGTCCAGGATCAGCCCATCTATGTCCATCGCGACCCCATCATCACCATCGATCACATCATTCATGTGGTCCACACTCAAATGATACATAGCCTCACCTATGTCCCATCTCCCCGTCCCATCCATACCATCCATTTCTCCCATAATCAATGCCCCATTCAAACCTGAATTTTCAGCATGGCTGCCATTAATGGGGCCATTCAAAGCTCCACCAACCACCCCTAATCCATCATCAATACTCCCATTCAATGTTCCATCTCTACCATCCATTAAAGAGATTCCACCATCATTAAAGCCTTTAACCCTTTCTGAAGTGTGGACCCACCATGGACAGCCCCCACAGCCCCCAAATCTCCACCATCCATTGCTTGAGAAAGGACAAATCAAGAAAAAGATAAAAAGAGGAGGAAAGAGGAGACAAAAGGGAGATTCATGGCTGCAATCGAACCTGAGAGCACAGGGAATGTATGGACAAGGACAACGGACTGTGAAGAATGTCCGGACCAGAGCCAGCCCAGACCGCACAAGAGGCGAGCATTGGGCGGCCCGCTCTGGGCCGCCCGTACGGACGCGGTGCCCCTCTCTCCGTAGGATTGGCTCCAAGGTTCTTGGTAGGTGAGGCTGACAGTCCACGTCAGCAGATGGTACTCCATGGGCCGCCCAAGGCTCCGGTCCACTCCAGATTTCGACTGAGGCTGATCAAGACCATATAAAAGGTGCCCCACCAGTCCAATCACGAAGCAATGCAGCCAGAACATGGCTGATTAAGTCAAAAGAAGGAAAGGTGATCAAGTGGGGGCCACAAGCAATCCAAGTCATTCAAAGACTAGATCATCATGATCTAAACCATTGAAGGACCTACATGAGCCATCAAACAACAAGATCAAAGGTCTGATCATCAAAAGAAGGGCCAGAATCCAAGATCTAATCATCAAGTGGGCCCACAAAGCCAAGTCAAGCAATTTGAGACGTTCAAGCCATCATCCACACCATGAGAAGCCTTCTTAGCCCCACAAATCATCAAAAGAGGTGCCCCAAAGTAAAGCCAAGGTCTCAAGTGGGCCCACAAGGCCAAATCTATCAATCTGAACCATTCAAGGGCTAAATCATCAGGATCCAAACCATTGGAAAGCTTACACAAGTCATGGAGCAGCAAGATCAAAGGTTCGATCATCAAAAGAAGGGCCAGAATCCAAGATCTAATCATCAAGTGGGCCCACAAAGCCAAATCAAGCAATCTGAGCCGTTCAAGTCATCATCCACTATGAAAAGCCTTCTTAGCCCCAAAAAACATCAAGAAAATGTGCTCCAAAGCAAAGTTGAAGTCTGAAAAGGGCCCACAGGGCCAAATCAAGTAATTTGGATCACTCAAATCACAATCAGCCCCGTCAGAAGACAAACAAAGCAAGGTAAGTATGTCCAACCACAAAAATAGGGTCCGAAGACCTTAAACTACGTCGGGATCAATATCCCGAGGGATTTTTAATAAAAGTTGGTATCGGTCTTGATCAAGATCCGCTAACACCGGACATTTTCCAAAAACAAAAAAAATGTGTTTGCCCCCTTTTGTACAGTTTCTGGTCCAAAGACCTTAAACTACGTCGGGAACAAAATCCTGAGAGATTTTCAATAAAAACCAGTGTCAATCTTGACCGTTCAAAATTGAGATTTTATGATCTGGAACAGTTTTCAAAAAATCACAAAAAAAGAATGTACTTTCTGCATGTACATAAAGTTTTTTTTATGGTCCGAAGACCTTAAACTACACTGGGATTAATTTCTTGGGGGACCTTTCTCGCTTTCAACTAAAAACCAGCATCGGCCTCGACCATTAAGATCAAGGTTTGATAACCCGGATCATTTCCAAAAAATACCAAAAATATTTTAAAGCTTTCCACAAAAACCAGCATCAATCTCGATCATTCGAGCTGAAATCTGGAACTTTTTCCAAAAAACACAAAAAAAAAAATGATTCACCAAAAATTTCAACTGCACAAATTCATCTCCAGTGGTCCGAAGACCTAAAACTACACTGGGATTAACTTCTCGGGGGCTTTCTTTCCTAACCTGCTCTAGACATGGCTGACACTTGATCGTACGGGTGTCTGAAATCTTTTAAACAGGTAAGGGCTGAGGCGGACAGAACTCCGCAATCCTGTTCGTGTTGAATGCACCGTGATAGACAACCTTGATTTGGAAGTCGCTGTTGAATCTGACGGATGTTCCCTGTTCCTAAAACTCATGAAGGGGATTAAGGCTGTTGGGAGGTGGAGCGCACCCTCACGGAATTGTGAGCAACGTAAGGCCCCAAACTGGATTGACTAAGGGAAATGTGAGGATGAGGCTCATTTTGTGGCCGAAGGAGTCCGTCGGACGATACGTGGTCTATGTGCATTGCACATGAGGAACAGGCAACTTTGTGGGTGTGTTGACTGAAAACCCTCAACAATCTCCTCATCCGAAGATGTAAAACTACAGCACTTAATTGTGTGAGACTCGTCTTGCTCGCTGACGTAAAATGGATTGGGTGCCTTACCAGCAGTAGAAGCTGGAAGTGGATGAAAATTCCATACTTTTCCCTGCATTTCATAAAAATCACAAAAATACAAAAACATTGCAAAATCACCTTTTTAAAAAATCAAAAAAATATGTCCCTTGCTTTCAAAGAAAATACTTCGAAAATCACAAAAATATTTCCCTTGCTTTCAAATCAAAATATTATCAAAAGTCACAAAAATATTTCCCTTGCTTTCAAATCAAATATTTTAAAAAATCACAAAAAATATTTCCTGTGTTTTCAATAAACCGATCTCTATCCTGACCACTCAGGTAAAAGATCCGGACCCAAATACTTACAAAAATCACAAAAATTGTCACTAGCCCCCAGCACTACACTTCAGGAGTCTTGAACTCCACTCTCTTCACAATTTGGGATGACGGATCCGATCACCTGCAAATTGGGATCTTGACCAAAACGGGCAACCAAACACCATCTCAATCACACGTATGCCCAGAAGAACATCTTGAAGTCGGATAGCATCCTCGTACATTCTCATTAAGCAAAGAAACAGCATCTTGGGACGATGGACCTGATCGACCACGGGTCGGGATCTTGACCAACCCGCTGACCAAACATCCGCATTAAAAAGAAAATCCCCAGGGAGCACAACCCTGCAAGCAATAAGCTCAAAATTCTCGGCATCTCCAGCAAAAGTAAAATCATCAAACTGAAAGAGAATGAGCCAAAGCCATGCATTCGTCATGCATCTCCATGCATCAGCATCCATCGCATCAATCATCATGTTTACCTGCTTTCAAAATAAAAGTCGGTTAGCCAAAGACCCCACAGGCATCCCTAGTGGAGGCACGTGCAGACCCGATTTCCATTTCAAAAGATAAAAAATATTTCTATTTGCAAATAAAAACCCCACAGAGTATCACTCCCCAGAGTGGGTATCTTTTCAAAAATCCAAAAATATTTTCTCAGTAGAGCGTTCTGCCTCCAACACACCAGGAGATCTTCCATATCTCTGGGTAGGAGCCGACGCAAAAAATCAAATAAGATCCGATGTCTCGCGGTTTCCCCGTAGACCATCGGATCCAATGCACTCAAAGTACGGTCGAACTGAACTCCAGTGTCAGTGCGGTCGTACCACATGCCAAGATACGAAAAGATGAAAAGCCAAAAGGCTCGGTCACAGAAACCATTTGAACAGGTGGAAACGATGAATTGTAACCCAAGTATCAAAATCAGCAGATTGGGTGGAAAGAATTCACCCGCACATACCTAGGCGTGGATGCCTGAAGTACCTTGACTGAGTCCAAGTCGGCGTAGTAGAATTCCGTAAGATTATCGGACGCAGGGCATCTAACCACTTTGACAGTCAAGCGAAACAAGTACTCCTGGAGTGATCTGGGAGAACATTGAACATACAATCAATCACAGGGTCAGTAACCTCGTAAGACTGGCGACGCAGAGGCTCTGCTGTACCTCTCCGATGTTAGTACCGATCGGGAATGGAAGGGTTGCAATTGGGTACCCAGGTTGTAGCAAACTGCAGGGACAATCGCAATGTTTTCTCCAAACTCCCGCGGTATGTGCGAGTGATCGATCTCCAGACGATCAACTGGCACAGATGCAAAGGCAAGCAAAGATTTCAAACCATGATCTATGAATGACCGGGTCAGAAGTGGGGTGTCCACTCGCTTTGGCATTCGGTTGCACGCAAACTCTGCCAAAGAGGGGCATCTGTAGACACCCCACCTTCGGCTACATTGTTGGTAGAGATAGCTGGATGAATGGAGGACCGTACCCCCAAATCCCAAATCCAAACTCAGCCAAACTCACCCTTGTAAGCCCCATTCCATAGCCCAGTTCAAGCCTGAACCCAGTCAACCCAGTCCTAAACATCACCCTGAAAAACTCTCCACAAGAAAAGCCGATCAAAAAATCCCAAAAAAGTCAAACTCACTGAGTCAACCCGCTGAGTTAACCCGCTGAGTCAACCCGTTGAGTCAAAACACCGAGTCAACCCGTCGAATCAAATCACCGAGTCGACCCGCTGAGTCAACTCACTGAGTCGACCCAGCGAGTCAAACAGCAGCCTCGAGGGAGCGACCGTACCTCGCTGAAAATCGAGGAACGGCCGTACGGGCGGCCCACAGCAGGCCGCCCAAACCGCCATTGAATCCCAAGAAACGGCCGTACGGGCGGCCCATAGCAGGCCGCCCAAAATAAATTACGAGCTCTGCCACTGCTCGCTGCTATAAATACCCCCCTCCCCTTCTCATTTCAGCATCCCTTCAAGTCCAGCCAGTCCGAGTGCGGTCCGAGTCCTCCTTCACCCCTTAGCCCATTTTCCCACCAAGGAGAGCCCGAGTGAGGAGAGCCTAGCCTTGGTCCAGCCCAGCCTGACCACTGGTCCAAGCCTCCCAAGCCATCCAAGTCTTGATCCAGCCACTCGAAGCCAACCCTTGCGACATCTCCGTCCATCCAGCTACTCTTTTCTAGCATCATCTCATTTGCATCTAGCATAAGTGCAACATTTACTTTTCTTCCAACCCCCCTGCTTCACTGCAAGCACCTTGATTCTTCAAGCACACTACATATGTCTTAAATTAAGCACCTGTCAGTTCGAGCGTATGCTCTGGGCTTGCCCGTTGTTGGAACCTGCCCATCAGAAACTCTTACTGTTCAGACCTGCATTCATGCTTCCCCATAAAACACCTTGATCATTCAAGCACACTGCATACGTCTTACATTAAGCACCTGTCAGTTCGAGTGTACGCTCTGGGTTTGCCCGTTGTTGGAACCTGCCCATCAGAAACTCTTACTGTTCAGACCAGCATTCATGCATCATGTCATCTATGAGAATGTACGAGGATTAAAACAGACTTTCAAGTATTAGTTCGATTCTGTGAAGTAGAGACCGTACTTCGGTACGGGCAGTGTGTGGGGTGCTTAACCTCTTCCCACCCTGTAACCGTGATCCCTTACCTTGAATATTTGGCTGCAGATCAAAAGGAGTCATTTTAGAGGAAGGAATCTTCGGATCCCCTTCTCTAACGTTTCTACGGGGTCTAGCCGACTGTAGATTCGAAGTAACTGGCTAGTGGCGACTCTGGTCTTATATAAACTCACTTAACACATCCAGCTTAACACGACAACCAAACATAGCCCTCGAGAACGAGGCAAGCCAGTGGCACAAACGGCGATTTCGCACTCACGCATCATCCTCTCCTTCTTTTCCTAAAAGGGGAAGGGACGAGAACGTCGTCGTGTGGGGAGCGCGAAAACGGCGAGGGTCCACAGGTGTGCAAAGGATGCCATAAAAAGCCTCAAGATATGCCTTTTTATATGCCCAAAAATGAGCTCCAATGGATATAAAACAGTCACATTCCGACCTGTTACAGACCCCTAAGGATCGCTAGGATTTGAGCGTCCGACCGGTCTAACGACCAGTCCTCAAACTGATCTACCTTTAACAAAAAACAGACCAAATGTCACTGGACATTTTTTGTCCTTTTACGACCGGTCGTGCGACCGTTCTTAGGAGGCCAGCGACCGGTCTTGGAAGGCCAACGATAAGTCTATCCTTTATCAATTTAAACAACATGTTGTTGGGCGTTTTTCGTCCATTTACGACCGATCGTGAGACCGGTCCTTGGAGGCCAACGACCTGTCCTCAGACCGGTCTATGGACAGCCAAAACATAAAAAAGTTTCTTTTAAAAAACTTGCTAACCAAGTTTTTTCTATAGCCGATCGGTCACCCAACCGGTCGTCAGGCTTAGTGTATGGCCTGATATAGGGTGAAATTCATCATCTTTTTTGGTGCACAAGGAGATGGTTTTCCTAGTTTTTCAACTATTTGGCACCTACACAATGGAGGTTCAAGAGTGATCATCTTGACCTTTAGTCCATGGATCAAATGACAATCTTTAAGTATGATTCAAATGCCATAGACTAGCATGTTTTGGGATCCTATGGGTTGTCTATATGCAACTTACCTTCCGAGCTTGTTTTGGCTTGAACTTGAGTGTGGAAAGCTGCTACGATCTTCAAGTCTTGAGTTTTCAATGTTCGTTGGGGCTCACAAGATTTAACTGACTCATATGCTCATGCAATTGACAATACAATGCACGATTCAATGCATTAACACGTTTTAAGGCCAATTGAATTTGTTCTTCTTCTAAAGTATCTATGCTTGCTTCATCGATTCTCCCTACACTAGAAGATTTGGATGGGGTAGATGGTTTCTTATTTGAACCTAAGAGGACTTGAAAAGGAATTCAGACCTCCTTTGGAGCTTTAGGATACGGTTTTGCATCACCACCCCAACATGACAAGTGTAACCAAAACTGATTAGTTTTATTAACCATCTTTGCCCCACACAAACTACATACAATCTTCGTCCTTCTAGACATTGAGGATACGACTCACGAACAGTTGTCCCAAACATTGGTCGATGGGTCGGATGATGATGACATATCTACATTCAAAATTTTTTAAGGAAATAAAAGAGAATGTTGAAAAGAGAAGCAATCTAATAACTTCACATAAGGACTAAAGAGAATCAATATAGTAACATAAGGACTAAAGAAAAACAATATAATAAACAAAACTAGATAAGCAATAATGAAATATAAAAAGTATAATGTCAAGATTCAGACTTGCAGTGTTGTTCAAATAAAGTCAAAAAACAAAATTATATAACTTTCATCAAAAGAGAAATAAATCAAAATTACCTTCATGTTGCAGATACATATACAGTTGTAATCTCATCTTGGACCTCGTTCGCTTCCTCTTCCTCATTTTCTAAATTATCATTACCTCCCCAAATCGAACATAACCAGTCTTATGTACAAATTAATGCTTCAATGCTTGCTGACAACCCTACTTCACATGCTAAATGCGGATTCTGATGTCACGGTTGAAATTGATAAAAATAATATATTCCAAGCCATCACCGATAATGTAGATTTTTTTTTATTTACTCACTCTCGTCTTCCACCATTTCAAAACAACAAATTTTAAACATATAACAATTGCTTCATTCAAATACATCTCCAACTCTGATTATTTTTTTTTATGATCTATTGTCTTTTCTTGTTGTAAGAAAAAAATGTAATCATTGAAAACATTGTCATCGATCACAAAAACATTTGCAGCGCAAACTTCTAATGCACCTGATGTGGCTGAAGTAGTAGCATACATTTTGTACAAATCTTCAAATGCATCACAAACTTTTAAGGTTTCTATTGTCACCCTTTTTTGGAGAATAAATCTTTTAGAAAATAAACTTAACCATGCCCACATTATAATGAGGATCAAGAACCACTGGTATGCCCATCAGCAAATGACATTCGTCCAAATACTTATTAAACTTCTTTTTCGTGTTACTTGCCATCTCTTGTAAAAAAATCTAGACCCGTAACTACATTTTTTTGTAAGGCAACCTTTATCTTCCAAAGAGACGAAAGATGTAGATTTGCGGTCGGATACTTGTTTCCCAAGAAAATCTTCGTGCACTCATAAAAAACTTTGAGAAACTTGTGAACTTTTTTTGCTTTGCTCCAATGATCTACACTTGGTAACCAAGTATATAATTTTTCATGCGTCACATATTCAGAAAATTCAATATTGAATCCCATCGCCGCATCAACATCTCATAAGTCAAGTTGCACCTGATGTGACTGAAGTAGTAGCATATTGTTAGAACTAGAAAATATTACAATGACATTTTTTGTGTATTATTTCTCTGGGGTTCTAAGTAATGGAAACATTCATAGACAATCACAAGCATTCACAAAAGTACACAAGAGAAGAGATTCTGAAATCTTGTACATTCCAGGCTGTGATCTGGCACAAGCCCTTAATTACATCGAATGATCGATGACCCTTGATTAAAAGGCAGTAGATTAGTCAGCAATGACTACGGTATTAGAGTTTGTGGTGGTAGAGACCTATATTTGTTTTGTTATGGACTGAGCCATATTTGTGTGAGTCGGATGTCTATGTCCCATGTTTTGGCCGGAGATCCAGGCTGAGACTATCAAGGTTTCTAACTAAGAGGGTAAGACTCTAGGCCCACGCCTGTCATGTTTAGATAGGTGACCTCGAAAAGACTGGTCTACAGTTATATCTACCTAATAGCTCAACCAACAGATGCCATTTGGATGGGTAGGGCATCGACTCTTGTATCGTGGCAGTTTATAACAATTGCTTTGTAAAGAATTAGAACTCTTTGATATAGTTTATTGTGGTGCCCATAGTCCCGTTTATCTAGTTTTCAACCTTAATCAGGTCACTTTATGATAGTACATGCAAGAATATTACTTGGCATGATCCTGGGCACTGGCGGCCCCTTTTCGAGAAAATTATTTTATTCATCGTGTTGGATTGGATCAAACCCCGTAGGCTTATATTCTGCTCATTAGGTATCCCGGATGGGTTATTTGACTATTTCATTGTGTCTGAAATGCTCGAAATACCCAAAATAGGCCTAAATATGGTTTAAAAACCCTCAAAATGGTGTCTAGAGCACCTTGAACGAAGTTTGAAAAATCCTGATTTTTAGGGTGCACCAGACCATTTTTTGGGTGCGCCGGAGTCGGAGCACCCTAAAAATATGAAGTATCTGGTGCTGATTTTTAGGGTGCGCCGGATCGGAGCACCCTGAAAATATGAACTATCTTGTGCTGATTTTTAGGGTGCGCCAGACCATTTTCAAGTGCGCCGGAGTACTTAAGCAATTTCGAAAGATCTCATGTTTTGTTGGTTTTATGTCGAACCTGCGGTGATCGGAGGTAGGTTTCCGACGTTGGATTCTAATGATCGAAAAAGTATTTCAGCAATCGAAAAGGGATTTCGGTGGTCAGAAAAGTATTCCGACAGGGTTTTCAGTGAGGGTATAGGATATTAAAAGGGTAATAACTCTCTCTCTCTCTCTCTCTCTCTCTCTCTCTCTCTCTTAGTATGCGCGTACAAATGAACAGTGTGGAGGAGTATTTATACCCGAAAATCCTAGAGGGTGAGCCAATTACCGTGTGACACGACAAGCGCACCCTGAAAATGACTTATTTTCAGTCTGACGCACCCAAAAATGTCTAGAGCACCTTGAAAATATAAAAACCGGTGTTTGTAAAATGCTTGATTTTTAGGGTGAGCCAGACTCTGGAGCACCCTGAAATTGGGTATTTTTCGGGTGCGTTGGAGTCGGAGAACCCTGAAAATGGTCTAAGTGTATTTTGTTAAAATCAAGTATTTTCTAGGTGCGGCAGACCTATTTTATAGGTGCGCCAAACTTTTGTGAATTTTGCTGAAATCGCGTATTTTATGGGTGCGCCAGAGCTATTTTATAGGTGCGCTAGACTTTTGTGAAGTAAATATGTTAAGTCCAAAAATCACGCATTTACTGGGTGCGCCAGACTAATTTTCTAGGTGCGCCAACTAATTTTTAGGTGCGCCGACAGCCATTGTATTACATTTCTTTCTTTAAAGGCTATCTATCTCGGGTTTGTGGGGCCCACTTGATGATGAGTGGTCATGCACCCTTTCTAGTGGTCCACTTATCTGCCCAATACCCAATTTTGGAACTGGTTTTATTATCGTGCGATGTGGGGCCCACCAAAGGTCATTTGTGGGCCAAAGTGCGGTCTGGCGCACCTTACAATTTTTCTTAAATTTACGGGTGCGCCAGACCTAATTTCTCGATGCGCTAGTGGTCTTTGAATCTCACTCTTTTATCTCTGATTTGGCCTGAATTGTAGGTATCTTTGGTGTAATTTTGGATGTATTTCGGACTGGTTTTCTAGGTGCGCCCTCTGGTATTTTATGAGATTTTGCTTTAACAGGTCGAATATTTTGGGACCCCAACAAATGCTCCTTCGTTGTGCTGTGACGGACGGACAACCGTCCGTTGTAGCGCACCGGACTTCAGGTCCCTCTTATAAATACGAAATGGCCAATCATTCCGCATTTCCCACTTTGTTACTATGCATTACCGGTCTGATCAGCGCACCTTTTAAATCACCAGCGCACCTGATAATTTCTCCAGCGCACCCAATAATTGGGTGAGTTCGGATTTTTTTTTATTTTCTGGGTGCGCCAGGGTTTGCGCACCCTTCGTCGTGACTTGAATAATTTTAGTAATTTTGGGGTATGCTAGGGTTTGCGCACCCAGATTCTGGACTTGGGAAACTTTTTAAATTAATTCGAATATATGGGTGCATCAGTGCTTGTGCACCCAGGCCCTGAACTCGGTGAAAATTCTGAAATTTTGGAATATTTGGGTGCACCACTGCATGCGCACTTAGGCCCTGGACTTGGTGAAAATTCCCAAATTTTGGTGAAATGTCAAAAATTTCTAGGTGCGCCAGAGCGTGCGCACCTTGATTCCGGACTTTGACGAGATTTTGAGTATTCGATATTTTGGAGGTGCGCCTTGCCAGTGTACCCGAATTTTGAAGTTGAATGAATTTTTTAATTTTAGGTTTTTTTGGGGTGCACCAAATCCTGCATACCTAATCTTAGACTTTGAACAATTTTTGAAATTTTTGAAAATTTGAGATTTTCTGGTGAACTTTGGTAATTTTGAATTATTGGGTGCGCCAGTGCCGACGCATCTAGACTCCAGACTTTCAAAATTCCCACATTTTGGAATATTTGGTATTTCTCATAAAGGAATACCGAATATTGGCCATCATGTTCCCACCTTGGCTTGGCTAATTCTTTCTTAGGGTGCTAGGGATTGTTATTATGGGATATACGAGATTAGACACCTTCATGTTAGGGTCTTAAATGCATAGTTGTTATTTCAAGTAAGTGCCAGGTCTCGTTCACCCGAACATCCCTAGCTGTGCCTAACCTATTGTAATATTCTTTATAGCTTAAATGGCTAGTCTAATCTAGGTTTAGGTATAGATGTATGTGCTTTCCTTTGTCTCGAGCTTCCATCTAAACCCTTTTCTTATATCTTCGTAGATCATAATGGCTAGTGGTGCTTCGAAATGTGGTTCTTCAAAGGCTGGCTCTTCGAGGGCTAGTCGATCAGGTTCTCCTTCTGTTCAACACAAACGCAAGCGGGCTACACCAAAGAAGGTAGGAAGACCATTAGAGCAGAATCCTCAATGGTTTCATCTATTGAAAACCTTCAGTTTCTTCGAGCGCCTCTTGTCATTGTCGAAGTTTATCCAACAGAAGGTGTTTGTTGAGAAAGTTATCCCGCTTCCCAATGATAGGGGAACACAAGAAGAGTGGGATGGGTGGTATGCCCCACTAGCTGGTTTTCGAACAAACGAAGATGTAGGCTCGAAAGAGGGCGAGGCTAGTCCATGTTGACCTCTTAATTGTGCATATTCTAACCCCAATTCATCACTCATTATGCACGGTTTACACGTTTAAAGGACTACTCTAATGCATGATTTGTGATTGTAGGAACAAGACGGAGATTTCACTAATTCAAGGCTAAATAGAGCACTTTATATACATTGAAGATCACAGAATCAAGTGCAAAAGGATGAAGAAGGAAGCAAAGGACATAAAGAAAAGAAGGAAGAAAACTGCACTCATGACCGGTCGTCCGACTGGTCGTCCAAAGCCTAGGACCGGTCGTCCGACCGGTCTAGCCATTCAACAGAACAACCTTTGCTGCCCAAACCTCACTGGACCATCTGCGACTAGTCGTCTACACCTCCGACCGGTCAAGATCGGTCGGCCAACAGGTCTGAGGGGCTCCAGAGCACGCTGGACTATTTTTTGGTGAGGTCCGACTGATCGTGACCGGTCGGCAAGCCACTCAGACCGGTCGTACGACCGGTCGGACATGCAAAACAGAGTTTCTAAATCGGGCGTCGAAATTCTCTGCGCAAGTGCGTAATTCCTTGCGCAATCTGGAAGTTTCTTACGCAATGGACACCTCCAAGCTATAAAAGGACTTCTTTCCTTCATATCAGGGCATGCTAGGACGTGAAGATTGCTTAGGACACGGATTCTACTTTGAGTTTCTAGTTTTCTTCCTGTTTTAATAGTTTTTATGTTTTTGAGGCTTCTAGTTCAAGGATGTTAGAGATGAACTAAAACCTCTTAGCCACCTCTTAGCTAGGGCTAAAAGGTGAAGCTTTGATTCATTTTTTATGGATTGATGCAACTTAGGCTTCCGTTTTAGGATTTAATTGAAAAATTTTAGTTAATGTGAGTTTGAATCAAGTACTAGTTTGGTTTTACTTTGATCTCTTGATGACTCCGGGCTCATGTGATTCTTAGTGATTCTAAGCTTGGTAGCTTATCTTTTGTGCATTGGTTATACTTGTGTAGTTCATTGATCTATCATCAACTCCGGGCATGGTGGACGCTTTGATTGCCTTGTGTATAATGACCTGATTTTCATGTGGGAACTCATTCAACTAAAGTTCGTATCTTTTGTTATAATCTGAAATAGCTGTTTGTTGGTTGATTTTCATTTAATTAGAGTTCTAATCATTAGTTGTAATCAAGTCTAGTGATAGGATTTGATGAAAGCTATGGCTGTGAATCTTAACTAGATTGGAAAGAGGCTTGGCCTACACAATTGAGTGTGCCCAAGGCCTGAGTATTATTGTGGGAATCAAATCAATGAATGAGCAACTGTTTTGGATAATTGTTGATTTAACAGCTCTATATTCCGATTGGATAGAGATATGAATTCGATTCCGATTGAGTTATGGGAGACCTAGTTGTGTTGATGCATTGAAACCTATCAAAAGTGGATCCTTGGCGCTCTAGTGCCTTTTTAGATTGATATTACCTTTCATAAATCATTGTTTAAACTCAAATCACTATTTTCCAGCTTTAGTTCTTAATAGGATCTTAATTATTAGTTGTTTTAATTAAATTCTGAGAATACCCATTCATAAATCTCTATGGGAACGATACTCGGTCTTTCCGAATTATTACTACTTCGAAACCCTATACTTGAGGAGTGAACAAGTTTTTGGCACCGTTGCCGGGGATTTCTATGCGGTATTTTTAGAATTTTCTAAAATAACTTTTAGTTGAGATTGTGTTAAGATAGTGTAGACACCCCACCTTCGGCTACACTGTTGGTAGAGATAGCTGGATGAATGGAGGACCATACCCAAATCCCAAGTCCAAACTCAGCCAAACTCACCCTTGTAAGCCCCATTCCATAGCCCAGTTCAAGCCTGAACCCAGTCAACCCAGTCCTAAATATCAGCCTGAAAAACCCCCCATAAGAAAAGCCAGTCAAAAAATCCTAAAAAAGTCAAACTCACTAAGTCAACCCACTGAGTCAACCCACTGAGTCAACCCGCTGAGTCAACTCGTCGAGTTAAAACACCGAGTCAACCCGTCAAGTCAACCCGCTGAGTCAAATCACCGAGTCGACCCTCTGAGTCAACTCACTGAGTCGACCCAGCGAGTCAAACAGCAGCCCCGAGGGAGCGACCGTACCTCGCTAGAAATCGAGGAACGGCCGTACGGGCGGCCCATAGCAGGCCGCCCAAACCGCCGCTGAATCCCAAGAAACGACCGTACGGGCGGCCCATAGCAGGCTGCCCAAAATTATTTACGTAAACTGCCACTGCCCGCTGCTATAAATACCCCCCTCCCCTTCTCATTTCAACATCCCTTCAAGTCCAGCCAGTCCGGGTGAGGTCCGAGTCCTTCTCCACCCCTTAGCCCATTTTTCCACCAAGGAGAGCCCGAGTGAGGAGAGCCTAGCCCTGGTCCAGCCCAGCCTGACCACTGGTCCAAGCCTCCCAAGCCATCCAAGTCTTGATCCAGCCACTCGAAGCCAACCCTTGCGACACCTCCGTCCATCCAGCTACTCTTTTCCAGTATCATCTCATTTGCATCTAGCATAAGTGCAACATTTACTTTTCTTCCAACCCCCCTGCTTCACTGCAAGCACCTTGGTTCTTCAAGCACACTGCATATGTCTTAAATTAAGCATCTGTCAGTTCGAGCGTATGCTCTGGGCTTGCCCGTTGTTGGAACCTGCCCATCAGAAACTCTTACTGTTCAGACCAGCATTCATGCATCATGTCATCTATGAGAATGTACGAGGATTAAAACAGACTTTCAAGTATTAGTTCGATTCTGTGAAGTAGAGACCGTACTTCGGTACGGGCAGTGTGTGGGGTGCTTAACCTCTTCCCACCCTGTAACCGTGATCCCTTACCTTGAATCTTTGGCCGCAGATCAAAAGGAGTCATTTTAGAGGAAGGAATCTTCGGATCCCCTTCTCTAACGTTTCTACGGGGTCTAGCCGACTGTAGATTCGGAGTAACTGGCTAGTGGCGACTCTGGTCTTATATAAACTCACTTAACACATCCAGCTTAACACGACAACCAAACAAAGCCCTCGAGAACGAGGCAAACCAGTGGCACAAACGGCGATTTCGCACTCACGCATCATCCTCTCCTTCTTTTCCTGAAAGGGGAAGGGACGAGAACGTCATCGTGTGGGAGTGCGAAAAACAGCGAGGGTCCACAGAATGGCGACTTCGCTGGGGAATAGCTAGTCCCACTAGTCGTGATCCGACTTGAAAAACAGAATCCTTCCCGTACTTGAAAGTCACTAATCCTCATACAATCTCATCTGCATAGCATTCTACCCAAAACAAAACAAAAAAAATAATAGAAGATCCCAAAACCAAAAAAAATAGAAAATCCCAAAACCCAAAAAGAGTAGAGTATAGTCCTCACCATTGCGCCTCCTCGGGCTCAACGTGTTCGGAGACAGCTTCCCTTCCGCAGCATAATCCGCACTCGGGCTCAGCAAGCCATGTCCGACCACGAAGAAGAAACTCATCTCCTCCCTGCTCTGGAGATGACCGAAGCGCAACCTCCAGCGCAACAGCCAATTGATAATATGCCAATCATACAAGAATTGGCACAAGGAATGAGAGTAATGCAAGAAATGCTCTTGCAATTCATGCAAGCACAAGCCACCGCAACAGCCAACAATCAGGTTGGCCCAGTTCAGCAGTCTCAGCAACCATGCCGGATCCCTCCGGCCTCCAGTTCAAATCAAGCACAACCATCGGAGTCTGCCCAAGACTACCGACAGCAGCCGTCTCAGCCCTTTGCTATGGGGCATCCTTCTCAATACCTTCCTGCAACAACAGGGCCATCTCAGAGCATCCCAGTCGCAGGGACTTCCAGTCAGCTTCCAGTCAATCTTACAAACAACAGTCTTAGTAGATCTCAGCACGTCCCCGCCGATGGGACACCTTTTCAATTTCGGCACATCCCCGCCGATGGGATTTCAATTCAATTTCCAGCAACAGGGACAGCACTGGTGAATGCCCACAATGGGGGTCAGTGTCAAGCCCACATCAAACAGCGGACAGTGGCGAATACCCAACAAGGGGGTCACTTCCCAGCATCCCAGCCTCCTGCAAACAGGAGCACTTTTCAATTCCAGCACATCCCCGCCGATGGGATTCCAGTTAATTTCCAGCAATCTTCAATTCAGCAAAATCCAGTTAATTTTCAGCAATCTTCAATTCAGCAATCTCCAGTTAATTTCCAGCAAGTTCCTTCAGCACAGTCTCCAGTTCAGTTACCATCATTTCAAGCACAAGTTTATCAGAATCCAGTTCAGTCATCAAACCAATTTCAGCAACCCGCGGTTGCTTTTCAGCAAGCCCATAGGGTCGAAGACATCGACCACTATGCCGAAGAAGAACGTGCCTTACTCCAGGAGGCACCAGTCGCTCGAATAGATCACTCAGGACTGGACGAGTTGCGGGAGCAGTTCCAGATCTTGCAAAATCAGCTTCAGCGACAGCAAGGAATCGACTTACCTTCGACCAAGTTCAGGGACTTGTGTCCTTTCCCAGATGCTCAAGTACCTCAAAACTTTTAGGTACCAAAATTCAAAAGATACGATGGCAGCGGTTGTCCCACGACACATCTCAAGGCCTTCTGTGGAGAACTGAGTGCAATCTCAGGAAATGAAGGGGCCCTCATTCGTTTGTTCCAAAAATCTCTGAAGGGCGATGCCCTAGATTGGTACACCTCATTGGATTGTCATCGCATCCGGACTTGGGAACAACTTTCCCAGGCTTTCGTCGACAGATTCGCGTACAATCTCAACATGGCGGGGATGTACAATCTCAACTTTCCCACGCTATCAGCTTATGTGGGACGTTGGCGAGCTATGGCAGCCAGAATGCGAACACCTATCGACGACGAAGAACAAATCTCCATGATTGTTCATTCAACATATCCAGGCATATCCGGATATCTCATCTCGCATCCATATGCGAATTTCTCACAATTGATCAGCGCTGGAGAGCAAGTCGAAGCAGGAATCCGTGCCGGGACAATCTCCACATGGCCTCATCAAGCCACTCCAATCAAAAGGAACAGAGTGGAAGGAAGACCTATCGGGCACGGGAATGGAAACCGCAGTGGTTCTCCTCCCCGCCCAACAGAGGTAAACAACATCAACATCACTGCTCAAGGAAATCAACATGCTCCCCCACAGGGACGTCAACAGTATCAGCAGAATCAAGTTCAGCATCAGCCTCAGCGGTATCAGCCAGAACTGAATCCTCAGCCACAACCACCTCGACAACAGCAGCAGTTCAGAGGAAACGGTCAATACTCATATCAAAATAGGCAAAACTACAGGGAGTTCAGGAAATTTACTCCCCTCTCTCAACCACTTAGTCAAGTCATGGCTACGCTGGTGCAGAAGCAGTTACTTACTCTAATGGCACCTCAGGCCTCCGCCTCATCCTCTGCCACCAAACTACCGAGAAAATGAGTACTGTGCCTACCATCAAGGACGTGGCCATGCCACTGATCGATGCTATACTTTGAAGAATGCTATACAAGACCTAATTGATGACCACAAGATCGTCATCTCAGTCCCTGGAACTTCTCCAGCAGCTTCCACCAACATCCTTCAGAATCCTCTGCCTCAACATCCAACGGACCCCAGTTCGTCTCGTGGCCCTGCAGTCAATAGTATAGAAGAAGGGGACCATCTCGATCGCTTCTTCTCCCCTATCTAGTCCATTCATGCTTACACTTATGGGCCGACAAGTCCTCC
Source organism: Liriodendron chinense (assembly GCA_003013855.2). NCBI lineage: Eukaryota > Viridiplantae > Streptophyta > Magnoliopsida > Magnoliales > Magnoliaceae > Liriodendron > Liriodendron chinense. The sequence continues at coordinate 178,421 of PVNU02001237.1, forward strand.
TCCGATCCTGCAAGGGGCAAGTCCCTTTCCTCCTCCAGTCCTCGAGCCAGTAGTACTCGAAGGAGCACTTCCATACGATGTGCCAGTTGTGCAAGGGGCATCTTACGGCCCCTCATGTTGGGAACCAGTCGTCCTGGAAGGAGCACAATCATACGTCGAGCCCACATACGAACATGTCATCTTACATGGGGCAAACCCAATTCAAGAACAATCCAATCCACGAGGGAAGGATTATACTCATCAGCAGCAAGAGCCCATTGTCTTGGAAGGAGCTCCTCCAGTTGAGCCGGTCATATTGCAAGGGGCAAATCCCGGAGGCGTGTCAATCACTCTACGACAGCTGGGACGAACAGAGAAACCCCCTGCCATATCAAGAGGACCAGTATTCATTCCATGGGAGCTTCCTGCTCCAGGAACAGTCAAACCAGGACCGCGACCCTATGTGATCTATAAAGACAAGCCTCGATATTACCCCTTCAGCACAGGCAACAATGTAGTTCTAAGGCAAAAGCTCCATACGAGGAAGATCTGGTACCCACACCAGCACCATTGCAAGAACCGGTGGTCCTAGAAGGCAAAGGGGAGGAAAATTATAAAGAAGTCCCATGGCACTATCCAGAATGTGCGGAAGTGGGGAACATGAACCCCAACGGGCATTGCGTCCGAAGAGATAATCAGAACAGAGGAGATCCCAAAGGCGCTCTCTCAGGCCTCGGCAACAAAAATGAAGCCGCATACGATGTGGCAGCTCATCTTAAGTTAATCCCTGCACAAATCTCAGTATGGGAGTTACTCTGTACATCTCGCATACACCGAGAAATGTTTGCCAAAACCTTGAACGATGCTCACGTCTCCTCCGATACGGCACCAGAGATGATAGCATTGATGATTGGACAGCTCTTGGCTCCGCGTGCCATCACCTTCACAGATAATGAGTTGCCACCAGAAGGACGCGATCATGGGCGATCCCTCAACATAGCCTTACGATACAAAGACCTCTGTGTCCCGCTGGTCCTTATCGATAATGGCTCAAGCTTAAACGTCTGCCCACTCAAGACTGCGGAACGTCTGGGAATCAGTCCTTCTTCATTCCGACCCAGCACCATATGTGTTAGAGCATTCGACAACACCCGCCGATCAGTGGAAGGGGAGGTCGACATAGAGGTACAGATAGGTCCAGAAATCTCTACCATCACATTCCAAATCCTGGATATATCAGCCTCTTTCAACATGTTGCTCGGGCGACCATGGCTGCACAAGGTTGGAGCTGTGCCATCAACCCTGCATCAACGAGTGAAGTACATCTGTGGAAATCAAGTGATCTCTATCCATGCAGAGAAGGAACTCATCATTCCTTCCAATACTGCTGCCACTGAACCAGACATCCCTGTCATCGATATCCAGCACTCTGAAGAAGACATCCCGTTTCATAGTTTCGAATTCGAGACTGTGAACTCTATCGCCAATCCAGAACTGATAAGGGTGGACCGTGTCTTTTCACCAGCAGAACGTCTGAGTCTCAAAGACCGAATGAAGAATCATTTCAAGTCCAGAAAGGTACTGCTGGTATATAACTAACGCAAATGGGGACTCGGATACAAGGCAACCTTCATGGACAAAAGAAGGAAGAAATTTTGGTGCTCACCCATCCAGTTCGTCAAGCCAGGAGAACCTTGCAAAGTTCTAGGAGGGAATCAACCGACTGCACTATACAAAGGCCTCCCGATGAGCCTAGTTTGGGCCACATGGCCCCCCATTCGATGGGATCAGATTTTCGAACCATCTAAACCTCCAGAAAAAGAAGAAAAAGATGAAGACGAAGAAGGAAGTCAAATACAGCAGCTTCAGGACCAGGTTACTCTGACACCTGCTCCCAACCAGAGGCACAACCTGCCCACTTCAATCAGTCAGGGGCACAACTTGCCCATCTCAGCATCAATCAGCAAGGGGCACGACTTGCCCATCTCTGCAAAGTCAACATCATCAATCATCAACCAAGGGCAGAAGTAGCCCATCCATTGGACCAAGAAAGGGAAGTGGCCAGCCCTAGATTGGTCCGATGTTCAGATCCCAAACATGTGTCTCACTGTGGAACCAGACGAATTGCAATGCGAGGTAAGTGATCCGGGAGGGACTGAGTACGACTCAGATCTCGAGCCCGACTAGCAAGAAATCATGGTCATTGGGCCAGACCATGATTCTTCACCCAAATCATCAACCCCCACCTCTTCAGGGGAGGAAGTGTGGGGTCCTGAATGATCGTCCGTTCCCCTAACTTTTGAATCAGCCAAAGAGCCATCTGAAGGCTCTGGCTTCCAAAAAAAAACGCCTGTTTAAGCAGCGACCGGAACTTTGGAACAAGTTGGGCTCAATCATGGTCTGCAATGCCCACTTGTTCAAAGTCCCATGAATTTCAAAAACTCAAAAAAATAAAAAACTTTTAAAAGCCAAAAACATCTAACATTTCAATTTCAAAAAATTCTCAAAAACCAAAAAATATTTCTTTTCCTACATTCAGTAGTGTGCCAAGTTCGTCTAAAGAGTCACATGAGTTTGAAGTCGAATCATATGACTTTGACATCGAATTAGACTTCGAGCTCATGGGTCTGGACGAAGCTCGGGATGAGGAAGATGATCATCCGGCTCCCGAACTAGAGGTTCTCCTCAAAAAGTTCGAATCTAAAGCCAATGTTGTAGCCGATGATTTTGAGATAGTAAACTTGGGGACACCTGAGACCCCTAGGGAAGTACGCATTGGAAAATCGTTGCCACCTGAGATGAAACAGAAAATGATAGAGTTCCTAGCTCCAAGATTGTCCAACATCGCCTTCTCATGCCGGGGCTCGATGAAGAGCTCGTTGTACACCATCTGCCAACCAAGGCAGATATGAAGACAGTAAAGCAGAAACTTCGAAGAATGAAGCCAGAATGGGCTCTGAAAGTCCGAGATGAAGTCATCAAACAATACAACGCGGGATTCTTGGTAGTCTCTAACTACCCTGAATGGCTCGCCAACATCGTACCAGTACCAAAGAAGGACGGCAAGGTTCGAATGTGCATCGACTTCCGAGATCTCAACAAGGACTAGTCCTAAAGATGACTTCCCTTTGCCACACATTGACACTCTAGTCGACAACACTGCTGGATACAAGATCTTCTCATTTATGGACGGGTTCTCAGGTTACAATCAGATCAAGATGGTCGTCGAAGATCGCGAGAAGACATCGTTCATCACTCCCTGGGGAACCTTCTGTTACAGGGTAATGCCGTTTGGACTGAAGAACGCAGGAGCAACATATCAGCGAGCAGTGACAGCATTATTCCATGACATGATGAACAAAGAGCTTGAAGTATATGTGGACTGACATGATCGTCAAATCTCACACAATTGAAGGACACTTTGAAGATCTGAAGAAGCTATTCAACAGATTAGAGAAGTACAAGCTCCGCCTCAACCCACAGAAATGTGTCTTCGGTGCAATGGGAGGTAAACTCCTCGGCTTTATGGTGAGCGAGGACATCATCAGGGTCGATGAGACCAAAACCAGAGCAATCATCGAGATGCCCCCTCCTAGAACAGAGAAAGAAATCTGTGGCTTCCTTGGCAGAATTCAATACATCAGTCGCTTCATCGCACAACTCACACCTATTTGTGAACCCATTTTCAAGCTCCTCCGAAAAAATGTTCCAAAAGAATGGAATGATGATTGCCAAGTCGCCTTCGATCGCATCAAGAGATATCTCATGAATCCTCCAGTCCTAGTGCCGCCCGCTCCCTGGACGACCACTATTGTTATACATCTCGGTAGCTAGCAGAAGCCATTGGCTGTCCTCGGCCAGCACGATGAGACCGGGAAGAAGGAACAAGCAATATACTATTTGAGTCGAAAGTTCACCGACTATGAGACCAGGTATTCCCCGATCGAGAAGACTTACCTCGCCCTAGTCTGGGCAACTCAGCGACTCCGTCAATACATGATTGCATTCCCTATTCTCCTCCTCGCTCACATGGATCCGCTCAAGTACCTGTTCGAGAAGCCGGCACTCACTGGAAGGATAGCTAAATGGCAGCTACTCCTGTCTGAGTTCGACATCACCTATGTCACTCAGAAGGCAATCAAGGGACAGGCCCTCGCCGATCATCTTGCCGCCCACTCCCTCCTGGATTATCTACCGCTCAAGACATTCTTCCCTGATGAAGATCTCTTGCTTATTGAAGAAGAAGAAAAGAAGAAAGGTGAGTGGACGTTATTCTTCGACGGCGCAGCAAATTCTAAAGGGAGTGGTATTGGAGCAATCCTCTACTCTCCAGATGATGTCCCTATTCCAATCTCAAGGCGCATGGCATTCGAGTGCACCAACAACATGGCAGAGTATGAAGCATGCATCGCTGGCTTAAGGGAAGCCATAATCTTAGGGCATCAAGAAGCTACGAGTATTTGGAGACTCGCAGCTTATCATCAATCAGACCAATGGCGAATGGAAAACCAAGGACGAGAAGCTGATACCATATCATGTGTATCTTGACAATCTGATCGAAGAATTCAAGGAAATCACCTTCTCATACATGCCCAGAGCCAAGAACCAGTTTGCAGATGCTCTCGCCACACTGGCATCAATGCTCGAGATCCCAAAAGGAGCTTCCGAATGGGAGCTCACAGTCGAAGTTCAAGATGAACCTGCTTTTTGCCTGCAAATAGAAGAAGCCGAAGCTGTCCCTGACAAACCCTGGTATGCCGACATCAAGCAATATCTCGAAACCCAGGAGTATCCAGAGTCAGCAACAGCAACAGATCGCCGAACCATCCAGCGTTTGCCCGGCCAGTTCACCATCAGTGGCAAAGTTCTTTACAAGCGATCCTATAATCACATCCTCCTTCGATGCGTCGACGAAACAGAAGCTGCAAAGATCATGAAAGAAATATACGAAGGAATCTGTGGCCAACACATGAACGGGCACATGATGGCAAAGAAGATTTTACGACTCGGCTACTATTGGCTCACCATGGAGACAGACTGTTGCCAGCACGTCAGAAAATGCTTCAAGTGTCAGGAGCATGCGAATCAAATCCATGCCCCATCATCGGAGTTATACAACCTGACCACCCCCTGGCCCTTCTCCATGTGGGGACTCGACATCATCGGCAAGATCAGTCTCAAAGCATCAAACGGTCATGAGTACATACTTGTGGCAGTCGACTACTTCACCAAGTGGGTAGAGGCAGCCTCCTACACCACAATTGCAGCATCTCAGGTGATCAAATTCATGAAGAACAACATCATATGCCGGTATGGAATCCCTAATGCCATCATCACAGATAATGGGACCCCGTTCGTCAACAAGAAGATGGATGACTTCCTCAGCAAATTCAAGATCCAACGTCGATCAAGCCCCTACCGTCCCCAGATGAATGGTGGGGTAGAAGCCGCAAACAAGACAATCGTCAGGATACTCGAGAAGATGGTCGTGACCTATCGAGATTGGTCAGATATGCTCCCATATGCACTTTGGGCCTATCGAACGTCTGTACGGTCTGCTACGGGCGTTACTCCTTTCGAGCTAACTTATGGAATGGAGGCAGTTTTGCCGGTTGAGGTGGAAATACCATCGCTACGGGTGTTACTAGAAAGTGGAGTTGAAGAAGGAGAATGGCAACGGGCCAGATTCGATCAGTTGCAGCTAGCAGATGAAAAGCGCATGCGTGCGCTAAGTCATTCCCAGTGTTATCAGAAAAGGATCGCTCGGGCTTACAACAAGAGAGACCGAAAAAGAAGTTTCAAGGTAGGCGACATGGTCATGAAGAAGATTCTACCGTCGCACCTTCCGGATCCCAGAGGAAAGTTCAAACCCTCGTGGGACGGGCCACTAATCATCAGAGAAGTACTTCCCGGAGGCGCCCTCAGACTCACCAGCATGAGAGGGGTGGATCTTCCTGAGCCAACCAACGCCGACAACGTGAAGATCTTTCACGGGTAAGTCATTCTGACCTTATCAAGAGTTACTTTAATAAAGTTGAAGTCAAGAGGTCGAAGCTAAGACCTCTGAAAGATCATTTCCGTCCACCAACAAGTGTTTCAAATAAGGGGACTCAAAAGAGAAAAATACAAAAAAAAGAAAAAAAGAATACAAAAGAAAAAAAAAGAGAAAGAGAAAAAAGGGAAGCCAAAACAAGGCACCCAAGAAAAAATCAGTCCAAGAAGAAACACAGTCATCCATCCATTCATCTCAGAAGGGTCTTTAGCAAAGACCGACAACTCTATTATCGTAACTCAGGATAAGGGCTGAAAGACTGCCATCGGCCGGCAACGACGGATTCCCGACCTCTAGCCAACGTAGTTATCCAAAGATTCAGAAAAAACAAAAAAAAAAAAGAAAAAGAAAATGTGTGCCTAAACAAAGAGGGCGGAGTGAAAACCCGAAAGGGCGCTCCGAGTAAAAATAGTGGGCATACAGCGGACTTGGCGAAAACCCGAAAGGGCGCCGAGGGTAAAAACAGCATAGCTGCCAAGGGGCAGGCAAGATCAAACACCCGGGACGTGGTGAAAACCCGAAAGGGCGCCACGGGCAAAAATGACGGGAAAAGGCCAGCTGTGGTGAAAACTCGAAAGAGCACTGCAGGCAAAAGTGGCTCAAATGAAAAAAAAAAAGAAAAAATAAAAGTGCAGGTACCGGGAAATCAGACAATTCAGGTCGGTTCGAGCAGTTACAGCTCAAGAACAAGAAGAAGTGCAGTCAGGAGCGAAGAATTCTGTAAATTCTGACAATCTTAAGAGGCAACATTTCATTGCCTACACCTCTAGGGAACTAAAGGAGCACTCAAGTCAAATCTCGAGACATCGGTCAAGGCATTGGCCGAGCCCCAGTTCTGATTCCTATATCCCAACACAAAATCCAGACACACTCACAAGACAACTCATGGCACAGTAGATTTTCAAACAGTTTTCTTTTTTCAATTAAATGCGTCATATTTCTTTTACACAAATCATATCATCTTTTTCAAAAAAAAAATACAAAAATACATCATCATCAATCATATATGCAAAAAAGGAATGTGCAGGTGGCCAACACAGTCAATCTCTACCCTCCTCCTCGGCCACATCAGGTAAGTCCTCTGACTCATAAAAAGATAGTCTCTCTCTCAACCTGCTCACCTCCATACGCAGGTAATGCGCCTCATCGCGCTCAAGGGTACGGATCGTTGTCTCCTCATCAGACAATCTCTGATCGGCAGCCAATCTCCTCGACATCATCTCACAATGATACCGAAGTGCAGAGATCTCAGACAGCAGATGGCCATGAGTGGCCAAAAGGAAGCAAGGATCAATGAAAGGGCGCTCCTCAAAAGGTTCATATGAACCAGATGAAGAGCCAGCATCTCCAAGGATATCATGCTCATCCTCACCAGCAGTCTGGTGCCAGCAAGGGATACGTCGGTACAAAAACTGCTCAGCAACCCAGTACTGATATGGGGCGGTCGCCATCGGAAAAGTCCACAGCTCAAAACCCAGCAAATCAGCAGTCAAGTGACTCGCCTAAGAACAATCAATCCGGGTCCTAAAGTCAGAGGATCTGGATGGAAGTGCTCGACGCCCGATACCCGTGAAAGCGAAAAGAGGAACATCCTGCTCATACCCAAACTGCCGCAGGAACCGAATGGGATGATAAGAAAAGTAGGATCGAAAGCCTACCAACATCAGAGGAAGGCGGTGTGCGTCACAAAGCACGGGAGGAAGTGAAAGCCAAGATGACTCCCAACGAACGTTCCAGTCACGAAGTTCAGCAAACATCCTGCGATACAAGGGCTCGCTCATCCTAGCTGTATGCGGAAGGAACTCCACGATATAACGCATGATGTCAGAGCTAGGAGTGCCAGGAAGGGGTACAGGAACGGTCAAAGAAAGACGCTCCCATAGCCAGACCTGATCACAAAAAAGAAAAGAAGTTCAGCTAGAGCAAAGCAATTCCTAGCAAAGCAAGAAGAAAAAGGATGTAGAAAAGATACCTGAAGAAAGGCACAACAGCCGCGAAGGACACTGAGTGCGGCCCAGGGCGCAGTCAGTCAGCCCATTGAACAGCTCGGCCAAGGTAAGAGAAATGATCCCCTGCAGACGGATAGCTCGGCTCATCACCTCAAAAAGCAGAGGAGTCTGGGACCTGTGCCATCCCCAGAACAGCACCTTAGCAATCAAGCAGAACATCAGTGCGTTCCGAGCAAAGGTAGAATCGGCCACACTCCAAGGACCCGAAAAAAGATCATACAGTAAGTCCAAGGAAAACACTACAGCATCCTGGCCAGCAGCTGCAGGATGAACAAGATAAGGGATCCCGAACCAGTTCTGCGGTGTGGCAGTCTTCGGCGATGTCTTCGGCGAGAAATACTGAGTATAATCCCAGGGCAAGCCTGTCAAGCGTGCAAGCTCCTCCAAAGAGGGTCCCATCTCCATATCGTTGAACGCAAACAAGTTCAACGAAGGGACCCAGTCAATCAAGGCAGCTCCAAGCATCCTCCAATCAATATCAACTCTAGCCATATGGACCAGACTGCCAAAGCCATAGGACTCTAACTCTCGAATCTCATAAGCTGACAAGCTGTCAAGCCAAGCAAGCAGTCGTGGCGAGCAAGAAGGACGAGGAAGCAGCTGACAAGTCCTCACTGGTACCCCTTCCAGAACAAAAGGCCCAGAAGTCAATGATGGCTCATCAAGGATCGGAAGGTCAACGGGCGAAGGAGAAGGAAAAGCCAGAACCTCTGCAGACTCGACAGCCCCTGACCTACCCTCAGTAACGACCATGTCTGATATAGTCCCGTCACTGTCCGAAACTGTCATAACCTCAGCCGCATGGGAAGACTCGCCCACCTCATGAACAGAGTGCGCAAAAGACTGACGATCAAAAGAAGGACAATACTCCCCATCAAAGGGGCTACCAGTAAAGATCACACCGCACATCGTGGCATCCTGACCAATCTGACCGTCAAAGAAAGCATCTGAACCATCCAGAAGGGTCCCGGCTACCCCGATCGAAGAATCAACGGCCAGATCCGGACCTGCGGCCCTCTCCAGTAGGAAATCATGAATCCAATCATCATCCTGGACGATCAAAGGGATCATCGAGGCATCTGCACCATCCATCATCAAGGGGATATCATCAATGATCACATCAAGTCCACCCAAACAAGTGTATCGCACATCCCGGCCCTCATCAAGAGCATCCAAACCGTCAAAGGTATCATCTGAACCATCCATCCCATCCAAGCATGAGATCAGCCCATCTATGTCCATCATGGTCCCATCACCTCCATCAATCACATCATCCAGGTGGCCCATATTCAAGGGATGCATAGCCTCACCTATGTCCCATCCTCCCATCTCATCCATGCCATCCATTTCTCCCACAATCAAAGCCCCATTCAAATTTGGAATTTCAGCATGGCTGCCATTAATGGGGCCATTCAAAGCTCCACCAACCACCAAGCTTAAGTCTTCATCAATGCCCCCTCTTAATGCCACATCTACCCCATCCATTAAAGGCATCTCCCCATTATCAAAGCTCAGTTGAAAATCTGAAGTGTGGGACCCACCATGGGCAGCCCCCACAGCCCCTAAATCTCCACCATCCATGCCCCAAGAAAGGACAAAGCAAGATGAGGACAAGATGATGAGGAAGGAGGAGACAAAGAGAAGATTCATTGTTGGAATCGAACCTGAACGTACAGAGCAGGTGGGGACAGCATCAACAGACAACAGGGAATGTCCGAGCACGAGCTAGCCCAGGCCGCTCAAGAGGCGAGCCTTGGGCGGCCTGCTCTGGGCCGCCCGTATGGACGCGCTTCCTCTCTCTCTGCGGGATTGGCTCCAGGGTTCTTGGTAGGTGAGGCTGACAGTCCATGTCAGCAGATGGCACTCCGTGAGCCGCCCAAGGCTCCGGTCCACTCCAAATTTCGATTGAGGCTGATCAAGATCATATAAAAGGTACCCCACCTGTCCAATCACGAAGCAATGCGGCCAGAACATGGCTGATCAAGTCAAAGAGAAGGAAACGTGATCAAGTGGGGGCCACAAGTAATCCAAGTCATTCAAAGACTAGATCATCATGATCTAAACCATTGAAGAACCTACATGAACCATCAAACAACAAGATCAAAGGTTGGACCGTTAAAAGAAGGGTCAAAGTCCAAGATCTGATCATCAAGTGGGCCCACAAGGCCAAAACAAGTGATCTAAGCAGTTCAAGTCATCATCCGCACCATGAAAAGCCTTCTTAGCCTCACAAAAAATCAAGAAAATCAGCCCCGTCAAAAGCCAAACGAAGCAAGGTAAGTATGCCCAACCCCATCAACTTGGTCCGAAGACCTTAAACTACGTCGGGATCAATATCCCGAGAGATTTTCAATAAAAACCGGCATCGATCTTCATTAAGGCCTGATGACTCTGGACACTTTCTAAAAAAAAAAAAAGTGTGATTTCCAACATCGCTTGCACAGCATTTTAGGTCCAAAGACCTTAAACTACGTCGGGATCAACATCCCGAGGGATTTTAATAAAAACCAGCATCGATCCTAGTCTTTAAGACCAACATCGGATGATCTGGATCATTTCAAAAAATAAAAAAATATATCACCAGCCCCTCTTTTAAAGTTTTTGGGTCCGAAGACCTTAAACTACATCGGGATCAAGATCCCGAGAGACTTTTAATAAAAACCGGCATCAGTCTGGATCGAATCAAGATCCGCTAACACCGGACATTTTACAAAAAAGAAGAACAAAAAAACAGGTTTTCCCTGTCCTGTACATAGTTTTGGGTTCGAAGACCTTAAACTACGTCAGGATCAATATCCCGAGGGATTTTCAATAAAAGCCGGTATCGGTCTTGATCAAGATCCGCTGACACCGGACATTTTCCAAAAACAAAAAAAAAAGTGTTTGCCCCCTTTTGTACAGTTTTTGGTCCGAAGACCTTAAACTACGTCGGGAACAAAATCCCGAGAGATTTCCAATAAAAACCAGTGTCAATCTTGACCGTTCAAAATTGAGATTTTATGACCTGGAATAATTTTCGAAAAATCACAAAAAAGAATGTATTTTCAGCATGTACATATTTACGGTCCGAAGACCTTAAACTACACTGGGATTAGTTTCTCGGGGGACCTTTCTCGCTTTTAACAAAAACCAGCATCGATCCCAGCCATTCGAGCCAGGATCTGATAACCCGGAACATTTCAAAAATACCAAAAATATTTTAAATCTTTCCACAAAAACCAGCATCAATCTCGATCATTCGAGTTAAAGTCTGGAACCTTTTCCAAAAAAAAAACACCAAAAAAAAATGATTCACCAAAAATTTCAACTGCACGAATTCATCCCCAGTGGTCCGAAGACCTAAAACTACACTGGGATTAACTTCTCGGGGGCTTTCTTTCCTAACCTGTTCCAGGCATGGCTGACACTTGATCGTACGGGTGTCTGGAATCTTTTAAAACAGGTAAGGGCTGAGGTGGGTAGAGCTCCGCAATCCTGTTCGTGTTGAACGCACCGTGATAGACAACCTTGAGTTGGAAGTCGCTGTTGAATCTGACGGATGTTCCCTGTTCCTAAAACTCATGAAGGGGATTAAGGCTGTTGGGAGGTGGAGCGCACCCTCACGGAATTGTGAGCAACGTAAGGCCCCAAACTGGATTGACTAAGGGAAATGTGAGGATGTGGCTCATTTTGTGGCCGAAGGAGTCCGTCGGACGATACGTGGTCTATGTGCATTGCACATGAGGAACAGGAAACTTTGTGGGTGTGTTGACTGAAAACCCTCAAAATCTCCTCATCCGAAGATGTAAAACTACGGCACTTAACTGTGTGAGACTCGTCTTGCTCGCTGACGTAAAATGGATCAGGTGCCTTACCAGCAGTAGAAGCTGGAAGTGGATGAAAATTCCATACTTTTCTTTGCATTTCAGAAAAATCACAAAATACAAAAACATTGCAAAATCTCCTCTTCAAAAATCACAAAAATATTTCCCTTGCTTTCAATCAAAATATTGTCAAAAATCACAAAAATATTTCCCTTGCTTTCAAACCAAATATTTTCAAAAATCACAAAAAAATATTTCCCTTGCTTTCAATCAAAATATTGTCAAAAATCACAAAAATTGTCAGTATCCCCAACACTACAATTCAGGAGTCTTGAACTCCACTCTCTTCACAATTTGGGATGATGGATCCAATCGCCCGCAAATTGGAATCTTGACTAAAACGGGCAACCAAATACCATCTCAATCACACGTATGCCCAGAAGAGCATCTTGAAGTCGGATAGCATCCTCGTACATTCTCATTCGCAAAGAAACAGCATCTTGGGACGATGGACCTGATCGATCACGGGTCGGGATCTTGACCAACCCGCTGACCAAACACCCGTATAAAAAAGAAAAAACCCCAGGGAAGCACAACCCTGGAAGCAATAAGCTCAAAGTTCTCTGAACCCACAGCAAAAGCAAAATCATCAAACGAAAAGAGAATGAGCCAAGTCATGCATTCATCATGCATCTCCATGCATCAGCATCCATCGCATCAATCATCATGTTTACCTACTTTCAAAATAAAAGTCGGTTAGCTAAAGACCCCACAGGCATCCCTAGTGGAGGCACATGCAAACCAGATTTCCATTTCAAAAAGAGAAAAAAATATTCCCATTTGCAAATAAAAACTCCATGGAGTATCACTCCCCAGAGTGGGTATCTTTTCAAAAACCCAAAAATATTTTCTCAGTAGAGCGTTCTGCCTCCAAAACACCAGGAGATCTTCCATATCTCTGGGTAGGAGTCGACGCAAAAATCAAATAAGATCCGATGTCTCGCGGTTTCCCCGGAGACCATCGGATCCAATGCACTCAAAGTACGATCGAACTGAACTCCAGTGTCAGTGCAGTCGTACCACATGCTAAGATATAAAAAGATGAAAGCTAAAAAGCTCGGTCACAGAAACCATTTGAACAGGTGGAAACGATGAATTGTAACCCAAGTATCAAAATCAGCAGATTGGGTAGAAAGAGTTCACCCGCACATACCTAGGCGTGGATGCCTGAAGTACCTTGACTGAGTCCAAGTCGGCGTAGTAGAATCCCGTAAGACTATCGGACGCAGGGTGTCTAACCACTTTGACAGTCAAGCGAAACAAGTACTCCTAGGAGTGATCTGGAAAAACATCAAACATCACACAATCAGTCTCAGGGTCAGCAACCTCGTAAGACTACGGACGCAGAGGCTCTACTGTACATTTCCGATGTTAGTACCGATCGGGAATGGAAGGGTTGCGATTGGGTACCCAGGTTGCAGCAAACTGCAGGGACAATCGCAACTGTTTTCTCCAAACTCCCGCTGGTATGTGCGAGTTATCAATTTCCAGACAATTAACTGACTCAGATACAAAGGACAACAAAGATTCCAGACTACAATCAAGGAAAGAATGAATTGCAAACCAAGCATCAAAATTAGCAGATTGGGTGGAAAGAGTTCACCCGCACATACCTAGGCGTGGATGCCTGAAGTACCTTGACTGAGTCCAGGTCGGCGTAGTAGAATCCCGTAAGACTATCGGACGCAGGGCGTCTAACCACTTTGACAGTCAAGCGAAACAAATACTCCTGGAGTGATCTGGGAAAACATCGAACATACAATCAATCACAGGGTCAGTAACCTCGTAAGACTGGCAACGCAGAGGCTCTGCTGTACCTTTCCAATGTTAGTACCGATCGGGAATGGAAGGGTTGCGATTGGGTACCCAGGTTGCAGCAAACTGCAGGGACAATCGCAACATTTTCTCCAAACTCCCGCGGTATGTGCGAGTGATCGAGTTCCAGACGATCAACTGGCATAGATGCAAAAGCAAGCAAAGATTTCAAACCATGATCTATGAATGACCGGGTCAGAAGTGGGGTGTCCACTCGCTTTGGCATTCGGTTGCAAGCAACCTCTGCCAAAGAGGGGCATCTGTAGACACCCCACCTTCGGCTACACTGTTGGTAGAGATAGCTGGATGAATGGAGGACCATACCCAAATCCCAAGTCCAAACTCAGCCAAACTCACCCTTGTAAGCCCCATTCCATAGCCCAGTTCAAGCCTGAACCCAGTCAACCCAGTCCTAAATATCAGCCTGAAAAACCCCCATAAGAAAAGCCAGTCAAAAAAATCCTAAAAAGTCAAACTCACTAAGTTAACCCACTGAGTCAACCCGCTGAGTTAACCCGCTGAGTCAACTCGTCGAGTCAAAACACCGAGTCAACCCGTCAAGTCAACCCGCTGAGTCAAATCACCGAGTCGACCTGCTGAGTCAAACAACAGCCCCGAGGGAGCGACCGTACCTCGCTGGAAATTGAGGAACGGCCGCCGCTGAATCCCAAGAAACGGCCGTACGGGCGGCCCATAGCAGGCCGCCCAAAATTATTTACGTAAACTGCCACTGCCCGCTGCTATAAATACCCCCTCCCCTTCTCATTTCAACATCCCTTCAAGTCCAGCCAGTTCGGGTGAGGTCCGAGTCCTTCTCCACCCCTTAGCCCATTTTTCCACCAAGGAGAGCCCGAGTGAGGAGAGCCTAGCCCTGGTCCAGCCCAGCCTGACCACTGGTCCAAGCCTCCCAAGCCATCCAAGTCTTGATCCAGCCACTCGAAGCCAACCCTTGCGACACCTCCGTCCATCCAGCTACTCTTTTCCAGCATCATTTCATTTGCATCTAGCATAAGTGCAACATTTACTTTTCTTCCAACCTCCCTGCTTCACTACAAGCACCTTGGTTCTTCAAGCACACTGCATATGTCTTAAATTAAGCACCTGTCAGTTCGAGCGTATGCTCTGGGCTTGCCCGTTGTTGGAACCTGCCCATCAGAAACTCTTACTGTTCAGACCTGCATTCATGCTTCACCATAAAACACCTTGATCATTCAAGCACACTGCATACTGTCTTACATTAAGCACCTGTCAGTTTGAGCGTACGCTCTGGGCTTGCCCGTTGTTGGAATCTGCCCATCAAAAACTCTTACTGTTCAGACCAGCATTCATGCATCATGTCATCTATGAGAATGTACGAGGATTAAAACAGACTTTCAAGTATTAGTTCGATTCTGTGAAGTAGAGACCGTACTTCGGTACGGGCAGTGTGTGGGGTGCTTAACCTCTTCCCACCCTGTAACCGTGATCCCTTACCTTGAATCTTTGGCCGCAGATCAAAAGGAGTCATTTTAGAGGAAGGAATCTTCGAATCCCCTTCTCTAACGTTTCTACGGGGTCTAGCCGACTGTAGATTCGAAGTAACTGGCTAGTGGCGACTCTGGTCTTATATAAACTCACTTAACACATCCAGCTTAACACGACAACCAAACAAAGCCCTCGAGAACGAGGCAAGCCAGTGGCACAAACGGCGATTTCGCACTCACGCATCATCCTCTCCTTCTTTTCCTGAAAGGGGAAGGGACGAGAACGTCGTCGTGTGGGAGCACGGAAAACGGCAAGGGTCCACAGATAGGTTTAGGATTTGTTTTGCTTTCTACGGTAGGTTTTCTTCTAAATACTAACTTACTTTGTTTTGATTTTTGCAGGATTCTAACATAAGTCTAATTCAGAGATTTTTAGGAAGTTGAAGAAGAAGTAGGCATCTTAAGTCACAAATCAGGTTTTATCATTCTAACCTTACTCTTCTTCTTCTCCTACTCATTCCTACCATATTCATCTCTTGTAGAGTGGGTGGAGACTCCTTTTGGATCTCTGATAGGTTGGCCTTGAGCCGCCTGGATTCCTATTGGTCGGCTCTGCCGTCTTGGATCACCTTGTGCTCAGAGATTTCTCTTCTCAATCTTATTCCTCTTTCTTCTTTTTCTGTATTTTTCTCAAAAGACTCAAAGAGTGGGTGGGGAGTTCTCTGAACCCCTATTGACCAGGAGAAATCGGTCTCTATCCTTACTTCTGGCTTAGCCATTGCAAGACACCTTGTGCTTCGGTCTTAGAGAAGAGTAAAGAAAGGAAGGAAGAATTCTTTTTCCTTTTTGTTTTAGTCTTTTTGGATTTGCATGCCATATTGGGCTCGGGATTCTAATAACCGACTCAATCGTGACGGAGTAATTGTTGAAGGGATTGATAGAGAGCCTCGTGTTAGAAAATGTCAAAACTTTCCTGAAATTACTAGAGAAATGGCTGAAAATCAACCAAATCAAGGGGCTAATCAACTTCAAAATCAAGCCCCAAACCTTACTGAATTGGATGAGAATGAAGTGGGGGATATACCTCAACCTAGAACTTTACGTGACTATTTACAACCAGCTAGGACGAGTACTCCCTCTTGCATAATTTTTCCTCACAATGTAGGAAATATTGATTTTAAACTGGGGTTGATCCAACTTCTTCCTAGATTCCATGGACTCGACTCTGAAAGCGCTTACTTACATATTAAGGAATTTGAAGAGGTTATTGCCACAATAAACTATGACAATGTAACCAAGGATACTATAAAACTCAAATTATTCCCTTTTTCCTTGAAAGAGAAGGCCAAATCATGGCTACATTCCTTAAGGCCGAGGTCTATTGGGACATGGGCTGAGATGACTAGAGAGTTTCTTAAAAAATTCTTCCCTACTCATCGAACCAATGCACTAAGAAGGGCCATAATGAACTTCGCCCAAAAAGAAGAAGAAACCTTTTTTCAATGTTGGGAAAGGTATAATGAGTTATTAAACGCATGCCCACATCATGGCTATGAACGGTGGAGGTTGATTAGTTTCTTCTATGATGGATTAAACTCAACCATGCACCAATTTGTGGAGATGATGTGCAATGGGGAGTTCATGACCAAGGAAACGAAGGAAGCTTGGGATTATTTTGACATGTTGGCTGAAAACACACAAGCTTGGGATACATCTAAGCCAACAAGTTCAAAACAACCCCAAGCCAAGGAAAATGGAGAAATTTATGTTTTAAATGAGCAAGATGATCTAGGTTCCAGAGTAGCTAAACTCACACGAAAGGTCGAGGAGATGGAACTAAAGAAAGTGGACACAACCCAACAAAGGGGGGTTGTTGAAACTATTTGTGGTATTTGTGCTTCCAATGTGCATCAAACGCCGGATTGTCCAACAATCTATGCGTTTCGAGAACTTTTATTTGAACAATCGAATGCTTTGAATAGTTATCAACGACCTTTTAGTACTCCAAATTCAAACACGAACAATTCTAGTTGGAGAAACAACCCTAACTTCAATTGGGCGAATGGAAACACGGCTAATCAAAATAATCCTCAAAGGGGGCCCCCAATGCAAATTCCTATGGCCCCACCTCAAATGCCTGTAGAGGATACTTTGAAAGCATTCATGGAAGGTCAAGCTCAAATAAATCAATCCAACTATACGATAATGCTTGAGCTTAAAAATTCGGTGGAGGAAATCAAGGCTCGCTTAAACGCAAGGGAAGGGATTCTTCCAGCCCAACCCATACCAAATCCAAAACCTCAATGCGAAATAAGCGTGCCTAGTTCCTCTAACCAACACATGGAACATGCTAAGGCCATCACCACTCTTAAAAGTGGTAAAATTATTGAAAAATCTGACCCGGTGAAGGCCTCAACGCCTAATGATTCGGTATCTTCCAAAGAGGATGATGGACCTAGCACCGCCATGAATGAAAAAGAGCCATTGAAAGAATATAGGCCCGTTGCTCCATTCCCCCAACGCTTGATTTCAGCCAAACCTCAAGATAAATATCAGGAATTTTTGGAGGGTTTCAAGCAAGTCAAAATCAACATCCCGTTGTTGGATGCAATTAAACAAATACCGTCATATGCTAAATTTTTAAAAGACCTTTGTACGGTTAAAAGAAAAATACATGTGCAAAAGAAGGCATTTTTTACAGAGAATGTAAGTGCCATTATCAACCACGGGATGCCCAAGAAATACAAAGATCCCAGTTGTCCGACAATATCATGTGTGATTGGAGACTACCGGGTGAAACATGCTCTACTTGATCTAGGGGCAAGTGTAAACTTAATTCCCTTTTCGGTCTATGAACAATTGGGTTTAGGTGAATTAAAACCCACCAAAACCACATTACAACTTGCTGACCGATCGATTCGTATTCCGAGAGGGGTGATTGAGGACGTACTTGTCCAAGTTGACAAAGTCTACTACCCGGTGGACTTTATTGTCTTAGACACATAACCCATGGTTAATATTGGCCCTCAAATTCCTGTGATACTTGGCCGCCCATTCCTAGCTACATCAAACACTATCATAAATTGTAGGAGTGGGGTCATACAAATGTCTTTTGGCAATATGACAATTGAGTTGAATGCTTTTAATATTGACAACCAACATGAGGATGAAAATGAGGAGGTCCACGAAATAAACATGATCAATTCTATCGTGGAAGATGAGTCCCTCTCACTTTTTTACTCCGGTCACTTAGACGAAGACGTGACTTACTCCCTTGATAAGAACGATGATATGATAAGGGATATGGTCACACTTTTAGAGTCGGTATCGGCATATGACGCTAGACGAGAGAAGGATGTGGAAACAACACCTTTTTGTGCTGGGAAATCAATTCATATTTCCACACCTTTGTGGATCATGCACACTGAACTCCACCAACCCTAGGATGATCCTTACTTGCAATATCAATGCCCAGGAAAATCTAATTGGAGACAAATTTTTTCTGATAAATATGATGTTGTCTCCCCTTATACATGTGGTGCACACATTAAGGAACCTGCTGATATTCATTTTTGGGATTTTCAGTGGTTTATCTAAACACATGTTTATTATAAAGCAGGATATTGGATGACGTTACTACGAAACCTTTTGATCCATCTAATGATTCTGCTTGACTTTATGCTTTTGGATGAGTTGTTGGGATTAACCTCCTTGTCTGACGGAGGATGATTTTCTAGAATGCTTTCCCATTAGGATTTGCTTTGATAGTTGAATTAGTTGTGAAGTAATCAATCTCCAAAAGTTAATCTTGCCATGGAATATATGCTTCAGGTGATATCTCTCTTTCTCACTCCTTTTTGTTTTGTTATTGCTCTCATGTGTTGCATTCATTGTACACGTTCTTACATTGAGGACAATGTGAAGTTTTGGTTGGGGGGTGAGAGATTCCTTAGATGAATTTACTAGCCTTTTGTGACGTTTCGAGCAATGATGTAGAAGTTTTTCAATTTTTTTAAAATTCAAAACTCTTTTGGAAATCTTTGATTTTATGCATTCGAGATGATATAAGTATAAGAAAAGGAGATACGAAGTGAGGGATGTTGCAAGCTTTGAATTTCTCTTAATATAATGGTTTTATATGTGAATTCCTCTATTTTTAGGATTGATAGAAAATTTGAATACTTTTACACCTAGTTCACATTACACGATTTTCATGATTTGAAAAGATTATGTGATTTGTGGATTAGCTAGACTTTGATTTGAGGTGTTGAGAAACCAAGCAGGGGTACTTTATCCATCCTTGTCCATGGAAAAATAATGAAAGATATGGATTTCTAAAAATCCTATCTAATGTAAAAAAAAAAAAATGGAAAGGAAGGATGAAATTGGGAATGATGGAAAAATGGTGGAAAATTCCGATTAGGGCTACCTACTAGCAACCGGGGGATGGTCTACCCGTAACCAAAGCCAGAAATGGGATGTAGTGTGAAAGCCGTCGGAAGGACGGTAAGGCAAATTCCTGTCATAGGCTTGTTGTTGCTTTATACACCTTGAGATCTATAGTTTAGTTGATTTATGAAGAAGATAATCCCGAAAATTCATGGGATGAACTTTCACTATGCACACTAGGTTGAATTTGTTGAAGTTCTTCTATTTATCAATCAAACAGCGGGAATTTCATATAAACACTTATTATGTTCTGAGAGTTTAAGGTTTCAACCTCTATCACCTAATTTCTCTGATTTTTACGCTTGTGTGTCTTGGAATGTATAGAAGAATAGTTTTTAGAGGAGAGTTGGGTTTTGGAAAATGAAACTTGTTTCATGCATGTTTTGCTCGGGACTAGCAAAATGCTGGTTGGGGGTGTGTTGAGCTCTTCATTGTGCATATTCTAACCCCAATTCATCACTCATTATGCACGGTTTACACGTTTAAAGGACTACTCTAATGCATGATTTGTGATTGTAGGAACAAGAAGGAGATTTCACTAATTCAAGGCTAAATAGAGCACTTTATATACATTGAAGATCACAGAACCAAGTGCAAAAGGATGAAGAAGGAAGCAAAGGAGATAAAGAAAAGAAGGAAGAAAACTGCACTCACGACCGATCGTCCGACCGGTCGTCCAAAGCCTAGGACCGGTCGTCTACACCTCCGACCGGTGAAGACCGATCGGCCAACAGGTCTGAGGGGCTCCAGAGCACGCTGGACTATTTTGGTGAGGTCCGACTGGTCGTGACCGGTCGGCCAAGCCACTCAGACCGGTCGTACAACCGGTCGAACATGCAAAACAGAGTTTCTAAATTGGGCGCTGAAATTCTGCGCAAGTGCGTAATTCCTTGCACAATCTGGAAGTTTCTTACGCAATGGACACCTCCAAGCTATAAAAGGACTTCTTCCCTTCATACCAGGGCATGCTAGGACGTGGGGATTGCTTAGGAGACGGATTCTACTTCGAGTTTCTATTTTTCTTCCTGTTTTAGTAGTTTTTATGTTTTTGAGGCTTCTAGTTTAAGGATGTTAGAGATGAACTAAAACCTCTTAACTAGGGCTAAGAGGTGAAGCTTTTGATTCGTTTTTGATGGATTGATGCAACCTAGGTTTCCTTTTTAGGATTTAATTGAAAATTTTTAGTTAATGTGAGTTTGAATCAAGTACTAGTTTGGTTTTACATTGATCTCTTGATGACTCCGGGCTCATGTGATTCTTAGTGATTCTAATCTTGGTAGCTTATCTTTTGTGCATTGGTTATACTTGTGTAGTTCATTGATCTATCATCGACTCCGGGCATGGTGGACCCTTTGATTGCCTTGTGTACAATGGCCTGATTTTCATGTGGGAACTCATTCAACTAAAGTTCATATCTTTTGTTATAGTCTGAAATAGCTGTTTGTTGGTTGATTTTGATTTAATTAGAGTTCTAATCATTAGTTGTAATCAAGTCTAGTGACAGGATTTGATGAAAGCTATGGTTGTGAATCTCAACTAGATTGGAAAGAGGCTTGGCCTACACAATTGAGTGTGCCCAAGGCCTAAGTATTATTGTGGGAATCAAATCAATGAATGAGCAACTGTTTTGGATAATTGTTGATTTAACCGCTCTATATTCCGATCGGATAGAGATATGAATTCGATTCCGATTGAGTTATGGGAGACCTAGTTGTGTTGATGCATTGAAACCTATCAAAAGTGGATCCTTAGCGCTCTAGTGCCTTTTTAGATTGACATTACCTTTCATAAATCATTGTTTAAACTCAAATCACTATTTTTCAGCTTCAGTTCTTAATAGGATCTTAATTATTAGTTGTTTTAGTTAAATCCTGAGAATACCCATTCATAAATCTCTGTGGGAACGATACTCGGTCTTTCCGAATTATTACTACTTCGCAACCCTACACTTGGGGAGTGAACAATCCATCTATCCCCTTACAAACTGGCAGATGCTGTCGTCCGAAGTTGGCTGGCGGGGGTGCTAAGCACGAATATCTAGTCAAGCAAGCTCGTTCTAAGGCAAACAAGATGAAGATTGCCTGGTCTTCGTGCAAGCTAATGATAAAGACATTATCGATCCGAAATCTTTATACTAAGGAACATATTCGATATCCGAGAAATTTTCTGTAACGCCCCGGATTTACCATAGTTACTTTAAAATTTTCTGAAATTTATTTCTATTGTTTATATTAAATACTTACCGTTGATATTAAAATTCGAATAACGAGTCATCCGTATGAGATCAGGTAGAGTACCATTTATTAAAGTTGCTTAGAATAACCTCATTAACAACGTAGAAAAGTTAGATTTCGCTAAACTCGAAGATTTGCAAAAATTACAGAAATGCCATTAGTTAAACTTAAGTTAACATGCCATTTTTAAGTACGCTAGTTTCTAGCGATCATTAAGACTCAATACCCTAGATATAAGAGTTTAGGCATATTTTAACTGTACACGTTGAATTTCAGCCTTCCAATCATCCTACAAATAGGTAAATAAAAAATTGGTCTATAAGTGGGCCATCAGATCTCGAAACTGGCCAATTTTTTGTGCCACCCCCTAAAACTACACTGCCGACATATTAGTCGGAATGGATTTCATATATACATTATGGTGGGACCCACGTGCACAACGTGCACGTTAAAGTGCATGGTCAATGCACGTTTGACCGTGCGTTTCTAAAACTAGAGGGGCCAAATATGCCGCTGCCGCCGCTGCCCTATCCACGGTCCATCATGTGGGCCTCGGTTCAGAAATCCAAGCCATCCATCTTCTTCCTTACCCTCCAAAACCCCCTTCTACCAAATTTCATCTCATTCCATCACAAATCCAACCCGATCTCCTCTTCCCTTCCAACCGTTGGAAACTTGGATCTTCCAATCCGGAAAACCTCTTCGCATGGGAACTTAGAAAAGCTTCTAGAGGATCCTAATGATCCTTTCTAGCTAATCAACGTGGAGAATCACCTTAAAAATGGAAGTTTCTCTCACCTTGTGTAGAAATTCTCTAGAACCTCCTCTTACGCTAAAACCCTATCAAACGGTTGTAGACCCTCAGTTCGTGGACCCTACCTACCTCATTTGACCCATCTAAACCCACCCTAGGTGTCCGATTGTCAAATAAACTGTCCGTTCAAAAGTTTCTAATTTTAAACTCATTATTTCCTATTTTCTTCTCATGGACCGTTCATCACTTAGTGGGCCTCATTCCAAAATCTGTCATGACCATTTTGTAGCTCATACTTGACTTAATAAACATGTGGAATCTCTCCTCAAATCATGTTGTGTGCACTTTTCAAAACGGCTCGAAAGATGATGTATTTCTACTTTAAACCACAACCGGTCATCCGAAGATGGTGTAGCTTCCCTAAAACCCTAATTCTGACCCTAACTCTATATATAGGGCCTCTCTTAACCACAGGTGACCCCCACCCATGAATTTGAGAGAGAGAGAGAGAGAGAGAGAGAGGAAAGAGAGGAAAGAGAGAGGAGTATCATCTTGTTATTCTTTCATCATCATATATCTCTAATAAGCCGAAGATCATAAGGTGAGAACTCCTTTAAGATTGGGTTAATAATCTCATGTTTTGAAAGTTGATGATTCTTATATGCTTTTGTTTACATGTACGTGTTTCTTTGTTCTCTCCTTAGTAAGCTATATATGAATGCTTTTAGATACCCTTTTTTCATCTCATGGTGATGAGGACATTCATTGGACTTAGAGAACCAATAAGGAATAGAATGTTTGTTGCACAAATGAGATTTGTGTAACTATCTTTAAGGGGATCACCTTTCCTTTCATATTGTATAAAAAATAGTTGTGCTTGTCTAATGGAGATCCTTATTATGTTGTATTCCTTTTATATATGTGGATGGACCCTGATTTATGGTGATGAATATCGGAACACTCGGTTAAGAGGTTACCCTAACCTGAGACGGTGCTTTTAACTTATCTGGTTAAGTGGCCACCCTGATCTGTGGTGGTGGTATCAAGATCACCCGATTAAGTGGTTGTTAAATCCATTTATTATTATTATTATTATATTTACTATTATTATTATTATTATTCCTCAAGTTGTTAAAGATCTCCATAAGACTATAGTTGAGCATGGTTGTTATGAACCTTAGTAGTACGGGCCGCCATCTTGGGATATGATGCGTCGGTTACGACTGTTTTGATGAGTGACGAACCATGAGGAAGGATGTGGTGGTACCAAAGGTTGGTTGTACGTTAAGTGGCTTGGTGTAAATTGGTAATAATAAATAAAGAATGGTTAACTCATGCATACACATGGCTCCATGTGGGTGTATGAAATTGAGAATAGGCTAGAGCGTCCTACTTCTCCCATACACTGTCACGTATAGATTTTGGCTATGAGCGTCCCGTTTCTCACGTAGTCGAGCAAAACTATAGGCTTACGTGTCTCAAAACCTCTGGCGGCATGTCTAAGGATTCCTACGCTGGGTCATGCATTATCATGCATTGCATTGAGTAAGAGTAATAGATGTTTTGTTATGATTTTATGCGATTATTATTCTAATCTTAAAGTAGTTCTTCACTATGCCGCTTTTGACGGTGTTTTTGTGGAAAATAATTTAGAACATGTACGTAACGATCCTCAGGAGCCCAAGCCTCAAGGAAACAATCATGATGGCTCGTGGGAGAAGATGGTGGAAGACGAGACCGCATAGTCATTCATAGTTCTAGCATTTATTAAGTATTTGAAATTGTAATAAGTCCCAATGGGAGGACGTAGTTATGAACATAATGATTGATTGAATGATGGTTACATAGTTTGATGATTTAGTTTAGTTAATGAAATAACATATAAGTTTGGTTCCACCATCTTGCTCATGGTTTCCAAATAGTGTGAAATGTGCATGTTTGTGTGAAAATTATATAAGGGGTATAACCCTCACACATTCCAAATAACTTTGGGAATTCGGCCGTCGCAATGTACAGGGGAATCGAAATCTTGGGGTGTTACATTTTCAGAGACATCACTCTCTTTCAAATATCAATCCTTCAGACGTCAGCCGTGCCGATTCCTTTTATAACATGGAGAGTTCGACGTCCGCCCCGGCGCCATTTCTCAGTTGCACCGTGCTTAAAAATGGGCAGAAACAGGTGGTGATGGAGGAGAAGGAGATGGTCTTTCTTGAGCCGAATCACGATCCTCACAAACCTTTTTTAAAGGATTATTTCAAGACTGTTCGCCAAAGATTCCATCATTTACAAGATATAGAGGTATGGGAAAGGAGTGCTTATTGCACTCGGGATCATTTGGCTCTTTGTCCTGGGTATGAAACCTGGGCGAATCGTATTTTAAAACGTCACGGTAATGTTCTAAGAGAGGTCGGCCTTTTCAAGGCAATACAAGCGACTTCCAATTATTTTTGTTGTGATCCTTGGGTCTTCAAGGAATTCTTGAATCACTGGAGCTCCATTACTAACTCCTTCCATCTTCCCTGCAGAGAAATGAGCATCACCCTGTGGGATATGGTTCGGATTGCAAGGCTTCTGGTTCGGAGACGGATATATGATGAATGGGTTCCCTGTGACATTGAGTTGTCAGGAAGAAGGAAGAGTACAGGCAGAGGTTTCTTTTTTGAGGCCTGTTACGAACTATTTGCCGAGCTTCTGCAGTTTATGGGCATTAAGGATAAGTTAACTCTGGAGGACTATCTGGTTTATTTCAGCCATGGTTTGGAGTAGGTTTCATGACTTGCATTAATCATTTCTGTTTTATTCTATCTTTTCTTCTGCTGATGACTTTTATCCCTTTCAGCCTGGACTATGCAATGTATGACGAAGACCGTGATGATGGCGCGTATCTGAAGGTTAAGCTGGAGGAGAGGTTTCCTGAGCCAAATGAGTTATCTCCTACATACAAACTTGCTGGTTTCTTGGCATATTGGCTTAGTTCAGTCGCCTTGCCCAGCTCCAAACAAGCGGATAGTGTGAGAGTCTCTTGTTTTGTCGTGGCGGGAGGTCTGGCTAATGGTCGTCGTTATGCCCTGGCCCCGGTGGTTTTGTGTTCTATATACAGAGCCTTCGGATACGTTATCAGTAATAAAGAGCGAGCATCATATGGGATGACTTCTGCTTACTGCGGTTGGCATTATTTTGCCGGTTGGCTAGGTGTTTACTTTCCTTGGGTGTACGGCATTGAATCTAGGGGCTATATGAAGAAAGGTTACATCCCGCTCCATTTCTTTCAGAAACAAAAAATGGTAGGGCAGAATCCTGACAACAGTGGGGGAGAGGATTGCCGACTGTGATCTAATAGACTTCTTTCACTTTCCCGGCACCAGGGGGACTGATGATCAACTACACGAAGATAATGAGGATCTTGACCTGTAGGAACGTGATTTCCTCACCTTGATTCGCACGGTGTCTCTTCCTTTTAGGGAAGGTTTGGAATTCTGGAGAGAGATGTATTATACGAGTCACTTTGCTCAACAATTCGGCTACGACCAAGGAGTGCCAAAAACTTTGGAGCCAGTTACACGTGAGTAGCGGGCGTATGGCACCGGGCTTGTCAATTGGAAGTGGATGTGGTGCCAATTCTTACTTTTTAGGACAAGTTGTAAGTTTATTATCCCGGTACTAAACACATCCAAGGGGCCACATACGGTTAGATGCAGTGGTGGTCCCATCAGTATTCTTTGATCCGGAACCATCAGCTTGTAAGCGAGGCTATCTTCATTACACCACCAATTATCGATCCTCCTCCTGTTGATGGGCTCGGGTATGTGGCGGAACCTCTCCATCATCCTTCTCTTTCGGGTGTACGAAAGATCGAGCCTTCTCTAAATGTAAAATTGACCATGAGAAACCCAAACATACTCTTGAGGGCTGGGTAGCTTATGGTCAGAAAAACATAATGCAAGAGTATTCGGATCTCCCTATAGCGGCTGCAAGATTGGATGTCGACGATGAAGATGATGATGACGTTGATGGTGATAACAATGATGATGAAGATGCTAGTGGTGGGTTTGCTTCAATGGTTGGTGATACAGCAATAAAGACTGCTTCGACTAATACTCGGGGCAGTAATGAGCAAAGTCGGCTAAGTTAAGGTGGTTTATCTCATCGATCAGTTCCCGGAGACAGTGATGATGAAATGCCAGAGAGGCAAATAGGACTTCAAGTGAAAACCGCTCATCGTTGCTTGATTGTTGATAGTGGTAAAAACGTCAATGAGATGCACAAATTATACGATGCTGAGAGACTGCAGGAACAACTTTTCAAAGATGCAAGCAATGCCCCTACTGATAACGCAGGTGAAGTAAGGGAGGAAGGGGAGATGAGCTCTTAGGCTAATCAGAGTGTAGACCGCCCTACAGGAGAGGACAATGATGACGAGCCTGTATACGACAAATCTGTCCCTGAGGTAGATATTGAAGCTATCCCCATGGATCTTGATGGTGAGGTGCAAGCTGAAGATCCTCCTCTTTCAAACCCCACTGAGACTGAAATTACGACCACTCCTAGCCCTGTTCTTAAGAGAAGAACCGATATTGCTACGGAGGGGGTGATACCTCTCTCGACCCTTCCACATAACGAAGATATTAGAGTTGAGGAGGTTGGTTTGCCCTCTCAGGAGGCTGCGGTTTCTGATATTGATAGAGTATCCAAGCCTGTCGGGGAAGCACCCCCTGCTGCTGACCCAGTTCAAGCTATCACTGCACCTAAGATTGTTATACTCTCCTCTCCTGAACTGCCTGAACCAGCAACGGAGACTGCAACTGAGTGTGCCCCAATGCCAGCAACGCCCGTTGCTTTGACTAGTGCAACAGTCGATGATGTTCCTGAAGCCACTGGTACCTTATTTGTCTTTACTGTTTTTGTTTACTTTGCTTCTTTCTATGGCTTTCATATGTTAATGCATGTCATTGTTCTGTCAGCGATTGCTATTGCTAGCACTTCTGTGCATGTTATCTCGCCTGAGGTAGTCGTTGCTTTGCTCTAAGAGATGTCAATTATCAAGGGTAGGGTTCTGAAGACACTTCTATCATCCATTGTTGAGGCCTTGAGGGACGTGGAGGAAGAACGGCTGTTTGACGAGGGGATGAAGGCTTTGGGGACACATGCTGAATGGCTTAGCGTAGATGCTTCTACACTAAGTCAATACGTAGCTTTATTCAAAGATGAGGTTACACTGTTTAAAGAAGGTAAGCAACTTAAAGCTGACCCTTCTGTCGATACCAAGCGTGATCAGCTATGGACCCTCCTTCCACATTTTGAATCAAGGAGAGCACAGATGGCTATAACTAATTCAGAGTGGCAGAGGACCAACACTGAGGGTCAAGAAGCAGTGAGTCGCATCACAACGCTAGATGAAGAGATCAACCATCTTTAAGCCGAACGTTCATTGATCCACCTCCAGGTGATACTGCTTGACAATCAGGAGTCCCGTTTACACGTAACAGTCGAGCAGCAGAAAGTTGAATGTGACGCCATGGAGGCCCAAGTAACGGCATTGCAGCAATCACTCCGGGATGTCTCAGACCATGTCCAAGTTTTCGCAGAAGCAGAGAGAATGCAGAAGGCTGCTCAAGAGTCAACAATAGAATTATTTGAATAATTTCTTAAGAACTTAAATGTGTAATTTGTAAAAGAAATGTTCCTGTTGTATGTTAAAAGCTTTTTGTAACAATGAAATGTATAACATGTGTGTATTTCTGATGTGTTTCAAGTTGTGTCATTTATCTTTGTTTTAGAAAGATAATATGGAAGAAATGACGAATCACAAGTAGATAATCGCCCCCCTGTCAGGACTAAACCTACGCTCATGGAGATCAGATTTTGAACAAGTTTCAACTTCTGATTCATTCTTCTGTCCTGAATTTTGACAGTCTTAGAAAGAAAATATCGTATCTTTGGCACGTTCCAGGTTCTAACAACTTTCCTGATACCTACGTGTATGTACACAGAATGAATGATTAGTCTTTATCATTGCTAACACCCATCATTGTATTATTTTATTTATTTTAGTATCTTATTTATTACACTTTCCCTCTGATGGGGCATTGACAAATCACGATGGTAAACCAATGTCACGTGTAATATCCCTTCATAAATTGACCGTTCACTAGATAATGCCTTGCCCCTTGCAATTGACTACTCGATAGGCTTCGTTAGAGTAAACTTCGTCAATGATGCAGACGGGATCCCATTTTGGATCGAATTTACTTTTCTAGCCTTGGGCCGGTGTTGGGCATTTCATCATTAATACCAAATCACCCTTCTTGAATGACCTTCCACGGACTCATTTATCGTATGCAGCTGAGATTTGCTTCTAATACATTTTGAGCCTTTGTTGAGCGACGAGCCTCTTTTCATCTAAAGTATCGAGTTCGGCCATTCTAATCTTGGCATTGTAATCGGTTGTCAGGGAGTGCCGGAGTGCGACCCGTAGTGACTCAACCTGCATTTCCATCGAGATTATGGCTTTAGTACCGTATACTAGTGAGTAGGGCATAGCTTGAGTGGCTGTGCAGTGTGTAGTCCGATATGCCCATAATGCTTCGGGCAATTGTCTGTCCCAGTTCTTCTTATTCTCCGTCACCATCTTCTTTAGAATCTTCACAATGGTTTTATTGAAGGCCTCGGCTAGTTGTTGAGCCATGAATATTACATATTCTAATCCATTTTCATCATCACATTATGCATGGTTTTCATGTTTAAAGACTAATCTAATACAAGTTTTTGTGATTGTAGGAATGAGAGGGAGACTTCACCAATTCATGGTTAAAAGAGTCACTTTGTATGCCTTGAAGATCAAAGAAATAAAGGACAAGAGACGAAGGAAAGATGCAATGCAATGGAGGAAGAAAAGTATGAAAAAGTCACAATTTACAGCCACTGGCCGGCCGGCCAAACCCTCCAGAAATACAAATATCTATGGACCAATTTTATGAAAGCTAACCTGTGGTTCGGCCGCCAGCTAACAGGTCGGCCATGCACTTTTGTGGACCCTCGCCGATTTTTCGCGCTCCCACACGACGTTCTTCTCCCTTCCCCTTTCCTTTCGAAAAGAAGGAGATGAGGATGCGTGAGTGCGAAATCGCCGTTTGTGCCACTGGCTTGCCTCGTTCTCGAGGGCTTCGTTTGGTTGTCGTATTGAGCTGGATGTGTTTAAGTGAATTTATATAAGACCAGAGTCGCCACTAGCCAATTACTTTGAATCTACAGTCGGCTAGACCCTGTAGAAACGTTAGAGAAGAGAATCCGAAGATTCCTTCCTCTAAAATGACTCCTGTTGATCTGCGGCCAGAAATTCAAGGTAAGGGATCACGGTTACAGGGTGGGAAGAGGTTAAGCACCCCACACACTGCCCGTATCGAAGTACGGTCTCTACTTCACAGAATCGATCGAATACTTGAAAGTCTAATTTAATCCTCGTATATTCTCATGAATGACATGATGCATGAATGCGGGTCTGAACAGTAAGAGTTTCTGATGGGCAGGTTCCAACAACGGGCAAGCCCAGAGCGTACGCTCGAACTGACAGGTGCTTAATGTAAGACGTATGCAGTGTGCTTGAATGATCAAGGTGTTTTATGGTGAAGTATGAATGCAGGTCAGAGTAGTAAGAGTTTCTGATGGGCAGGTTCCAACAACGGCAAGCCCAGAGCATACGCTCGAACTGACAGGTGCTTAATTTAAGACATATGCAGTGTGCTTGAAGAATCAAGGTGTTTGTAGTGAAGCAGGGGGGTTGGAAGAAAAGTAAATGTTGCACTTATGCTAGATGCAAATGAGATGATGCTGGATGAATGATAGCCGGGTGGACGGTGGTGTCGCAAGGGTTGGCTTCGAGTGGCTGGATTAAGACTTAGATGGCTTGAGAGGCTTGGACCAGTAGTCAGGCAGGGCTGGGCCAGGGCTAGACTCTCCTCACTCGGGCTCTCCTTGGTGGAAAAATGGGCTCGAACGGACAGGCTTTCTTTGGACTCGAAGGGATGTTGAAATGAGAAGGGGAGGGGGGTATTTATAGCAGCGAGGAGTGGCAGTTTGCGTAATTTTGTCCGGGCGGCCTGCTATGGGCCGCCCGTACGGCCGCTCCTCAGTTTCCAGCGAGTACGGTCGCTCCCTCGGGGCTGCTGTTGGACTCGCTGGTCGACTCAGTGAGTTGACTCAGCGGGTCGACTCGGTGGTTTGACTCGACGGGTTGACTCGACGGGTTGACTCGGTGTTTTGACTCGACGGGTTGACTCGACGGGTTGACTCAGCGGGTTAACTCAGCGGGTTGACTCAGCGGTTGACTCAGTGAGTTTGACTTTTTTAGGATTTTTTGACTGGCCTTTTTTTATTGGGGGTTTTTCAGGGTGGTGTTTAGGACTGGGTTGACTGGGTTCAGGCTTGAACTGGGCGATGGAATGGGGCTTACAAGGGTGAGTTTGGCTGAGTTTGGACTTGAGATTTGGGGGTATGGTCCTCCATTCATCCAGCTATCTCTACCAACAGTGTAGCCGAAGGTGGGGTGTCTACAGATGCCCCTCTTTGGCAGAGGTTGCGTGCAACCGAATGCCAAAGCGAGTGGACACCCCACTTCTGACCCGGTCATTCATGGATCATGGTCTGAAATCATTGCTTGCCTTTGCATCTGTGCCAGTTGATCGTTTGGAAACCGATCACTCGCACATACCGCGGGAGTTTGGAGAAAACGTTGCGATTGTCCCTGCATGCGTTGCAACCTGGGTACCCAATCGCAACCCTTCCATTCCCGATCGGTACTAACATCGGAAAGGTACAGCAGAGCCTCTGCGTCGACAGTCTTACGAGGATGCTGACCCTGAGACTGATTGTACGATGTTTGATGTTTTCCCAGATCACTCCAGGAGTACTTGTTTCGCTTGACTGTCAAAGTGGTTAGACGCCCTGCGTCAGATAGTCTTACGGGATTCTACTACGCCGACTTGGACTCAGTCAAGGTACTTCAGGCATCCACGCCTAGGTATGTGCGGGTGGGCTTTTTCCACCCGATCCGCTGGTTTCGATGCTTGGTTTGCAATTCATTCTTTCCTTGATTGTGGTCTGGAGTCTTTGTTGTCCTTTGTATCTGAGTCAATTGATTGTCTGGAAATTGATAACTCACACATACCGCGAGAGTTTGGAGAAAACGTTGCGATTGTCCCTGCAGTTTGCTGCAACCTGGGTACCCAATCACAACCCTTCCATTCCTGATCGGTACTAACACCGGAAAGGTACAGCAGAGCCTCTGCATCCGTAGTCTTACGAGGTTGCTGACCCTGAGACTGATTGTGTGATGTTTGATGTTTTCCCAGATCACTCCAGGAGTACTTGTTTCGCTTGACTGTCAAAGTGGTTAGACGCCCTGCGTCAGATAGTCTTACGGGATTCTACTACGCCGACTTGGACTCAGTCAAGGTACTTCAGGCATCCACGCCTAGGTATGTGCGGGTGAACTCTTTCCACCCAATCTGCTGATTTTGATACTTGGGTTACAATTCATCGTTTCCACCTGTTCAAATGGTTTCTATGACCGAGCCTTTTGGCTTTCATCTTTTTTGTATCTTGGCATGTGGTACGACCGCACTGACACTGGAGTTCAGTTCGACCGTACTTTGAGTGCATTGGATCCGATGATCTCCAGGGAAACCGCGAGACATCAGATCTTATTTGATTTTTGCGTCGGCTCCTACCCAGAGATATGGAAGATCTCCCAGCGTGTTGGAGGCAGAACGCTTTACTGGAAAAATATTTTTGGATTTTTGAAAAGATACCCACTCTGGGGAGTGATACTCCGTGGGGTTTTTATTTGCGAATAGAAATATTTTTTTGTCTTTTTGAAATGAAAATCTGGTTTGCATGTGCCTCCACTAGGGATTCCTGTGGGGTCTTTAGCTAACCGACTTTTATTTTGAAAGCAGGTAAACATGATGATTGATGCGATGGATGCTGATGCATGGAGATGCATGATGAATGCATGGCTTGGTTCATTCTCTTTTCGTTTGATGATTTTGCTTTTGCTGGAGATGCAGAGAATTTTGAACTTATTGCTTGCAGGGTTGTACTCCCTTGGGGATTTTTCTTTTTGATACGGAGGTTTGGACAGCGGGTTGGTCAAGATCCCGACCCGTGGTCGATCAGGTCCATCATCCCAAGATGCTGTTTCTTTGCTAATGAGAATGTACGAGGATATCATTCGACTTCAAGATGTTCTTCTGGGCATACATGTGATTGAGATGGTGTTTGGTTGCCCGTTTTGGTCAAGATTCCAATTTGCGGGCGATTGGATCCGTCATCCCATACTGTGAAGTGAGCGGAGTTCAAGACTCCTGAATTGTAGTGCTGGGGATGCTAATTTTTGTGATTTTTTATAAATATGTGGTCCAAGTTTCAACTGAGTGGTAAGGATAGAGATCGGTTTATTGAAAACGCAGGAAATATTTTTTATGATTTTTGAAATATTTTTTATGAAAGCAAGAGAAATATTTTTGTGATTTTTTGACAATATTTCGATTGAAAGCAAGGGAAATATTTTTGTGATTTTTTGACAATATCTTGATTGAAAGCAAGGGAGATATTTTTGTGATTTTTTGCAAATTTTTTATTTGAAAGCAAGGGAAATATTTTTTTGTGATTTTTGACAATACTTTGGTTTGAAAGCAAAGGAAATATTTTTTTGTGATTTTTGCCAATATTTAATTTGAAAGCAAGGGACATATTTTTTTTGTGATTTTTGAAGAGGTGATTTTGCAATGTTTTTGTATTTTGTGATTTTTCTGAAATGCAGGGAAAAGTGTGGAATTTTCATCCACTTCCAGCTTCTACTGCTGGTAAGGCACCCGATCCATTTTACGTCAGCGAGCAAGACGAGTCTCACACAGTTAAGTGCCGTAGTTTTACATCTTCGGATGAGGAGATTTTGAGGGTTTTCAGTCAACACACCCACAAAGTTGCCTGTTCCTCATGTGCAATGCACATAGACCACGTATCGTCCGACGGACTCCTTCGACAACAAGATGAGCCACATCCTCACATTTCCCTTAGTCAATCCAGTTTGGGGTCTTACGTTGCTCACAATTCCGTGAGAGTGAGCTTCACCTCCCAACAGCCTTAATCCCCTTCATGAGTTTTAGGAACAGGGAACATCCGTCAGATTCAACAGCGACTTCAAAATCAAGGTTGTCTATCACGGTGCGTTCAACACGAACAGGATTGCGGAGTTCTGCCCGCCTCAGCCTTTACCTGTTTAGGAGATTCCAGACACCCGTACGATCAAGTGTCAGCCATGTCTGGAACAGGTTAGGAAAGAAAGCCCCCGAGAAGTTAATCCCAGTGTAGTTTTAGGTCTTCGGACCACTGGAGATGAATTTGTGCAGTTGAAATTTTTGGTGAATCAATTTTTTTATTTTTTATTATTATTTTTTTAAAAGGTTCCAGATTTCAACTCGGGTGATCGAGATTGATGCTGGTTTTTGTGGAAAGCTTTAAAATATTTTTGGTGTTTTTGAAATGATCCGGGTTATCGAACCTTGATCAAGGCTGATGCCGGTTTTTATTGAAAATCTCTCGGGATGTTGATCCCGACGTAGTTTAAGGTCTTCGGACTCTGAAACTGTAAAAGAGGGGCAAACATTTTTGTGTTTTTCGAAATGATCCAAATCATCAGACCTTGGCCTGAAAGGCTGGGATCGATGCTGGTTTTTATTAAAAATCTCTCGGGACGTTGATCCCAACGTAGTTTAAGGTCTTCGGACCAGAAACTGTACAAAAGGGGGCAAACATATTTTTTTTTTGTTCTTCTTTTTGGAAAATATCCGGTATCAGCGGATCTTGATTCGAGCAGTCATGGCCGATCCCGGCTTTTATTGAAAATCTCTCGGGATGTTAATCCCGACGTAGTTTAAGGTCTTCGGACCAGAAACTGTACAAGTGATGTATATATTTTTTGGTTTTCTGAAAACGTCCGAGATCGTCAGGTCTTGATTCGATCCAAACCGATGTCGGCTTTTATTGAAAATCCCTCGGGATCCTGATCCCGACGTAGTTTAAGGTCTTCAGACCAAAACTGTTCAAGCGAGTGCTGGAAATCACATTTTTTTTATTTTTTAGAAAATGTCCGGAGTTACCAGATCTTGAAGAAGACCGATGCCGGTTTTTATTGACAATCCCTCGGGATCTTGATCCCGACGTAGTTTAAGGTCTTCGGACAAAAAATATGTACAGAATAGGGCAACACATTTTTTTTTTCATTTTCGAAATGATCCAGATCATCAGATCTTGGCCTGAACGGCTGGGATCGATGCTGGTTTTTATTAAAAATCTCTCGGGATGTTGATCCCGACGTAGTTTAAGGTCTTCGGACCCGGTTGATGGGGTTGGGCATACTTACCTTGCTTTATTTCGCTTTTGATAGGGCTGATTGTGACTCGAATGGTCTGGATTGCTTGAGTGGGCCATGTGGTCCTTTTCTAAACTTCAGCTTTACTTTGGAGCACTTATCCTTGATGTTTTGTGAGGCTACGAAGGCTTCTTATGGTGTGGATGATGACTTGAACGGCTCAGATCGCTTGATTTGGCCTTGTGGGCCCACTTGATGATCAGATCTTGGGTTTTGGCTCTCTTTCTTGATGATCGAACCTTTAATCTTGATGCTCCATGACTCGGGTAAGCTTTCCAATGGTTTGGATCCCGATGATTTAGCCCTTGAATGGTTCAGATCGCTAGATTTGTCCTTGTGGGCCCACTTGAGACCTTGGCTTTACTTTGGGGCACCTCTTTTGATGATTTGTGAGGCTAAGAAAGCTTCTTATGGTATGGATGACGGATTGAACATCTCAGATCACTTGACTTGGCTTTGTAGGCCCACTTGATAATTAGATCTTGGATTCTGGCCCTTCTTTTGATGATCAGCCCTTTGATCTTGTTGTTTGATGACCCATGCGAGTTTTTCCATGGTTCAGATCATGATGATCTGGTCTTTAAATGGCTTGGATTGCTTGTGGCCCCCACTTGATCACCTTTCCCTCTCTTTGACTTGATCAGCCATGTTCTGGCCGCATTGCTCCGTGATTGGACCGGTGGGGCACCTTTTATATGATCTTGATCAACCTCAGTCAAAATCTGGAGTGGACCGGAGCCTTGGGCGGCCCATGGAGCGCCATCTGCTGACGTGGACTGTCAGCCTCACCTACCAAGAACCCTGGAGCCAATCCCGCGGAGAGAGGAAATCTGCGTCCGTACGGGCGGCCCAGGGCAGGCCGCCCAAGGCTCGCCTCTTGAGCGGCCTGGGCTGGCTCTGGTTCGGACACTCTCCTCTGTCCACTGTCCCTGTCTCCTCATTCCCTGCACGTCCGGGTTCGATTGCAGCCATGAATATTCCTTTTGTCCCTTCTTTCCTTCTCTTTTTGTCTTTTTCTTTATTGATCCTCTCTTGGGCAGCCATTGATGATGGCTTGGGGGCCATTGTGGGAGAGATTGGTGGGTCCCATGTTGCAGCAATTGATGAAGGCTTTAAAGATGGTGAGGTGCCTTTGATTGATGGTGGGGATGGAGCATTGAATAGGGGTATTGATGATGAATTAGGGGTGGTTGTTGGGAGAGCTTTGAATGGCTCTATTAATGGTGGAATGGCTGTAATTCTAGATTTGGGTAGGCCTTTGATTGTGGGAGAAATGGATGGTATGGATAGGATGATAAGATGGGACATGGGTGAAGCTATGCATCCCTTGAGTGTGGGCCCCATGGATGATGTGATGGATGGTGATGATGGGACCATGAGGGACATAGATGGGCTGATCTCATGCTTGGATGGGATAGATGGTTCAGATGGTATTTTTGACGGTTTGGATGCTCTTGATGAGGGCCAGGATGTGCGGTATACTTCTTTGGGTGGACTTGATGTGATCATTGATGATGTTCCCCTGATGATGGACGGTGTGGATGCCTCGATGATCCCTTTGATCGGCCAGGATGATGATTGGATTCATGATTTCCTGTTGGAGGGGGCCACAGGTCCAGATCTGACCGTTGATTCTTCGATCGGGGCTGCCGAGACCCTTTTTAATGGTTCAGATGTATTCTTTGACGGTCAGATTAGCCAGGATGTCACGATGTGCGGTGTGATCTTCACTGATAGTCCTTTTGATGGAGAGCATTGTCCTTCCCTTGATCGTCGGTCTTTAGCGCACTCTGTTCATGAGGTGGGCGAGTCTTCTCGTGCGGCTGAGATTATGACAGTTTCAGACAGCGATGCGACTATATCAGACATAGCCATCACTAAGGGCAGGTCAGGGGCTATCGAGTCTGCAGAGGTTCCAGCTTTTCCTTCTCCTTCGCCCGTTGACCTTCCGATCCTTGATGAGTCATCGTTGATTTCTGGACCTTTTGTGCTGGAGGGGGTACCAGTGAGGACTTGTCAGCTGCTTCCTCGTTCTTCCTGCTCGCCACGACTGCTTGCTTGGCTTGAAAGCTTGTCAGTTTATGAGATTCGAGATTTAGAGTCTTATGGCTTTGGCGGTCTGATCCATATGGCCAGAGTTGATATTGACTGGAGGATGCTCGGAGCTGCCTTGATTGACTGGGTCCCTTCGTTGAACTTGTTCGCGTTCAACGATATGGAGATGGGACCTTCTTTGGAGGAGCTTGCTCGCTTGACAGGCCTACCCTGGGATTATGCTCAATATTTTTCGCCGAAGACGTCGCCGAAGACTGCTACACCGCAGAACTGGCTCGGGATCCCTTATCTTGTTCGGCCTGCAGCTGGTGGCCAGGATGCTGTAGTGTTCTCTTTGGACCTGCTGTATGATCTTTTTTTGGGTCCTTAGAGTACGGCCGGTTCTACCTTTGCTCGGAACGCACTGATGTTCTGCTTGATAGCTGAGGTGCTATTTTCGGGATGGCGCAGGTCCCAGACTCCTTTGCTTTTTGAGGTGATGAGTCGAGCTATCCGACGGCAGGGGATCATTTCTCTCATCTTGGCCGAGCTATTCGATGGGCTGACCGACTGCGCCTTGGGCCACACTCGTGTCCTTCGCGGCTGCTGTGCATTTCTTCAGGTATCTCTCCTACACCTTTTCCTTTTGCTTTGTCAGGACTTGTTTTGCTCTAGCTGAACTTCTTTTGTGATCAGGTCTGGTTATGGGAGCGTCTTTCTCTGACCGTTCCTGTACCTCTTCCTAGCATCCCGGGCTCTGACATCATGCGTTATATCATGGAGTTCCTTCCGCCTTCAGCTAGGATAAGTGAGCCCTTGTATCGCAGGATGTTCGCTGAGCTTCGTGACTGGAACGTTCGTTGGGAATCATCTTGGCTTTCACTTCCTCCAGTGCTTTGCGATGCACACCGTCTTCCTCTGATGTTGGTAGGCTTTCGATCTTACTTTTCTTACCATCCCATTCGGTTCCTGTGGTAGTTTGGATATGAGCAGGATGTTCCTCTTTTTGCTTTCACGGGTATCGGGCGTCGAGCACTTCCCTCTAGGTCCTCTGACTTCAGGACCCGGATTGATTGTTCTTGGGCGAGTCACTTGACTGCTGATTTGCTGGGTTTTGAGCTGCGGACTTTTTCGATGGCGACCGTCCCGTACCAGTACTGGGTTGCTGAGCAGTCGTTGTATCGACGTATCCCTTGTTGGCACCAGACTGTTGACGAGGATGAGCAGGATATCCTTGGAGATGCTGGCTCTTCATCTGGTTCATATGAACCCTTTGAGGAGCGCCCATTTATCGATCCTGGCTTCCTTTTGGCCACTCATGGCCATCTGCTGTCTGAGATCTCTGCACTTCGGTATCATTGTGAGATGATGTCGAGGAGATTGGCTGCCGATCAGAGGTTGTCTGATGAGGAGACAGCGATCCGTACCCTTGAGCGCGATGAGGCGTATTACCTACGTATGGAGGTGAGCAGGTTGAGAGCGAGGTTACTTCATTATGAGTCAGAGGACTCACCTGATGTAGCCGGGGAGGAGGGTAGAGATTGATTGTGTTGGCCACCTGCGCATTCTTTTTTGCATATATGATTGATGATGATGCATTTTTTTTTTTGTATTTTTTGAAAAAGATGATATGATGTGTAAAAGAAATATGATGCATTTAATTAAAAAAGAGAAAACTGTTTGAAAATCTACTGTGCCA
Source organism: Liriodendron chinense (assembly GCA_003013855.2). NCBI lineage: Eukaryota > Viridiplantae > Streptophyta > Magnoliopsida > Magnoliales > Magnoliaceae > Liriodendron > Liriodendron chinense. The sequence continues at coordinate 217,205 of PVNU02001237.1, forward strand.
TGAGTTGTCTTGTGAGTGTGTCTGGATTTTGTGTCAGGATATAGGAATCAGAACTGGGGCTCGGTCAATGATTTGACCGATGTCTCGAGATTTGACTTGCTTGATCCTTTGGTTCCCTAGAGATGTAGGCAATGGAAACTCTTGCTTCCTGAGATTGTCAAAGTTTGTAGAGTTCTTCGCTCCTGATTGTACTTCCTCTTGTTCTTGCACTTTCACTGCTTGAACCGATCTGGACTGTCTGATTTCTTGGTACCTGCACTTTTATTTTTCTTTTTTTCATTTGAGCCATTTTTACCTGCAGTGCTCTTTCGAGTTTTCACCACAGCCGGCTTTTTCCCGTCATTTTTGCCCGTGGCGCCCTTTCGGGTTTTCACCACGTCCCGGGTGTTTGATCTTGCCTGTCCCTTGGCAGCTATGCTGTTTTTACCCTCGGCGCCCTTTCGGATTTTCACCAAGTCCGCTGTATGCCCACTGTTTTTACTCGGAGCGCCCTTTTGGGTTTTCACTCCGCCCTCTTTGTTTAGGCACACATTTTCTTTTTCTCTTTTTTTTTGTTTTTTTTTCTTTCTGAATCTCTGGATAACTGCGGCGGCTAGAGGTCGGGAATCCATCGTTGCCGGCCGATGGCAGTCTTTCAGCCCTTATCCTGAGTTACGATAATAGAGCTGTCGGTCTTTGCTAAAGACCCTTCTGAGGTGGATGGATGGATAGATGTGTTTCTTCTTGGACTGGTTTTTTTTCTCTTAGGTGCCTTGCTTTAGCTTCCCTTTTTCTTTCTCTTTTCTTCTCTTCTTTTTTTTTTCTTTTATATTCTTTTTCTCTCCTTTTTTTTGTCTGTTTCTCTTTTTTAATCCCCTTATTTGAAACACTTGTTGGTGGACGGAAATGATTTCTCAGAGATCTTAGCTTTGACCCCTTGACTTCAGCTCTATTAAAGTAACCTTTGATAAGGTCAGAATAACTTACCCGTGAAAGATCTTCACGTTGTCGGCGTTGGTTGGCTCAGGAAGATCCACCCCTCTCATGCTGGTGAGTCTGAGGGCGCCTCCGGGAAGTACTTCTCTGACGATCAGTGGCCCGTCCCACGAGGGTTTGAACTTTCCTCTGAGATCTGGAAGTGCGACGGTAGAATCTTCTTCATGACCATGTCGCCTACCTTGAAACTTCTTTTTCGGACTCTCTTGTTGTAAGCCCGAGCGATCCTTTTCTGATAACACTGAGAATGACTTAGTGCACGCATGCGCTTTTCATCTGCTAGCTGCAACTGATCGAATCTGGCCCGTTGCCATTCTCCTTCTTCAATTTCGCTTTCTAGTAATACCCGTAATGATGGTATTTCCACCTCGACTGGTAGGACTGCTTCCATTCCGTAAGTGAGCTCGAAAGGAGTAACTCCCGTAGCAGACCGTACAGACGTTCGATAGGCCCAAAGTGCATATGGGAGCATATCTGACCAATCTCGATAGGTCACGACCATCTTCTCAAGTATCCTGACGATTGTCTTGTTTGCGGCTTCTACCCCACCATTCATCTGGGGACGGTAGGGGCTTGATCGATGACGTTTGATCTTGAATTTGCTGAGAAAGTCATCCATCTTCTTGTTGACGAACGGGGTCCCATTATCTGTGATGATAGCATTGGGGATTCCATACCGGCATATGATGTTGTTCTTCATGAATTTGATCACCTGAGATGCTGCAATCGTGGTGTAGGAGGCTGCCTCTACCCACTTGGTGAAGTAGTCGACTGCCACAAGTATGTACTCATGACCGTTTGATGCTTTGGGACTGATCTTGCCGATGATGTCGAGTCCCCACATGGAGAAGGGCCAGGGGGTGGTCAGGTTGTATAACTCTGATGATGGGGCATGGATTTGATTCGCATGCCCCTGACACTTGAAGCATTTTCTGACGTGCTGGCAACAGTCTGTCTCCATGGTGAGCCAATAGTAGCCGAGTCGTAGAATCTTCTTTGCCATCATGTGCCCATTCATGTGAGGGCCACAGATTCCTTCGTGTATTTCTTTCATGATCTTTGCAGCTTCTGTTTCATTGACGCATCGGAGGGGGATGTGATTATAGGATCGCTTGTAGAGAACTTCGCCACTGATGGTGAACTGGCCGGCCAAACGTTGGATGGTTCGGCGATCTATTGCTGTTGCTGATTCTGGATACTCCTGGGTTTCGAGATATTGCTTGATGTCGGCATACCAGGGTTTGTCAGGGACAGCTTCGGCTTCTTCTATTTGCAGGCAAAAAGCAGGTTCTTCTTGAATTTCGACTGTGAGCTCCCATTCTGAAGCTCCTTTTGGGATCTCGAGCATTGATGCGAGCGTGGCGAGAGCATCTGCAAACTGGTTCTTGGCTCTGGGCATGTATGAGAAGGTGATTTCCTTGAATTCTTCGATCAGATTGTCAAGATACATATGATATGGTATCAACTTCTCATCCTTGGTCTTCCATTCGCCATTGGTCTGATTGATGATAAGCTGTGAGTCTCCAAATACTCGTAGCTTCTTGACGCCCAAGATTATGGCTTCCCTTAAGCCAGCGATGCATGCTTCATACTCTACCATGTTGTTGGTGCACTCAAATGCGATGCGCCTCGAGATAGGAATAGGGACATCATCTGGAGAGTAGAGGATTGCTCCAATACCGCTCCCTTTAGAATTGTATTGTTTGATGACTTCATCTCGGACTTTCAGAGCCCATTCTGGCTTCATTCTTCGAAGTTTCTGCTTTACTGGCTTCATATCTGCCTTGGTTAGCAGATGGTGTACAACGAGCTCTTCATCGAGCCCCGGCATGTCTTCGTATGAGAACGCGAAGTTGGACAATCTTGGAGCTAGGAACTCTATCATTTTCTGTTTCATCTCAGGTGGCAACGATTTTCCAATGCGTACTTCCCTAGGGATCTCAGGCGTCCCCAAGTTTACTATCTCGAAATCATCGGCTACAACATTGGCTTTAGATTCGAACTTTTTGAGGAGATCCTCTAGTTCGGGAACTGGATCATCATCTTCCTCGTCCCGAGCTTCGTCCAGACCCATGAGTTCGAAGTCTAATTCGACGTCGAAATCATATGATTCGACTTCAAACTCATGCGACTCTTTAGATGAACTTGGCACACTATTGAATGCAGGGAAAGAAATGTTTTTTGGTTTTTGAGATTTTCCTGAAATTGAAATGCTAGATGTTTTTGGCTTTTGAAACTTTTTTATTTTTTTTGGATTTTCGAAATTCGTGGGACTTTGAACAAGCAGGCATTGCAGACCATGATTGAGCCCAACTTGTTCCAAAGTTCCGGCTGCTGCTTAAACAGGTGTTTTTTTTTGGAAGCTAGAGCCCTCAGATCGCTCTTTGGCTGATTCAAAAGTTAGGGGAACAGATGACCATTCAGGACCCCACACTTCCTCCCCTGAAGAGGTGGGGGTTGATGATTTGGGCGAAGAGTCACGATCTGGCCCAATGACCATGACTTCTTGCTGGTCAGGTTCGAGATCTGAGTCGTACTCAGTCCCTCCCGGATCACTTACCTCGCATTGCAGTTCGTCTGGTTCCACAGTGAGACACAAGTTTGGAACCTGGACATCAGACCAATCTAGGGCTGGCCACTTCCCTTTCTTGGTCCAATGGATGGGCTGCTTTTGCCCCTGGCTGATGATTGATGATGTTGACTTTGCAGAGATGGGCAAGTCGTGCCCCTTGCTAATTGGTGCTGAGATGGGCGAGTTGTGCCCCTTGCTGATTGAAGTGGGCAGGTTGTACCCCTGGCTGATTGAAGTGGGCAGGTTGTGCCCCTGGTTGATTGATGCTGACGTGGGCAGGTTGTGCCCCTGGTTGGGAGCAGGTGTCAGGGTAACCTGGTCCTGAAGCTGCTGTGTTTGTCTTCCTTCTTCGTCTTCATCATTTCCTTCTTCTTCTGGAGGCTTAGATGGTTCGAGAATCTGATCCCATCGAATGAGGGGCCACGTGGCCCAAACTAGGCTCATTGGGAGGCCTTTGTGTAGTGCAGTTGGTTGATTCCCTCCTGGATCTTTGCAAGGTTCTCCTGGCTTGACGAATTGGATGGGTGAGCACCGAAATTTCTTCCTCCTTTTGTCCATGAATGTTGACCTGTATCCGAGTCCCCATTTGCGTTGGTTATATATCAGCGGTACCTTTCTGGACTTGAAGTGATTCTTCATTCGGTATTTGAGGCTCAGACTCTCTGCCGGCGAAAAGACACGGTCCACCCTTATTGGTTCTGGATTGGTGATAGAGTTCACAGTCTCGAATTCGAAACTGTGAAACGAGATGTCTTCTTCAGAGTGCTGGATATCGATGACCGGGATGTCTGGTTCAGTGGTAGCAGCATTGGAGGGAATGATGAGCTCCTTCTCTGCGTGGATAGAGATCACTTGATTTCCACAGATGTATTTCACTCGTTGATGCAGGGTTGATGGCACAGCTCCAGCCTTGTGAAGCCAAGGTCGTCCGAGCAGCATGTTGAAAGAGGCTGATATATCCAGGACTTGGAACGTGATGGTGGAGACTTCCGGACCTATCTGTACCTCTATGTCGACCTCCCCTTCCACTGATCGGCGGGTGTTGTCGAATGCTCTGACGCATATGGTGCTGGGTCGGAATGAAGAAGGACTGATTCCCAGACGTTCTGCAGTCTTGAGTGGGCAGACATTTAAGCTTGAGCCATTATCGATAAGGACCAGCGGAACACAGAGGTCTTTGTATCGTAAGGCTATGTTGAGGGATCGCCCATGATCACGTCCCTCTGGTGGCAACTCATTATCTGTGAAGGTGATGGCGCGCGGAGCCAGGAGTTGTCCAATCATCAAAGCTATCATTTCTGGTGCCGTATCAGAGGAGACGTGAGCATCGTTTAAGGTCTTGGCAAACATTTCTCGGTGTATGCGAGATGTACAGAGTAACTCCCATACTGAGATTTGAGCAGGGATTGACTTGAGCTGAGTTGCCACATCGTATGCGGCTTCATTTTTGTTGCCGAGGCCTGAGAGAGCGCCTTTGGGATCCCCTCTGTTCTGATTATCTCTTCGGATGCAACGCCCATTGGGATTCATGTTCCCCACTTCCGCACATTCTGGATAGTGTCATGGAACCTCTTTGTAGTTTTCCTCCCTTTTGCCTTCTAGGACCACCGGTTCTTGCAATGGTGCTGTTGTGGGTACTAGATCTTCCTCGTATGGAGCTTTTGCCTTGAGAACTACATTGTTGCCTGTGCTGAAGGGGTAGTATCGAGGCTTGTCTTCATAGACCACATAAGGTCGTGGTCCTGGCTTGACTATTCCTGGGGCAGGAGATTCCCATGGAATGAATACTGGTCCTCTTGATATGGCAGGAGGTTTCTCTGTTTGTCCCAGCTGCCGTAGTGTGATTGATACGCCTCCGGGACTTGCCCCTTGCAATATGACAGGCTTGACTGGAAGAGCTCCTTCCAAGACAACGGGCTCTTGCTGCTGATGAGTGTAATCCTTCCATTGCGGATTGGATTGTTCTGGAGTTGCCCCTTGCAAGATGACAGGTTCGTATGTGGGCTCAATGTATGATTGTGCTCCTTCCAGGATGACTGGTTCCCAGCTTGAATGGTTGTAAGGTGCCCCTTGAACAACTGGTATATCATATGGAGGTCCTCCTTCGAGCACTACTGGCTCGGAGATTGAAGGAAGAAAGGGACTTGCCCCTTGCAAGACTAGAGGAGGATTTGTTGGCTCATAAGTGTAGGCGTGAATGGATTGGATGGGGGAGAAGAAGCGATCGAGATGATCCCCTTCTTCTATACTATTGACTGCAGGGCCACGAGACGAACTGGGGTCCGTCGGATGTTGAGGCAGAGGATTCTGAAGGATGTTGGTGGAAGCTGCTGGAGAAGTTCCAGGGACCGAGATGACGATCTTGCGGTCATCAATTAGGTCTTGTATAGCATTTTTCAAAGTATAGCATCGATCAGTGGCGTGGCCACGTCCTTGATGGTAGGCACAGTACTCATTTTCTCGGTAGTTTGGAGGCAGAGGATGAGGCGGAGGCCTAGGTGTCATCAGAGTGAGTAACTGCTTTTGTACTAGCGTAGTCAATGATTTGACTAAGTGGTTGACTGAGTGGAGTGAACTTCCTGAACTCCCTGTAATTCTGCCTGTTCTGGTATGAGTATTGGCCATTTCCCCTGAACTGCTGCTGTTGTCGAGGTTGTTGTGGCTGAGGATTCGGTTGTGGCTGATACCGCTGAGGCTGATGCTGAACTTGATTCTGCTGATACTGTTGACGTCCCTGTGGGGGAGCATGTTGATTTCCTTGAGCAGTGGTGTTGATGTTGTTTACCTCTGTTGGGCGGGGAGGAGAACCACTGCGATTTCCATTCCCGTGCCCGATAGGTCTTCCTTCCACTCTGTTCCTCTTGACTGGAGTGGCTTGATGAGGCCATGGGGAAATCGTCCCGGCACGGATTCCTGCTTCGACTTGCTCTCCAGCACGGATTAGTTGCGAGAAGTTCGCATATGGATGTGAGATGAGATACCCGGATATGCCTGGATATGTTGAATGAACAATCATGGAGATTTGTTCTTCATCGTCGATAGGCGTTCGCATTCGAGCTGCCATAGCTCGCCAACGTCCCACATAAGCTGATAGTGTTTCATCACTCCTTTGCCTGAGAGCTGCGAGGTCGGCTCTTCTGGGTGCCATGTTGAGATTGTCTGCGAATCCGTCGACGAAAGCCTGGGAAAGCTGTTCCCATGTTCTGATGCGGTGGCAGTCCAATGAAGTGTACCAATCTAGGGCATCGCCCTTCAGAGATTTTTGGAACAAGCGAATAAGGGCCCCTTCATTTCCTGCGATTGTACTCAACTCCTCGCAGAAAGCCTTGAGATGTGCTGTGGGACAACCGCTGCCATCGTATCTCTTGAATTTCGGAACCTCAAAGTTTTGAGGTACTTGAGCATCTGGGAAAGGACACAAGTCTCTGAACTTGGTCGAAGGTAAGTCGATTCCATGTTGTCGCTGAAGCTGATTTTGTAAGATCTGGAACTGCTCCCGCAACTCGTCCAGTCCTGAATGTTCTGCTCGAGCGACTGGTGCCTCTTGGAGTAAGGCACGTTCTTCTTCGGCATAGTGGTCGATGTCTTCGACCCTATGGGCTTGCTGACAAGCAACTGCGGGTTGCTGAAGTTGATTTGATGATTGGACTGGATTCTGATGAACTTGTGCTTGAAATGATGGTAACTGAACTGGAGACTGTACTGAAGGTTGAACTGGAACTTGCTGGAAATTAACTGGAAATTGCTGAACTGAAGATTGCTGAAAATTAACTGGATTTTGCTGAATTGAAGATTGCTGGAAATTAACTGGAATCCCATCGGCGGGGATGTGCTGGAATTGAAAAGTGCTCCTGTTTGCAGGAGGCTGAGATGCTGGGAAGTGACCCCCTTGTTGGGTATTCGCCACTGTCCACTGATTGATGTGGGCTTGATACTGACCCCCATTGTGGGCATTCGCCAGTGCTGTCCCTGTTGCTGGAAATTGAATTGAAATCCCATCGGCGGGGATGTGCTGAAATTGAAAAGGTGTCCCATCGGCGGGAACGTGCTGAGATCTACTGAGATTGTTGTTTGCAAGATTGACTGGAAGCTGACTGGAAGTCCCTGCGACCGGGATGCTCTGAGATGGCCCCGTTGTTGCAGGAAGGTATTGAGAAGGATGCCCCATAGCAAAGGGCTGAGAAGGCTGCTAGTCGGTAGTCTTGGGCAGACTCCGATGGTTGTGCTTGATTTGAACTGGAGGCCGGAGGGATCCGGCATGGTTGTTGAGATTGCTGAACTGGGGCAACCTGATTGTTGGCTGCTGCGGTGGTTTGTGCTTGCATGAATTGCAAGAGCATTTGTTGCATTGCTCTCATTCCTTGTGCCAATTCTTGTATGATTGGCGTATTGTCAACGGGCTGTTGCGCTGGAGGTTGCGCTTCGGTCATTTCAAGAGCAGGGAAGTGATGAGTTTCTTCTTCGTGGTCGGACATGGCTTGCTGAGCCCGAGTGCGGATTATGCTGCGGAAGGGAAGTTGTCTCCGCGTACGTTGAGCCCGAGGAGGCGCAATGGTGAGGACTGTACTCTATTCTTTTTGGGTTTTGGTATTTTCTATTTTTTTTTGGTTTTGGGATCTTCTATTTTTTTGTTTGTTTTGGGTAGAATGCTATGCAGATGAGATTGTATGAGGATTAGTGACTTTCAAGTACGGGAAGGATTCTGTTTTTCAAGTCGGATCACGACTAGGGGGACTAGCATGTTCTCCAATGGAGTCGCCATTCTGTGGACCCTCGCCGATTTTCCGCGCTCCCACACGACGTTCTTCTCCCTTCCCCTTTCCTTTCGGAAAAGAAGGAGATGAGGATGCGTGAGTGCGAAATCGCCGTTTGTGCCACTGGCTTGCCTCGTTCTCGAGGGCTTCGTTTGGTTGTCGTATTGAGCTGGATGTGTTTAAGTGAATTTATATAAGACCAGAGTCGCCACTAGTCAATTACTTCGAATCTACAGTCGGCTAGACCCTGTAGAAACGTTAGAGAAGAGAATCCGAAGATTCCTTCCTCTAAAATGACTCCTGTTGATCTGCGGCCAGAAATTCAAGGTAAGGGATCACGGTTACAGGGTGGGAAGAGGTTAAGCACCCCACACACTGCCCGTATCGAAGTACGGTCTCTACTTCACAGAATCGATCGAATACTTGAAAGTCTAATTTAATCCTCGTATATTCTCATGAATGACATGATGCATGAATGCGGGTCTGAACAGTAAGAGTTTCTGATGGGCAGGTTCCAACAACGGGCAAGCCCAGAGCGTACGCTCGAACTGACAGGTGCTTAATGTAAGACGTATGCAGTGTGCTTGAATGATCAAGGTGTTTTATGGTGAAGTATGAATGCAGGTCTGAGCAGTAAGAGTTTCTGATGGGCAAGTTCCAACAACGGGCAAGCCCAGAGCATACGCTCGAACTGACAGGTGCTTAATTTAAGACATATGCAGTGTGCTTGAAGAATCAAGGTGTTTGTAGTGAAGCAGGGGGGTTGGAAGAAAAGTAAATGTTGCACTTATGCTAGATGCAAATGAGATGATGCTGGATGAATGATAGCCGGGTGGACGGTGGTGTCGCAAGGGTTGGCTTCGAGTGGTTGGATTAAGACTTAGATGGCTTGAGAGGCTTGGACCAGTAGTCAGGCAGGGCTGGGCCAGGGCTAGACTCTCCTCACTTGGGCTCTCCTTGGTGGAAAAATGGGCTAAGGGGTGGAGAAGGGCACTCGAACGGATAGGCTCTCTTTGGACTCGAAGAGATGTTGAAATGAGAAGGGGAGGGGGGTATTTATAGCAGCGAGGAGTGGCAGTTTGCGTAATTTTGTCCGGGCGGCCTGCTATGGGCCGCCCGTACGGACCGCTCCTCGGTTTCCAGCGAGTACGGTCGCTCCCTCGGGGCTGCTGTTGGACTCGCTGGTCGACTCAGTGAGTTGACTCAGCGGGTCAACTCGGTGGTTTGACTCGACGGGTTGACTCGGTGTTTTGACTCGACGGTGACTCGACGGGTTGACTCAGCGGGTTAACTCAGCGGGTTAACTCAGCGGGTTGACTCAGCGGGTTGACTCAATGAGTTTGACTTTTTTAGGATTTTTTGACTGGCCTTTTTTTATGGGGGGTTTTTCAGGGTGGTGTTTAGGACTGGGTTGACTGGGTTCAGGCTTGAACTGGGCTATGGAATGGGGCTTACAAGGGTGAGTTTGGCTGAGTTTGGACTTGGGATTTGGGGGTATGGTCCTCCATTCATCCAGCTATCTCTACCAACAGTGTAGCCGAAGGTGGGGTGTCTACAACTTTCTAAATCAAATTTCAAATACAGGCAATCCCATTTTTTATTTTTTAGCCCAGTTTTTAGGACCCAACTTGATGATATTTGAAAATCCAACCTATCCATGTTGAAGAGGAGCTAGACGCCAAAATAACTCAAGTTGTTTTGTGTCGATCGGAGCTACGGATTGACCGTGGCGGCCTAAAACAATACGAACTATCCAGAAAGTTTCCTGATTTCGCTGCTCAACACTGAAATGGTCTAGGTAGCCCGTCATTGATAATATGAAAAATCTAATTTAACCATCTTCTAGACCACATCTATATATGAATAATCACAAAATTTCAGGTCAAAAGGATGTGTGGTTTGATCGTACCGGTTGAAGAAAGATGGACCATCCAGAAAGATTCCAACTGCGCAGATTTTATAAAAGGCCTAAGTGTTCTAAATTTTACACCTAATTTTGGAATTTATTTGGACAATCTAATCCTTCTATCATCTATAGGAGGAAAGTTTCTACTAATGTTCCAAATTTGAGATCAATCCGTCCTCTATACACTCCGTAGCGTTGAAAGCAAAATGACTGGTTCTGGAGATACCCGAATTATGCGATTTTGAGCGGCGGTTGCTGATCTGATTGGTGGGCTCATTCAGAAGACAATCTTGGAAATCTACACCATCTATGAGGAAGATCAAGTTCTAAGGAAGCTACAAATCAAATTTGAAGGCAATCCGACCATTGGTTAAGCCGTACGAAGCGAAACAAAATCTGTTTTGTTGCGGTACTCTTGCTGTATTATAAAAGGAGGTGCTCTCTTCTACTATAAAGTAGTCAAGGACGTGGGAAGCAAGGAGTTCAAGTCCTAGGAGGCTACCTAGCCTCCTACAGCTAGTTTTTCTTCCTTTTCTTACTTCTAGTTCTAGTTTTAATATGCTTTCTCTTAGTTAATCTCTTAGGTAGAGCTGGAGGTGAAATTTATAGTTGGTTTCAATGCTTTAATTCTTTTATTTCAAGTACCATTTTTCTTATTTATGGATTTTGAACTTCTAGTTTGAATAAAGTTTGGATTTTTAAATAAATTATGAGAGTTTGTGTACTCCGGACATGAGTTCCTTGCAATTCTCTGAGATTACCATGATTGGGTTGTTTGAATTCGAATTATAGTAACCCCAGAGTATGTCATAGTCTCTTGGCATGGCTGTTACTTTGAAGGCTACAAGTTCAAGTTCTATGTGCTTCATTAGAACTAGAAATCTGATTTTCAAATTTAAGTGTGACTATTTGTGCTTGAGTGTTATATCCTCCAATTAGATGAGAGATAGAGCTATAATTCTAATTGTGTTGTGCTTAGATAAATAAATTAGTATTAAACTACTACAAGTGGATCCTTGATGCTCTAGTTCTTTCCAAATCTCATATTTTCCTGTTTTATGTTAAAAACTGTTTTCCTAAACTTCTTAGATTCTAGTTATTGGAGTAATTGGAATTGTTTACTTCTTTCCCTGTGGATCGACCTCGGTCTTACCTAGAATTATCACTACATCGCAGCCTTGCACTTGAGGCGAGCAAACACTAGTCCATTCGCAGGAGGATAATAAGGTGTTAAATAGCAATGCTTGATCTTGAACTTTGCGTATAACTTATCAATAGTGGCATTCTTGAAGGGCGTTCCATTGTCTGTGGTAATTCTCTCAAGGATACCATATCGGTACAGTATGGTGTGACGAATGAAACCTTTGACATGTTTGGCTTTCACATTCCTAAGTGCCAGTACTTCGGCCTACTTGGAAAAGTAATCAATTGCAGCCAAGATATACTAATGCCCCTGGGAAGAGGGTGGGCTGATCGGCCCGATCACATCCATTCCCCATGCTGTGAAAGGCTAGGACATTACTGATTGGTGTAACTCTTCCGATGGTGAGTGTTTGATATCTGCGTGGATCTGACATTGATGACATTTCTTGACATATTCTATTGCATCTCTTGTCATTGCCGGCCAATAATATCCCATATGTCGAACATAGTGATGTAAGTTCTTGTCCCCTTGGTGGGCACTGCATTCCCCCGTGAGCCTCCTTTAATGTGGCATATGCTTCATCTTGGTTTAGGCAACGTTAGAGTATTCCCTCATATGAATGCTTATAAAGAACGTTGTTCTGCATTATAAACGAGCTAACGCGTCTTCTGACTTGTGTGCGCAACTTGAGGTCTTCTGGTAGAAATTCGTATTTCAAATAATCGACAAAAGGTCTTCTCCAGTTATCTTCTTCCGTAATCTCGAAACAGCTGATGGGGTTTGCACTCGATTCATCATTATGCAGTGCAGCTGCCGGTAAGATTCTTCTTTCTTCAATTATTACTCGAAGTGGGCTGCCCCCGGGATTAGCCAGAGTAGCGGCTAGGCTGGCAAGTGCATCAGCTTGTACATTCTCTTGCCTTGGTATATGTGAAATGACAGTGATTGTGCTTGATGACAGAAAGGTGATAATTCAGGTTTGCAAACCTCGTATTCAGTTGTCAACTGTCCGATGACTAGCCTACAGTCACCATAGATCTGTATTACCTTGATTCACATTTTTAGGGCTAGCTGTACTCCGATGATGAGGGCTTGATATTCTACTTCGTTGTTGGTGCATGCCAACACGATCGTAAATGAGTAAAGCAGCAAATCTCCCTATGGACTGATGAATATAACTCATGCTCCCACCCCTGTTGACTTGGAGGCTCCATCGAAGTACATTTGCCAGAACCGCGGTTCTACAACCATCATTACCTGGTCATCGAGGAGATCACATTCCATTTCTTCACTACTCGGGACTGGATGTGCAGCAAGGAAATCTACGATTACCTATCCTTTGATAGCTTGGGCTGTGACATACATGATGTGGAATTCTGAGAGAAGAAGGGCCTACTTAGCTAGTCGCCCAGACAGCATAGGCCGATTCATGAGAAATTTAATCGGGTCCGCTTTAGATATCAACATTATTTGGTGTGAGAGGCAGTAGTGCCTGAGTTTCTTCACAGTGAAAATGAGGGTAAGACATCTTTTCGATTACTGAATAGTTGAATTCAACCCCTACCAGCGTGTGGCTTAAGTAATATAGTGCGTTCTCTTTCTCTTCTTCATTCTTCTGTGCTAAGAGTACCCCTAGTGAATTATCACCCACTGCGATATATAGAATTAATGCTTTCCCTTTGATCGGAGCTGTGAGGACCGGAGACTTTCTGAGCATTTCTTTCAAAGAATCAAAAGCCTTCTGACAGGAGTCATCCCATTCGAACTTGATGTCTTTCTTGTTGAGGCGAGAAAAAGGCTGATAACGACCGGCCAGGTTCGAAATAAATCTTCTCAGGTATGCTACGCGGCTTTGAAAACTCTTCAACTGCTTTAAATTCTTTAGTGGCGGCATTTCTCTGATGGCCTTAATCTTCACAAGGTCGATCTCTATGCCCTTATGCCTAACAACGAAGCCCAAAAATTTACCTGAAGCAACTCCAAATGTGCACTTTAATGGATTCATACGGAGACTCTTCTTGCGCAATGGCTGGAGCACTTGCTTCAGATGTTCCCTATGTTGTTCATGATCAGCCGACCTTACAACCAGATCATCTACGTAACATTCAACATGCTTATGCATCATATCCTGGAATATAACATGCATCGTGTGCTGATACGTTGCCCCTACATTCTTCAACCCAAAGGGCAGTACGTGGTAACAGTAGATGCCGAGAGTTATACGGAAATTTATAGCTTCTTCATCTTCTAGAGCCACGCGGATTTGATTGTATCTCGAATACACATCCATGAAGGACATCATTGCATATCCTGTTGTGCTGTCAATCAACAATTCTGAGATGGGGAGAGTAAACTCGTCCTTTGGACATGCTTCGTTAAGATTTCAAAAGTCAACACAGACCTGGATATGTCCACTCTTCTTCTTGACCGGCACGACTGTTTGAAATCCATCGGGGATACTTTACCTCTCGAACGAATCCGGCCTGGATCAGCTTCTTGATTTCTTCTTTAATTTTGGGTACGATGTTAGGGTGAAACCGTCATTGAGGTTGCTTCACTGGCTTCTTCTCCTTCATGATGGTCAGCTTGTGCATGGCGATTGTCGGACTGAGCCCTGACATTTCTGAGTAAGTCCATGTAAAAACATCTTTATTCTCCCTCAACAGCTGTATGTATTTCTCTCTTTCATCTTCCGGAACGTTTTTGCTCAAGTGTGTGTTCCTGGGTTCTTTGAGAGTGCCCAAATTTACTTCTTCAAGTTCATCAATTGTTGGTTGTCCACCATCTTCTAATTGCACATGTGCGACACTTGGCTGGATAGTGTCAGTAGGATCTTGCAGCTACATTTCTTCTACAAAGCCGATAGTTACCATATATACGCTTGTCTTAGCTCTTAGACCTTCTCCATTTCTGTATACTTGCTTGTATTCTTCAAATGGAGCTAGTAACCTTTTCTTTGTGATTGAATCTTGGCTGGAGAATCTCATGTTTCTCATAATCTTCCAGCTGGCTTTGCTATATCTCTTTTCCTCTATTGGCCGAAGTCGAGCAAATTCTCTCCCCCATCCTTCTAATGATGTTGGCTGACTTGGCCCTGAGTGAAACTTGATATCTTTCTGAGTGATATCCCTTGATGGCACGAGGAATTGGCTGGGAGCTCTCGGGAATGGCTTGATTCTTCCTATCTTGGGTACTGGCATGTTGAAACTGGATTTGAGCAAACTCATGTGTTGATTTGAGATCAGTTTTAACACAGACTGCCTTTGCTGACACAAATGCTTTGGTACCACATAAAACTTTTTCATTATCAGCTGAGGTTGTCTTTTAAATGATACTGGGATCTTCCCTGAGTGATGGGCTGAGTTTTACTTTTCTGCTCAAACTTTTCAACCGGAGGTTTTGCCCCTTGCCCTTTCTTCATTACATCAGGCTTTTTGTTAGTTTTACTGTTGTTGGTCAAGTCGTAATATCTTGCATCGGCCAAAAATGACTCAGCTACCATATATGGCTTCGGATCTACTGCTACCCTGTATTGGATCCCATTCCTGTTGTATTTGAAGCATTGATGATATGTCGAAGGGATCATGCGATTCTGATGGAGCCAGGGCCTCCCTAAGAGGAGATTGTATGTTGTCATTGCATCGATCACTTAGCATGTTGCTTTCGTCGTCAGTCCTTTGATTTCCAGCATCACTGTGATTGCCCCAAGGGTATGCTAGCTATCTTGATTGAACCCTTGAATTATCATGAGACTTGGGCGTAACACCGATTGCCTGTAGCTCAGCTTCTGTAGTGTTTTCAATGGCATAATGTTTACGGTGGATCCATCGTCCAACGTACACCTTTTGACCTTTGTGTCCCTGATTATTCCTGTAACCATCAACGGACGGTTGTGGTTTGTTAATCCGATCGTACGATTTTCTTCTGAGAAAGTGATTGTCGAGGGATGGTCTACCTGTATAACTTATGACACCGGTGTATACCCTTCCCAAAAGTTATATGTATTATTCATTTCCTCTTCTATTTCTATCATCATAACTTCCATGACTTTACTGTCAAGTAAGGCATTGATCAACATTTCTCTGTATACTTTCGAGAGACATAAAGCATCATAGATACTTAGGTGGGTGGGGACCTTTCGTAAATGTGACACAACGTCGTATGCTACTTGCGTTGCTACTAGTCAAAGGGGTACGGTCAAGCATTTGTCTTCCTAATCGTAAGATGACTGCATCAACTTCTCCCTCAATTACTTGTATGGTTCCTTCGGATGGTGCTTGTTCGATAAATGACACCATGCCGCAATGTGTCATGCTCATTGTGTGTCATCTCTGCCCTTGTACTGTTTCTTTCTTTCCTCTTCTTCTGTTCTTTCTTCGGTTAATGAGCCTTCTTCTGTTCTCAAGTCTTTTCTTGCTACTAACTAGAGTCCATGGTTCCTTTGGCTTGGGGAATGAAGTTGGTTGGTTGGTGTCTTTTTCTATTAGGACTGCTGAAATTGCCCCAGCTGTTTCCTTCATCGTTTCGGGTGCTTTCATACTGATGACCCATTGGTTGATCAGCCTTTGTATTCTTCCTTTCAAGGAGAAGCAATCCTCTAGCTGACACATTAATGATATTTGAAATATTTGGGATCATTTATTTGCCCGACTTCATGGGGACGGATAGGCTCTGGCAGACGCATTAAGCCTTCTTCAATTAGTTGTTCCATGATCGGAACTAAATCGACCATATCAAATGTGTATGGGCCATTCGCCCTTTCTCTTTTGGCTATCGATATGCGTCTGGGTACATAGGGCCTTTTACCCTTGTCTTGTATAACTGTTGTCTTTGTTTCTAACTTGTGATCAGCAGCATGACATTTTTGGTCTTTCTAGTCTCTGCCCTTATTGAATTGATGAGTTTTAACTATTCTTCTCATCTCTCTCTTCTATCTTTCGGGTCTAAAGTTTACCCGAGAGGCTGGCTTCCTCAACTAGATGCGCCTTCGTCTCTAGCTCGCGAAAAGAATTGAAAGTATTACCTGACAATTCGTACGAGATCATCGGGTCTAGAGCCCTCAGGCACTGCTTCATCTGCTCACCTCACTAGGCAGTTCCCGACATTGAGCCGCCATTGTTCCCCATCGGTCAATGAATTTCTCGATCGATTCCCCTTGTCTTTGTTTGACTATTGTTAGATCTGTCAGCAAAATTTCTCTCTCAGTTACGAAGAACTTCAAAATGAAGCTATCTTGCATCTGCTCCCATGTTCTCATAGAACCATCTAGTAATGACATGTACCATTTAAAGGCTTTCCTTGTGAGGGTTGATCCGAATAGTCGCATGCAATACTGCAAGACTGCAGATCAATTGCCTAAGGTATTTAAAAAGTGGGTGATATGCTCTTCCGGCGATCCTTTACTGTTGAATTTTTTGAAGTCTAGACATCTGAAATTGGTTGGGAATGACACTTCTTCTACTTCTAGTGGGTACGGGACCCGATATTTGTAGCTACCTCTCTTCTCTTTTTCTTTCTCCTGTTGCATCAAATGAGTTATTGTCTGCAATAACTCTTCTCATGACATGTGCGATTGTGGACCCTCGCCATTCTGTACTCCCACACGACGTTCTCCCTTTCCTTTCGGAAGAAGAAGAAGAGGTGTGTGCATGCGAATCGCCATTTGTGCCACTGGCTTGCCTTGTTCTCGAAGGCTTTGTTTGGTTGTCAGTGTTAAGCTAGATGTGTTTAGATGAGTTTATATAAGACCAGAGTCGCCACTAGCCAGTTACTTCGAATCTACAGTCGACTAGACCCCGTAGAAACGTTAGAGAAGGGGATCCGAAGATTCCTTCCTCTAAAATGACTCCTTTTGATCTGCGGGCAGAGATTCGAGGTAAGGGATCACGGTTACAGGGTGGGAAGAGGTTAAGCACCCCACACACTGCCCGTACCGAAGTACGGTCTCTACTTCACAGAATCGGACTAACACTTGAAAGTCTGTTTTAATCCTCGTATATTCTCATAGATGACATGATGCATGAATGCAGGTCTGAACAGTAAGAGTTTTTGATGGGCAGGTTTCCATTAACAGGCAAGCCCAGAGCATACGCTCGAACTGACAGGTGCTTTATGCGAGACGCATGCTGTGTGTTTGAACAATCAAAGTGCTTATAGTGAGTAATGTATGAATGCAGGTCTAAACAGTAAGAGTTTCTGATGGGCAGGTTTCCATTAACAGGCAAGCCCAGAGCATATGCTCGAATTGACAGGTGCTTTATGCGAGATGCATGTTGTGTGCTTGAATGATCAAAGTGCTTGTAGTGAAGCAAGGGGGTTGGAAGAAAAGTAAATGTTGCACTTATGCTAGATGCGAATGAAATGATGCTGGAAAAAGAGTAACTAAATGGACGGAGGTGTCGCAAGGATTGGCTTCGAGTAGCTGGATCAAGACTTGGATGGCTTGGCAGACTTGGACCAGTGGTCAGGCTGGGCTGGACCGGGGCTAGGCTCTCCTCACTCGGGCTCTCCTTGGTGGAAAGATGGGCTAAAGGGGGATGGGGGAAAACTCGGACGGACGGGTCGCTCTGGACTGAATGGATTGTTCAAATGAGAAGGGGAGGGGGGTATTTATAGCAGCGGGCAGTTGCAGAACCCGTAAATAATCTTGGGTGGCCCCCTATGGGCCGCCCGTACGGACGCTCCTCGGGTTCCAGTGCGTGGTACGGCCATGTCTCGGGGCTACTACTTTGGACTCAGTGAGTTGACTCGGTGGGTCGACTCAGCGGGTTGACTCAGCGATTTGACTCTGTGATTTAACTCGACGGGTTGACTCAGCAGGTTGACTTGGTGATTTGACTCAGCGGGTTGACTCGGTGATTTGACTCAGTGAGTTTGACTTTTTTAGGATTTTCTGACTGGTTTTTCTTATGGGGGGTTTTTCAGGCTGATGTTTAGGAGCGAGTTGACTGGGTTCAGGCTTGAGTTAGGCTATGGATTGGGGCTTACAAGGGTGAGTTTGGCTGAGTTTGGGCATGGGATTTGGGGGTATGGTCCTCCATTTGGGGCTTACAAGGGTGAGTTTGGCTGAGTTTGGGCATGGGATTTGGGGGTATGGTCCTCCATTCATCCAGCTATCTCTACCAACAGTGTAGCCGAAGGTGGGGTGTCTACAGATGCCCCTCTTTGGCAGAGGTTGCGTGTAACCAAATGCCAAAGCGAGTGGACACCCCACTTCTGACCCGGTCATTAATGGATCATGGTCTAAAATCTTTGCTTGCCTTTGCATCTGTGCCAGTTGATCGTCTGGAAATCGATCACTCGCACATACCGCGGAAGTTTGGAGAAAACGTTGCGATTGTCCCTGCAGTTTGCTACAACCTGGGTACCTAATCACAACCCTTCCATTCCTGATCGGTACTAACATCAGAAAGGTATAGCAGAGCATCTGCGTCGTAGTCTTACGAGGTTACTGACCCTGTGATTGATTGTATGTTGGATGTTTTCCCGGATCACTCCAGGAGTACTTGTTTCGCTTGACTGTCAAAGTGGTTAGATGCCCTGTGTCATGTAGTCTTACGGGATTCTACTACGCCGACTTGGACTCAGTCAAGGTACTTCAGGCATCCACGACTAGGTATGTGCGGGTGGACTTTTTCCACCCGATCTGCTAGTTTCGATGCTTGGTTTGCAATTCATTCTTTCCTAGATCGTGGTCTGGAATCTTTGTTGTCCTTTGTATCTGAGTCAGTTGATTGTTTGGAAATTGATAACTCGCACATACCGCGGGAGTTTGGAGAAAACGTTGCGATTGTCCCTGCATTTTGCTGCAACCTAGGTACCCAATCGCAACTCTTCCATTCCCGATCGGTACTAACATCGGAAAGGTACAACAGAGCCTCTCCGTCGTAGTCTTACGAGGTTGCTGACCTTGAGATTGATTGTGATGTTTGATGTTTTCCCGGATCACTCCAGGAGTACTTGTTTCGCTTGACTATCAAAGTGGTTAGATGCCCTGCGTTATGTAGTCTTACGGGATTCTACTACGCCGACTTGGACTCAGTCAAGGTAATTCAGGCATCCACACCTAGGTATGTGCGGGTGAACTCTTTCCACCCAATCTGCTGATTTTGATACTTGGGTTACAATTCATCGTTTCCACTTGTTGAAAGGGTTTCTTTGACCGAGCCTTTTGGCTTTCATCTTTTCGTATCTTGGCATGTGGTACGATCGCACTGGCACTGGAGTTCAGTTCGACCGTACTTTGAGTGCATTGGATCCAATGGTATCCGGGGAAACCGCGAGACATTGGATCTTATTTGATTTTTGCGTCGGCTCCTACCAAGAGATATGGAAGATCTCCTGGTGTTTTGGAGGCAGAACGCTCGACTGGGAAAATATTTTTGAATTTTTGAAAAGATACCCACTCTGGGGAGTGATACTCCGTGGGGTTTTTATTTGTAAATAGGAATATTTTTTTGTCTTTTTGAAAAGAAATCTGGTTGGCATGCACCTCCACTAGGGATGCCTGTGGGGTCTTTAGCTAACCGACTTTTATTTTGAAAGCAGGTAAACATGATGATTGATGCGATGGATGCTGATGCATGGAGATGCATATTTGATGATGGATGCATGGCTTGGCTCATTCTCTTTCAGTTTGATGATTTTGCTTTTGCTGGAGATGCAGAGAATTTTGAGCTTATTTCTTGCAGGGTTGTGCTTCCCTGGCGATTTTCTTTTCAATGCAAATGTTTGGTCAGCGGGTTGGTCAAGATCCCGACTCGTGGTCGATCAGGTCCATCGTCCCAAGATGCGGTTTCTTTGCTAATGAGAATGTATGAGGATGTTATCCGACTTCAAAATGTTCTTCTGGGCATAAATACGATTGAGACGGTGCTTGGTCGCCAGTTTTGGTCAAGATTCCAATTTGCGGGCGATTAGATCCATCATCCCAAATTGTGAAGAGAGCGGAGTTCGAGACTCCTGAAGTATAGTGCTGGGGATAGTGACAATTTTTGTGATTTTTACAAATATGTGGTCCGAATCTTTACCTGAGTGGTCAGGATAGAGATCGGTTATTGAAAACAAAGGAAATATTTTTTATGTTTTTGAGAACTTTTTGCTTGAAAGCAAGGGAAACATTTTTGCGATTTTTGAAAATATTTTGCAATGTTTTTGTATTTTTCTGATTTTTCTGAAATGCAGTGAAAAGTATGGAATTTTCATCCATTTCCAGCTTCTACTGCTGGTAAGGCACCCGATCCATTTTACGTCAGCGAGCAAGACGAATCTCACACAGTTAAGTGCCGTAGTTTTACATCTTCGAATGAGGAGATTTTGAGGGTTTTCAGTCAACACACCCACAAAGTTGCCTGTTCCTCATGTGCAATGCACATAGACCACGTATCGTTCGACGGACTCCTTCGGCCACAAAATGAGCCACATCCTCACATTTTCCTTAGTCAATCCAGTTTGGGGCCTTACGTTGCTCACAATTCCGTGAGGGTGCGCTCCACCTCCCAACAGCCTTAATCTCCTTCATGAGTTTCAGGAACAGGGAACATCCGTCAGATTCAACAGCGACTTCCAAATCAAGGTTGTCTATCACGGTGCGTTCAACACGAACAGGATTGCGGGGTTCTACCCGCCTCAGCCTTTACCTGTTTAAAAGATTCCGGACACCCGTACGATCAAGTGTCAGCCATGTCCGGAACAGGTTAGGAAAGAAAGCCCCCGAGAAGTTAATCCCAGTGTAGTTTTAGGTCTTCAGACCGCTGGAGATAAATTTGTGCATTTGAAATTGATGGTGAATTTTTTTTTTTTTTTTTTTTTGCATTTTTTTTTGAAACAGTTCCAAACTTCAACTCAGGTATTCGAAGTTGATGCTGGTTTTTATGGAAAGCTTGAAATCTTTTTGGTATTTTCGAAAATGATCGGGGTTATCAAACCTTGATCCCAGCGGTTGAGGCCGATGCCGGTTTTTAATTGAAAGTAGGGAAAGTCCCCCGATAAATTAATCCCAGTGTAGTTTAAGGTCTTCAGACCAAAAATATGTACATACTGAAAATACATTTTTTTTATTTTTTAGAAAATGTCCGGATTCATCAGATCTTGATGAAGACCGATGCTGGGTTTTATTGAAAGTCCCTCAGGATCTTGATCCCGACGTAGTTTAAGGTCTTCGGACCACAAACTATGTACAAAACAGGGCAAACATATTTTTTTTTATTTTTGAAAAATGTCCGGAGTCATCTGATCTTGATGTGAGCAAACAAGACCGACACTGGTTTTTATTGAAAATCTCTCGGGATGTCGATCCCGACGTAGTTTAAGGTCTTCGGACCAAAACTTTGTACATGCGATATATATATATATATATATATATATATATATATATATATATATATATATATATATATATATATATATATATATATATATATATATATATTTGGTTTTCAGAAAATGTCCGGGGTCAAGATCCCGAACGTAGTTTAAGGTCTTCGGACAAAAACTTTGTACATGCGATATATATATATATATATATATATATATATATATATATATATATATATATATATATATATTGGTTTTCGAAAAATGTCCGGGGTCGTTGGATCTTGATTCGATCCAGACTGATGCCGGTTTTTATTGAAAGTCCCTCAGGATCTTGATTCCGATGTAGTTTAAGGTCTTCGGACCAAAACTTTACAAAACAGGGCAGACACATTTTTTTTTTTTGGCAAATGTCCGGTGTCAGCGGGTCTTGATTCGAACGATCCAGACTGCTACTGGTTTTTATTTAAAAAGTCCCTCGGGATCTTGATCCCGACGTAGTTTAAGGTCTTCGAACCCAAACTATGTACAAACGAGCAGCAATCAAAGTTGGAGATTCTGGGGATCCTTCTTAGAATGGTTCAGATCATCAGGTCATGACTTTGGATGGTTGAGATCACTATTTGACCAAGTCAATTCCTTTTCTTTTTCTTGAAAATTTCATGGAACTTTTTCCACATCATCAAGCCAATTTCTCACCAATTTCTCACAAGATGAGATTTTGGTGAGATTCCTTACTTTTTCTCACCATTTTCTTCCATCACCTCATTCTTACAAGGAGTTACAAGATTCACTTGCAACCACCCTTCCCAAGGAGGAGTTCTTCCTAAGGAGAGGGGGTGAGAAGTCGTTTCAACTAGAGGGAGGGTAGGACGGCCCCCTGGGCGCCGCCCAAGCCATCCCTGCCCACTGGTTTTTTCAGTGGGTTAGGTAAAGGGGTGCACTCCCCTTTTCTATATAACATGGGGCACCCTTGGCCCCCTCCAACGTGCAATCTCTCTTTTCTCTCTCTCATACTCTCTCTTTCTTCAACTTTTTCTCTCTCTCTTGGTGGTTCTTTGCTCTTTTCAAGTGGTGGGCCTTAGTGAAGCTTTGGGACAGCAAGGTGGTCCTCCTTTGGTGAGTGGTAAAGGTATGGACCACTCCCTTTCTTTCTTGTCTTTTTCCTTCTTCATTGTTTCTTCTCATGACACTTTCTTTTTCCATGTAGCTATTCCAAAAGGAGTGAAGGTGGGCCCAAGTATTTTTGGCCTTTTTCTAGATCTTCCAATCTCTTCTAAAGGTGGTGCATGGAGAAGGACATTGCAAGCTTCCATTTCATTCTTTCTTTTCTTCTTTCACACTCCCTTCATGTGTATGTAAAGGGTAATTTTGCCATGTCCATCAAGTGTGCATGGCAAAATATCCTATCTTTTTCATGGGAGTTGGGCCTCTTTTCATGTGTATCAAATGGGCTCAAAGTGAAGTTATGGCCCTTGGTGTACTTGATGGGCCCAACACTTCATTTTGGGCTCCCTCATGCTTTCTTGCCCTTGTCATTTTTCCTTAGAGCTTTTCTTTTCTTTTCCATCTTCTTTTCAAGGTTTGGGCCCATGGGAATGGTAGGGCCCACCTCAAGTTTTGGGCTCATGGGGCTCACTTTGGGTGGTCCCATCTTTCTTCACATGTGTATGGACAAAGGTGACTAGCCCATTCTTCATTTGGATCTTCAAGTGGGCTAGATCTCTTAATTGGGCCTTTATGGACAAGTGGCCCAAATCTCCCACCATCTCTTGATTATGATGTACATCCTTATGTACAAAGTATGGTGGGCCCCTTAGGATTTTCCATATGGATGGGCTTTTGGGCCTCATTGAAACTTGAATTTTTTGGAACATGTGTGCACCACTACACTTTGTTCATGTAAGATTTTTTCTTTCATACTTTTTCTTTTGATGGATGGAGGACTTGAGTTGCTTGACTATCTACAAGTCCCATGAGTGAGTTGTCTCAACAATCTCACTAGGTTCAAATGGTTTTTTCTTGTGGTAGGAAAGGGTTTCCAAGAGTTTCCTTTAATGTCATCAATCTCAAATGGATGATTCCTCTTCAAGTGAGCTATCCATGCAACCATAGCTCCTTGAACTTCCTTTGGGGTGCTTGGTGGGTCATCCACCATCATTCTCAAATATGAGTGATTTTTCTTCCAATTTGTGAGAAAGAATGACACCCATAATTGCCCAATTTTGTCCCATGCTTTGGGGCATTTTGGATTTTGATCTTCAAGTGGGCTATGTATACCATTCTTAGCCATTTCCATGATGGTTGGGTGACTCATCAAGCCATGCCCTCGTGTGCTCAAATGGTCACCCTTTTTTTTAAAGAAATTGGTGCACATAAGTTGCCTAAACTTGTCCTTACATGGGCATTTCCAACTTTGATTCTTCATGTTGGCTATGTGCATCAAATTTTTTACCATTAGCTTCTTTGATTCATATGTTTGTGGGTAGACCGCCATGTTGTACTCTCATAGTCAAAACTTTCATCAAGATGATGCACATAGGGGTGCCCATGGTTAACCCATTGGATGGGTCCTCATGTTCTTCAAGTGGGCCATGTGCTCCCTTCAATCCATTGAGGTGAGGCATTTGGGTTGCTCTTGGGGGCCCACTTCCTTTCTATTCCCCACTTGTCCATGTACATGTGTAAAAAGATGGAAACATCTTAAGTGAGGATCATGGCCTTGGTATAAAAAGTGGATCAATCCTTGGCCACATATGGACTTTGAAGAGGGACTTCTCATGTGAAGTAGGATTCTTATCTCTCGTTGTTCTCATGGCACTTGAGTGCATTTGTTGTCCAAAGTGTGACCTTAGATGATGGATTTTCCTTGCCTAAGACATGACATGCAACCTTTTTTTAAGGTGGGCCTTGCTTTCTTTAATGGGCCCAACACATATCCTAGGTAACACATGGAGTCAGACTTTGGATTTTGCATCTGAATGTCACTACGCCAAAATTGCATTTTTGCGACGGACCAAGTCCGTCGCAAATCTGTATTAGCGACGGACATGGTCCGTCGCATAGGCCGTCGCAGTTTACTATGTGGCAAATTTTAAACGACGGATTACGTCCGTCGCTAAATTATGTAAAGCGACGGACTTAGCGACGGACAGCGGTCCGTCGTACAAAATTGTTGCCACGTAAATTGGTCCGTCGTTAAATTTATGGGCGACATTTATTTAGGAATTTTAGCGACGAGTTTGGTCCGTCGCTAAATTTTCTGAACGCACACCTATTACATTTGAATTTATTTTTGAATCTATTGCACCTGATAGTCATCCAAATTATTTAAAACAAAAAAAAAATTTAAAACCTAACAAATCATAATTATATCATATATGAAACTTAAAGTCCTTACATTTCTAGTGAAAAATAATATTAATATTTGTTACAAATCTACACATTGAAGTGAACCATTCTCCATAGAATGAGCAACTAGGCTTTATTTTGTTCCCAATATTGAAACCAATCTCTTGACCATACGTGAAGCTAGCCTTCATTTCTAATCTTTCCTTTGTAGCTACTTCCACCTCATACGTTAGCAAATCCATCAACTGGTCCACCTGCAAAATCCAGAATATAAAACATAAAGAGTATCAGTATTATAATGTAAGAATAAAAGTTATATGAAACATACATAATGTTTTCTTCACATATGTGATTAAGAATCAAAATCTTAATCGGGCTTTCCTTGATCTCCGTGTAGTGAAAAAGATAATCATAAATTTGTATTTGAAGAAATTTCATTCTTAAAAATTTTAAACTGACATATTTTGTTATGCTTCTGCTGAAGAGCCCGATGGGAAAGAGTAGATGACATGACAGGTTAGAATGCAGCTGGCAATAGGTGTTCACTTCTCTAGAAGGAATTAATTGAAATCCACAAATCCGATGGTGTAGACAACAATCAAATGGAGTTTTTCCTTGATCATCAGATTGCCAAAGTTGAACCACACATTCCTCTCTCTATGGTTGCTTGGAATTTTGTTCCTAGCATTTTATTTCCCATGAAAACCATTAACAAGTTAACAAATAATAATTAAAAAAAAAGGTTAACAACAATTTTGAATTAGAAATCTTAGATCATGTTAACGCTAATTATATACCAGAGAAGATTATTATTAACTAAAATAAGATGAACTTAATAATAGGCATCCACTGAACGGGGCTGATCTTGTTTCCTTTTTTTTTTTTTTTTTCACTGAAGATACCTCTACCAGATAAGAGGCAATCATACTCGAGAGATCTGAGCCATTCACTAAGTGAAACGCTTGAAGTATGGGCCTGCCTAAATTTTGGCCCATGACATTATAACTATTGATCCTAGCCATCTGACTAATTGCTAGGAAAGTAGATGGTTAAAGCCTTCAGTTGTATTAAATCATTAATTATAACTGAAACTTAATAGTATACGGCTTCTATGAATAGCTCGAAATGCTACGTCTCTTTCAAGAGCAGGACCCTTTACCGTAACTTTTGCTAGCTCTTTGCATACCCTGATCCACGACGGTACAAATAGCATTTTCTGCTATGGTTTGAGTAGCAATCTTTTCATTAAATAAAAAATCAGATGCTAACATCCAAACAGCTACCATCCTAACCAATGTGAATCTACCATCCTATGCATCTTTCTGTTTGGGAACTCTATCTGGTTTTAGTTTATAGAAAGTTTAAATAGACTACTTGAAAAAGATGGCGAATGGCAGTACAACAATATTGAATTGTGTAGACATTTCAAGTGATCTTACAGATTCAATGTAGGGATTCCCATGGCATTCATGATAGGCCATTAATAAAAAGAAAAGGTCATATGAGCAGCTGGATAGTTGAATAGGCAAGGTGGACTACGAAGTGTATAGCATGAGTAAAAACCAGTTCATTGCTACAGAGCAAATATGAGCAGGTGGGTAGTTGAATAGGCAAGTTTCCAGCAAAATGGCCGAAAATATGATTGTTATTTATTCAATAAAAAAAAAAAAACCAATCCAACTTCTCCAAACAGGCCTCTACTAAAACAGCCATGGAAAACTAGTCCTTCATGTTGTTTTTCATGTAGGCCTCTCCACCAAAACAGCTATGGAAAACCAGTACTTCATGCTAGAAGTGCTTCTTTTCAACTTCTGTTCTGCCTCAGACCAGAAGTATATCTCAGCTGTGGGTGACCTAAGCATACAAAGAGATGGGATGAGAGTAGCATTTGACTTGCAATCAATTTCGAACAAAAGTCCATGTGAAATTCAGAGTAATGGACCTTATACAAAGAGATGGGCTGAGAGTGGCAAATTTTTTTTCTTCAATCCAGTACACCTATGCTAATTTGAATCTGACCAAAGAACCAAAGATCATTCACATAATGATGAGTAGACAGTGGTTGATAAATTGGTGCAAATTTGGGAAGAAAGATGGATTTGTACAATATTCTCAAACATCAGGCTCCCAACCTTGTAACTTTATCTTTTATTGGATTCCAGCTTCAGCCATAGAAACAAACTAAAAGCAGCATATAAATTGACAAACAAAATGGCAGGCTAGATGAAAAGAGAAACATGTTTATATAGAAGTTGATAGACCACAAGTTTCAATCAGTGGTAAATGACTTCAAGATCAGATCTCAGACATTCAATCATGCATATGTGCACAGCTGATGCCATTCACATTCTTTTTTTTATTGGCACCACTCATGCATTGACCAAGAAAACATAAAAATAGTCAGCCTGTCATTACCTGATGAAATCAAATTGCATCTTAGACAGGTTTGACAATAAATTCCAGAGATCACAATTCATGAATGAAGCAAACTAAGGCAACTCATGTATCATTATCCAATACTACAAGCACAAAAGAATCTCTCAAATCCCACACCATCCGTATTGCATATCAATTATCATTGCGATCCAAATCTGAAATAATAGGGTGAGAGTCATGAGACTAAAAAATGCAATCTATCGTGGATTAGGCTGGACAGAACATTCTTAAAGTCGCGAAAAGGAAACGGGCCATGCTGTGTGGCCTGCCCCAGGAGTCGATGAAGGCAAAGGCTACTTCCAGAAGCTAATGAGTAACCAACGAGCAGTTGGCACCCAAACTCAGCTGTGATAGGAGCACACCAATATGAAAGATTTCAACTCAATGACAAGCTGGTCCCAATATCAGATTGAGGATTTAGTAGTCAGCATTTCTACATTTCTGTTACTGGTTAAGGCTGCATTTGGATGTTCAAACAAACTGGACTGAAACAATTCAATTCAGATAAGAGAAAAATGGCCTTAGTTGGGCTAAACCCAGAACATCCATAATGACAAGCTGAGCCCCAAATTTGAATTATTCTCGATTCAACTCGAACTTGAAACACACAGGATTGCAATTAGGGGTCTGCTTGTCACTACGAATCAAAATGGTGCTACCCCACTTTCAGTCATTTCCTATAGACCAAACTGAAAATTGTAATCTAGTTGAATTGAGCATCCAAACACACTAAATAACAAAATATTCTACATTCCTCGACAAGTCCAAAGCAACGACAAGACGCGAATAACATATCAGATCCCCACAAAAAACTCATATCGTAAGATCCTCGCCGACACTGATTGATTTGCAAACACCCATTTTTCATTTTTGGGAACCGAACCAATTCCCAAGGTGGAAAAATGTGCATCGAGATCAATCCCTCATCACATATTCCTCCAAAAAATTGTGACAACAAAGCCTCACCAATAAAAATGCCACGTGGGGCCATGTAATTGTCATCCTTATGCAATATTGTAATCTGATTTCCAGCGGCGACGGCAACATATTCGCCCCGAGGAGAGATAAACAGTGAGGCCCATTTCTTCAACGATCTTGGCCGTTTGTTCCCGCTCCATTTCTCCTTGAGTTGGCTAATACCTTCAGTGTAATAAACACATCAGTAGCCTAGAATCACACACACACACACACACACACACACACACACACACACACACACACACACACAGAATTGAGATAGGATCGAAGGACGGAACGTGCCTCGGCTCGAAAGCAGTGAAAAGAGACGGCCTCTGACACCTTGTTGCTGCTGGATTTTCAGAATTAAAAAGAAGAAGAGATCAGATGAATGAGATTGAGATTGTAGGAGGATGGATGTGTGTGTTTGAGAGAGAGAGAGAGAGAGAGAGAGAGAGAGAGGAGATGTTTCGACCTGTTGCTGGTGTTTCATACATGAAAATATAAAGATCAGATTGATCTAAAATAAACACAGATTTAAACATAACTGTATATTGGCTTGTATTCAATCAAGTCACCATCCCATGTAAAGTCCTCAATTAGAGCAAGTAAATGAGAACAAAGCAACAAATGCAACAGAGATGAGCAGGGGATATCGGTAAATTGACTCAAGATGCTTGAACCTCATTGCACTCATCAACATTAGGACATGAAGGGCATGTGTAGCTGTGTGTGAATGGACAGGGCTGCACATGTGTGTGGACTTAGCAGACCTCATGGTTTCATACATGAATTATGATTTTCTTGTTCTGTTCATTTCTACAATTATGAGATCATTCCCATGTCCAAACCTACTGAAAAACTGTAGAGAAGCCGTTTAGGCCATACAATGTTAAATAACACAGACATTCCCCCAGAAATAGGTTATACTTTCAACTCGCTCACCATTTTGAGCCAGATTGACAGACATTTCCCCATTCAATGCGATTCAGAATGGGGTTTTGCACTTTCTAAACGAAGTGCAATTTCCAATTTAAAGTGGGTGTCACACAATTGCCATTTGCCACATTTTCCAACTGGCGCCTAATAATACAAGTTTGAAACACATGATCTTCATTTATCCAAACTTTTGCAACTGTGGCAAACACATGATCTTCATTTATCCAAACTTTTGCAACTGTGGCATCTCAAAATTTTCAAATTTTCTAATTTGACTAATAAACATAATTCACTTGTTCAGCCGGAATTTTACAAAATTCATTTCACACATTTCTAAAGAGGCTATTAGGCAAAGAAAAAAAGAGCATTTGCATGGTACGTACAGAAAAACTATATGCTCCCATTTAACACAAACAATGTGGAGAAATCCAATAGATGCATGACTAGTCCTTGAACTTCTGGCGTGGTTGCAAAGTGCTTCATACATGCTTGTAGATGTGCATTTAAACAGCCCAGCATAACCAATAACTCCTTTCCAATGTGAAAAAATATCTCCAGCATGGAGTGGAAATAATAACACTTTGATTTTAGTTGTAGCCCCACAAGGCATGAAAACCAGCTCATGCAGACTCAATCAAATTCCTTCCACTCCGAGTGAGAACACACAAACAATGACAAAGAAATGGGTGAGTAAAAAGGAAGTTACTTACAAAATTTTAAGCAGATGCATGATCTGCAAGTAGAATCTTGATCCATCACTTCATGAAGAGTTTCAAGAATAACCAATATCACACAATTATGGAACGATCAATAGAAAAATGTCAGTTTTTCAAACTGATTCAATCACTCAAATCGGAAAGAAAAAAAACAGAAGTACATGCTCACAACAGAGTAATGGAAGGATGGATGTGCGGAATCGTTAACATGCCTTCCTGCAAACAAAGTAAATAATTTAGATTCTTGAATATCAATTTGCATTTGGATGAAACTGTTGAGTCCAACTGTAATAACTAGATGAAATGATCATAATATAGCATTCATATTGAAGGACTAGGCTTCAAAACCACAATCACGTCACTTTGAAGTTGGACTTGAAAGGAATGCGACTGCCATTTGAGGGCAACTTCCTTACTCTAAATACAAAAATACCAAGTTCTTGTGTGGGTGTTTGTAGAGCCATCCTTCGCCTCTGATACCAGAAAAGGGAAAAACAGAAAGTTTACTTTGTATTTTCCGTCAGTGTCTACCCAACTTTGTAATTCAAACTCTAGAAAGTCGTAACATGCTTTTGACATGAGCATATGCAAGTGCACCCTTGAACATATAGCTGTCCACTCTATCCAGCAAACCACCTGCATAGAAGGTATCCATGTCTTCATCAACAACACAAACAATAAGAAGAATTGCATTCCACCAATTTAATGAACATGACAAACTGATGGATATAATTCTTAAAAATGTGAAGGTAGGCTATAAGATAAGCCATGCAGAACAAAGATCAGTTAATAGAATTGATGTGAATCATAGATCAGGCAGGCTTTAATTGTTCAATGTGGTATACGGTTTCCAACAATCCAGATTAAAGCTAATTTCATATCTGAAATCAGCACCACATAAATAGGCCATGATTGTCACTTTAAGCCCTATTTTGAACAGTCTAATGCCCTGTTTGATTGTCACTTTCTATGGTGTGGTCCACTTGAGGTTTACATCTGCTTCATTTTTTGGCTCAAGCCGTAAAATGATCTCACAAAATGGATGAATGGTATTTGATAAAATGCATATGTCATGGTGGGCCCAAGCGACTTTGTCACGTCAACACATGAGGATGTCGGTATTGGTGTCCTCATGATGTGTCACAACACCACGCATTTCTCTTACTGTGTGGACAACCTTGAGGGTCACACCATTTCATTTGCTAGGCCAATCAACTGTCGCTTAAAATTCATGCCGATCTGGTCATCAGGTGGATCATACCTGGACGGTTGTAGAGCGAACTTGGCAACAATAATGGACATTAAAAACATCTCCTATCAGTGGCCCACATCCTACATTGGACATGTGAGAGTAAGATTCAGATCTACTCAGCTAGTAGAAACAACATCCCTCTCCTCAAAACCAAATGCAAGCTATCAAGCAAACCCCTCATAACAACAAATCCATCAAAACTCAACAAGCCATGGAAGCCACATTCTGCCTACCCCGCCAAATCTGTACCAAGCCCATCTTCACCACACCTTGCAATAGACCAATCATCATCCACTTTCATGTGGATCTCAGCTTCCACCACCACTGTTCACTACCAGGCTGCACCCTGCAATCATAGCCCATCCGGAAGGATCATCGAAAGACTTGGGCTATCAACTTTCTTCCGACGCCTAAAGAAAAAAAACGGTGGCAATGGTGGAGGTAAGCCGACCAAAATGGTCAAAACAATGGTGGTCCTGGCTTATGTCCTAGGAGCCATGAGTTTGAGCAGCATGGTGGGCAAAAGGGCGGTCACGTTGCTACAAAGAAACATTGAATAAATGGAATCCTCTTCTCATTCCACACAAAACAACTACATTACCTGTAATTCGTGTGGGAGCCAGCTCCATTCCAATATCCCTGGCGACACCAAACCCAATATGAACGGAATCAAAATACAACAAAAACCAAAACAAGTTGTAAAACAGTGAGATAAAGAGAGGTGGCATCAAAAAATAAATTTACCTGGATAGGCTATGGGTCAAATGAGAGAACAATGCCAGCAAGATTTCTAGTGGGCATTTCATCAAATATCTAATGAGCATCATCCAAACAACCAAACTTTACAAGCCCATTTCCAGCTGGAAAGGACTGACACAGCACAACATGTAATCATGCATGCCTTTCTCAAAACAACAACTTAATCCAAATCCATCATTCTTTGTGACACAAACCATACTACACAAGGCCATAAAGAAAAATTAATGCCTTCCAACAAATCAAAGCCAATAGAAAAATAAAAAAACAACAATATTCGATGTAATAAAAAAACAGAGGAAAGCAAAACCTTCCTGAAAGCTTGCAATGTACTGAAAATATCCTCAATAAAAAAATCCTGGCCAGCCAACGACTTACTTGTAAATGTACAATTAAAATGGAAATCCTGGCCAGCCAGGCTCAACAAGCAATATGCAACAAGAGGCAAGTACACTGATCAGATGGTTGGGATTGTTCAATGGAGGAGCCCTTTAGTTCATTCCCAATCCATATTGTGGCCTATAAAATGAATCAACCAAGATCACTGAAGACCGTACCTGTACAAATGCTGGCCTGAATGAAAACTTTGAGCATGCATCTTCTGTCAGTGACAATTTTGATAAAAAAACAGAATAGATTTCCATTTCAATAACATCGATTTCAAGAATCATGTGCTCAAATCAAAACCAACCCTTATCTCAACCCCAATCGTCAATGCATTCAACAGATTCAAACCCCCTGTGCGTGGAGAAGGGTTACCAGGTTGTTGCGGCTGAGCGTGGCTGGCAGTCCGATAGAGAAGATAAGAGATCGAGAGGAAGAGAGAGAGAGAGATGAGGGAGAGATTGAGATGAAGAGAGAGGGAGAGGGGCCTTTTAGGGCTGAACATTCCATGTTTGAGAGAGGGACCTCTATGGCAGCAAGAGTGAGAGATGGATCGCCGTATTTGGGGAAGGAACCCTCTGTGGCAGTGAGATTTGAGGGAGGGAGGGAGCGAGATAGGAAGAATGAGAGAGACTGGGCGTGAGAGGGAGAGGGAGAGGGTGTGAGCGGGCGCGAGAGAGGGAGGGCTAGTGGGCGGGTGGGTGTGAGAGGACTTTAGGTCGAGAGGAGGTCTTTTCTCGAGGCAAAAAAAAAAAAAAAATCCACCCTTTTTTTTACAGCCCGCGCCAGGACGAGAGGCCAGTGGAGTTTGGGGCTCGTGGGGCCCACCTTGATGTATGTGGTTTATCTACCCGGTCCATTTATTTTGCAATATTTTTCTAGGGCAATATCCCAAAAATGAGGCAGATCAACGGCTCAAGTGGACCACACCATAACTCAATGGTACGCACTTAATCTCCACCATTTCCTACGGTGTGGTCCACCAGAGCCTTCAATTCGCCTCTTTTTTGGACGCATGTCCTAAAATTAGCTTTCAAAATAGATGGATGGTTTAGATAAAACACACATTGTGGTGGGTCCTATAGAGCCCCCTAGGACACCCTCAAAATACTAATTTGAGATTTTGGCATACTAGCTTTTAGCTAGGGATTAAATCCGCAACAAATTAGCTAGGAATTATATCCCCAGCTAAAACCAACCATAATCCGTAGCATTTGGTCCTTTTTTTTGTAGTGAACTTTTGTGGCCCACAAAACGTTTTTAATGGTTATACATCACTGTTTCTAGTGATATGGTCCACCTAAGATTTGGATCTTCTTAGGATTTTGGATCACATCCTAAAATGATATGAAAAAAGAGATAGACGGTGTTGATATATAAAAACTACAACAAGATGGGCCCCACAAGGTTAGGGTAACACCCACTAAGCTGTTCCTGGGGTAATACCTAATTCGCACCCCTTGGCTATGGGGCCACTGGCCGATGCTTTGTGGGCCCCTCCATGACGTATGTGTTTTATCCACACTGTCGAGTCATTTCTGAAGATTGTTTTAGTGCTTGATCCAATAAATGAGTCAAATCTAAATCTCAGGTGGACCACACCACAGGAAAATAGTATTGATTGAATGTCCACCATTAAAAACCTCGTAGGGCCCACTATATTAATTATTTGACATCCAACCTCTTAATTAGGTCATACAGACCTGGATATAGGTAAAAAACAAATATCAGCTTGTTCCAAAACTTCCGTGGCCCTCAATAAGTTTTAACAGCGGGTGTTCAATTAAAATTGTTTCTTGTGATGTGGTCCACTTGAGATTTGGATCTACCTCAAATTTGGGCTCATACCATAAAATGATCTACGAAAATGTATGGATAGAGTGGATGAAACACATTCATCATGGTGGGGCCCACAGAGCACCAATCACTTGGCATTGACTGGTGACCCTGTCACTAACCAATCCATCTGATATATTTTATGTATATCTAATCCATCTATCTGTTCTTTTATATCATTTTAAGATGCAATAGAAAATATTAGAAAAGATCAAATTCTCAATGACTAGATTAGAGTTTGGGGTCCAATGACTATACATTTATTAGGTTTTCATGAGGTCAACAAGTTATAGCGCAATTTGGACCTAAAAATTTGGCCTAATTTGGAAATCTAATCCATTCACTCTATTATATTCATCAATAACTTTGATTTGACTGGTCACTTGCCCTGATCAAGTTTAAGATGAGAAAGATACTAAATAAATAAAATTGATCAATGATGGGCCATATCTTGTAACCTAACCATTAGATTTGAGTGAAATTTAATCTAAACATCTAAAGTCATTTACTTTTCAATTTGGACCAATCAGATTGTCCAAAATTTGTCTAGCTCTAGACAAATTGATTGTACACATTTAAAGAGTCTTTTATACGGATATGATTCGGGCTTAATTTTGTTTTCAATAATAATTACCACGTTCTAAACATATCTGACCATTCAGATTAAGTTTAGGATGACTTGATCATAGAATTTCATCAATCTCATCATTATAAATTTTCCTTGCAATTAATTAACATCATTATATTAGGGCCTTCATTTTTTGCACCAATGAACATGTATGTATGCATAAACCAATCTGATAACCAGTTAACTGAATGAGTGTAATTTTTCATTTTCAACTATCCAATAAATGTCCACCAATAAATTTGGCCCACTCATTTCAAATTTCTCGCTTTTATTTAAACCACAATTTTTTTCCAACATTTTTTTCAAAACCGGTAAATTTTTTTTTTTTTTTTATCAAATATTTCAACTTTTATTTCTTTTGAAAATATCATTTTTTTAATCAAACTTCTTAATTTTTTCGAAATACAAAATCTTAATTTCTTTATAAAAATTTCAATTTTTTTACGAACTTATCAATTTTATTCGAACTTCTCAACTTTTTTCAAATGGTCATTTTTTTTTTTAAATCTCAATTTTTTGAATCTTATTATTTTTCTAAATCTTATCAATTTTAATTTATTTTCAAACCTCTCAACTTTTTTTGTTTGAAAATCACAAATTTCTTTTTTAACTTCACAATTTTCTTTTTCAAAATATTTAATTTTGTGAAAATTTGAAAAGAAATTTCAAACATATTAATTTTATTCAAATTTCTCAATTTTGTTTTTAAAATCTCTTAACATTTTCTTTCAAATTACTAAATCTGTTATTTTAAATATCAAATTTTTTAATTTTTAAAAAATATCAGTTTTTTTCAATATCTCATTTTTCTTAAATTTTATTTTCCGACGGACCTTATTTGGGGGCATCTTTTCGGGCTGGGATTAGCGACGGACCAAATCCGTCGTTAAATAGCGACGGGCTAAGTCCGTCGGAAATTAAAATTTTGCGACGGACTATGTCCGTCGGTAAATCCCGCGACGAAATCCCGCCTTAATTTCTCAAAAGCGACGGAATATTTTAAAATACGACGAATCTGGTCCGTCGTTAAACCAAACAATTTTTGCGACGGTCAATGTCCGTCGCAAAATCCGTCGCAAAAATGCGATTTTGGCGTAGTGTGTGAGCCCAATCCCATGGGTTTCTTGGATAATAATTTGGATTTTAACGGGTAAAGGATAGGGACTTACCTTGCCAAGCTTGTAGGATTCAATGGCGGACGGTACAAGAGGACGTCAGGTGATTGATGAGGATGATCCTGCCTTCATCATCCGCCGAGGGGCCCATATGTGTTCCTTGGCTCAGGAGCACCAACCTCTTCCCTCCATCAAGGGTCGAGGTACTAGAGATCATTGGGATAACTGGGTGAAACACCCACAGCCTTTGCTTGAACGAGTTTTAGCTGATACTCCCTTTGCTGGCCTCCTTTCCTTACGCTTCCATAATAACAGTGCCAACCGCATGTTGCTTGCGGCTCTTTGCGAGAGGTGGCGGGACGAGACCCACACCTTTCAACTCCCTTGTGGCGAATGGGGAATAACTCCCCTGGATATATATATGCAAATCGGCTTTCCATTTCATGAGGCAGTTGTTCCCCAAGTCGGCTCTCTTGCTCCCATCACTTCCACTGACTGGCTACGGCTTGTCGGTGACGTCCCACCTGAAGATGAATTCCAAGGCCATCAAGTAAAGATGCGATGGTTCTACAATACCTTTGCTACCGTCACCCCTACTACCGAGCTAGAGGCCCTCCACAAAGCACGGGCCATGATTACTTATGCCTTCGGGTCCTTCCTTTTCTGCCACGCGAATGAGAGGGTTGATCCTAAATTTCTTCGCTTGGTTGAGGATCTTCATCATCCCTACAATTGGAATGGGGCTATCTTGACTCATGTTTTCTAGGGTTTGGATAAGACCTCTCGGAATAGCCGGTCCTTCATAGGTTTCTGGCCTGTCGTTGAGGTACTTCTTCTTTAACCTTCCTTGGAGACATTTGTATTCTTTCTTTCTTTGATCATTAGGTGTACCCTTGCCCAGACTTGCTTTTATGACCATTTTGCCCACCTCACGCCGAGGATGTGGGATGACATTGAGCCATCTTTGTATCGTCACATGTATTGGCATCAACAGAATCGTCAGCGGAACTCCCGAGTCTTTGGGGACAACTGGCATGCTGACATAGACGGATTGACCGTTGAAGATGTAAGTATCTTGCTTTCCTTATCCCTCATGTTGCACTGTAACTGATCGCGATGACCCCCTTTGCTGTAGCTTGCTCGGATGCCATACACCAACTTTCCTCTCTACTACACCCCTCAGCGTGTGGAGACCTATGATGCTTCATGTCTCCGGATCATGCTTTCTGACGCTGAATCATTTCAGTGGTATTTGGGTGAGAGGCTGCTTCGACAGATTACCGGGGTGGCTAGAGTCCCTTATTCTGCACTTCCTCCAGCTGCTCAGATCCCAGCTGATGAGATAGCTGATGCTCTTGTGAGCCAGCCCAGGTTTCGTTTCACGATCCCGGATCGCGACTATGATGAGTGGTACTTGTTGTACTGCCAGGGGCCTCTGCTTCCTCCGCTCTATGTTCCTGGGGGCCGTCGCAGATATGCTGGAGGCTCAGTGACAGCTCCTTTGATAGATCTTCATCGTCGAGAGCGGGATGAGAGGAGGGATGATGATGACTATGTTGGTGACATGTAGCCTTCTTTTGTGTTCAGCTTACTTGATGTATGACCTTCTTTTTGCTTTTACCTTTTTCTGTATAAAAATCTTCTGAATGAATATACAATCTTTGACTTGTCTCAAATTCCTTGATGATGTTTGGATGCTTTGACTTCTGACTCATTTCTTAATGACTTGTGGGAGATGAGACTTCTTAACTGCATGGATGATGACTTGAATGGCTCATATGGCTTGATTTGGCCCTGCGGGCCCATTTGAGACTTCGGCTTTACTTTGGAACACATTTTCTTGATGTTTTGTGAGGCTAAGAAGGCTTCTCATGGTGTGGATGATGACTTGAACGACTCAGATCGCTTGATCTGGCCTTGTGGGCCCACTTGATGATCAGATCTTAGATTCTGGCCCTTCTTTTGATGATCAAACCCTTGATCTTGCTATTTGATGACCCATGCGAGCTCTTTCATGGTTTAGATCATAACGATCTAGTCTTCGAATGGCTCAGATTGCTTGTGGGCCTCTCTTGATCAACTTTCCCTCCCTTTGACTAGATCAGACCCATTCGGGCCGCAGTACTTTGTGATTGGACAGGTGAGGTTCCTTCTAAATGATTCTGATCAACCTCAAT
The DNA here is from genome assembly GCA_003013855.2 of Liriodendron chinense. Taxonomy (NCBI): domain Eukaryota; kingdom Viridiplantae; phylum Streptophyta; class Magnoliopsida; order Magnoliales; family Magnoliaceae; genus Liriodendron; species Liriodendron chinense. The sequence goes on from PVNU02001237.1 coordinate 255,417, forward strand.
CGAAATCTGGAATGGATTGGAGCCTTGGGCGGCCCTCAGGGTGCCATCTGCTGATGTGGACTGTTAGCCTCACCTACCAACGACCATGGAGCCAATCCAGCGAAGAGAGAGGGAACGCGTCCGTACGGGCGGCCCACAGCGGGCCGCCCAAGGCTCGCCTCTTATGCAGCCTGGGTTGGCTCTGGTTCGGACAGTGAGAACATTCCCCTGGCTGCTGTCTCCCTCATCCCTGTACCTGACTTTTCGATCCAGCCATGAATCTCTTCCTTGTCTCTTCTTTCATTCTCTTTTTGTCCTCTTCTTGGTTTGTCCTTTCTCAAGCAATGGATGGTGAAGATTTAGGGGCTGTGGGGGCTGTCCATGGTGGGTCCCACACTTCAGAAAGTGTTGAAGGCTTTAATGATGGATGGTTTTCTTTAATAGATGGTGGAGATGGAGTATTGAATGGGGGCATTGATAAGGGGCTAGGGATGGTGGTTGGTGGAGCTTTGAATGGCCCCATTAATGGCAGCCATGCTGAAATTTCAGATTTGAATGGGCCATTGATTATGGGAGAAATGGATGGTATGGATGAGATGAGGAGATGGGACATAGGTGAGGCTATGCATCCCTTGAATGTGGGCCACCTGGATGATGTGATTGATGGAGGTGATGGGAGTATGATGGACATAGATGGGCTTGTTAGTGCACTTTTCTATGGCATACTAGTGCACCTTGTTTGTCAATCACTTACGTAAATGAGTCTAGTGTCGGTTGAGCCTAATGAAGACGAAGACCGAAGACTCAAGTGGACCGGCTGCATCAAGGAAGAAGAAACAGGTAAAAGTGATGCCTTGGTGTGCCTTAACCTTGACCAAAACCTAACCCTTAACCTCTTAGATGACTTGCACCAACTAGGTATACCCTTAGTCATCATCATTAGTCTTAGAACTCCATGAAAAAATGATAAGTTAGACTAATTTAAGAGGTGGAAGCTGCTATAAACAAAACAGCTCAAACAACAGTTTCCAATTGATCTCCGATCAATCGGACATTGGCTCCAATAGGACTCCGATCCATCGGACAGAAGCTCCGATCAATCGAAAATTTTTCTAGCCAACCTTGAAAATCCACTGGACATACTTCCGATCAATCAGACATACTTCCGATCCATCGGAAGGGGTCAGTCCGATCAATCAGACCATGTTCCGATCAATCGGAATATCTTCCATCGGACCATGTTCCGATCAATCGGAATATCTTCCAGAGAACCATTGGACTGATTTTCGATCAATCGGACCTTTTTTCGATCAATCGAAGATGCGCTAATCTGCCCGTTTTTTTACCGTTGGAGCTCGGACTCTATAAATATTGAGCTCGGTTCTTGGGCATTTAGAGAGGGTTTTGAGAGCCTATTTGTCATACCTTTTGTACATCATATGGGGCCTCAAAGAGGAGGAGATTCAAGTCATATCCCTTGTGTTTAAATCACAAGCGAGGGCATTCAAATGCAAACATAGAGATGACTTGATTCCTCTCTTAATTCTAGAGGTGAGACACTATACCACATAGTTATATCTCTTGTTCAATACCTCTAGAAGACCCTCTAGGTGAATCTCCTAGTTAGATCAAGCCACATATCACTGTAGGAGATTCAACCATCCTCCTATCACCTTGGGCATCTCAAAGGCATCACATGCAAGGTGTTTGATCGAGTGTAGCTGCGGCATTGGCGACACAACGGCGACACGATCGAGGGAGCAAGGGAAGCTGATTGAAGCACGGGAGAGCAGAGATCAAGCAACCCGAACCGGCGCTGAACAAGAGGCTCAATCCGACAAGTAAGGTTGTCTTGTTAGGAGTCCATCCTCTCAATTCCCTGTGGGGGTTGAGTGTAGAGTTTGTTTGACAGACTCGACCTAGGGTCGTTAGCCGATCCTTGGCCTATTAGTTGGGCCTAAAATTCAGGGACGTCAGCCGTTCCTTGGCTCGTTAGTCGGCCTAAACAAAGTCTCCAAGGGGGAGCCACCAACACGGGTGCAAACGTGTAGGTTAGGAGGAACCTATAAACTCCTCGGTTGGGTGGATCCGATTTAAAACACCTTGGTTGGGAGGAACCAGATTTAAACTCCCCAGTGAATGCCAGTGTGCTCAAAGGGGTTGAGTACTTGAACCGGGAGTGGAGTAGACACGTAGTCGAACCACTATACATCCTTGTGTTTGTGATTGTTCTTGAGCACATTTCTCTTTATGCATTGCATTTAACTTGTTAATTATGAATCTCAGTTAGGAATGTATGCTAGGCACTTGATAGGCACATATACACACACATGATGTACTTTCACTCCTCATGTAGACTTGAGCTTTTGTTGATCCATCCTCTATAGTCTACATGTGTTGAATAGACTAGGTTGTTATTGCATATATCTTCTAGTTTCTTGATTGGACCCACTTAGGCTTGGAAGTCGAAGTGTTAATCGCTTACGTAGTTTAAACTATTGAATTGTTTAAGTAGGCGAAAAGATTTTAAAAAGGTCCTAATCACCTCCCTCCTATAGGTTTAGCCATAATTCTAGTTGCTCTTTAAGCTCCGCACGTGTATACACAGGGTGTCATGTTAGACTACCCAACGCAATTTCAATTGGTATCAGAGCGGGTTGCTCTTCAAGGACGTAACCGTCTAAAGTAAGATCCGGTACCGGAGCACTAGCATCATGTCTACCTAAAAAGGGGAATCTATGTTGCCTCATGTTGAATTATAAGTAAAATGATTAGTTGAGGTCAACAATAACAAGGGTAGGAACTATTGTCATATCCCCTACCGATCATTGCTCTCCAACTTGGAATGAACCTAAGGGAGAAAAATCTAGGATAGATGAATTCCCTCCCAACAAGCATGTTGGGTCCTATTAATCATACCCAAGGGGGTTGTGACCTAGGTTAGGTGACCTTAGGAGATCATATTGAGCTCAAATAAATATCTGAGGATCAAGCCTCATTTTGAGCAAATTGATGAACTTGAGGAATTTAGCCTCTTTGGAACTATGGGCAAATCAGAGGATTTAAGCCTCATAAGCCCAAAATTCGGTAGTTTAGCTTTGCTTTAATCTGAATATTCTCTTGCTAGACTATCATCCGGCTTAGATTAGCTAATCATCTTGAGTTTTATGCTTCATTATATGCTAATCTTTGCTTAGTATTGGTCTTGATATACCAACAGGGGAGGTTGGTTGATTGGGCTATAAGCCCTTGAGCTTTAATGCTTAATGTATATCATAGATGACCAATTATGCATGATTAACTATGATTAGATAGTTACATTTCTTGTTAATCATGTTCCTTAGCATGCTCCATGTTTTATATGATCATGCACCCTATACTCTCCTTGTTAGCATGTGCTTATAGTTATAACTGCAATATTCTATCTACTCTTACCTTAACCTTATTGATATATCATTAAGGGGGAGAGAATAGTTTGTCAATTGCTAACAAAAAGGGGGAGAAAGATCAAGTCCCACCAAAACTAGTTTGCTATGTTTTGTGATGCAGGGATTGACAGGTTATGGGGGAGCAATCTGAAGAGGAGCTGTTTAGTTTAGCATGTGAAGAGTCCTGTATTTAATTCATTATCAATGTAATCTCTTGTACATGTATTTGTTTTGGTAGGTTAGGTTTTTGTAAGTAATTGACAAAGGGGGAGATTGTTAGTGCACTTTTCTGTGACATACTAGTGCACCTTGTTTGTCAATCACTTACGTCAGTGAGTCTAGTGTCAGTTGAGCCTAATGAAGACGAAGACCGAAGAATTAAGTGGACCGGCTGCATCAAGGAAGAAGAAACAGGTAAAAGTGATGCCTTGGTGTGCCTTAACCTTGACCAAAACCTAACCCTTAACCTTTTAGATGACTTGCACCAACTAGGTATACCCTTAGTATCATCATTAGTCTTAGAACTCCATGAAAAACATGGTAAGTTAGACTAATTTAAGAGGTGGAAGCTGCTATAAACAAAACATCTCAAACAGCAGTTTTCGATTGATCTCCGATCAATCAGACATTGGCTCCGATAGGACTTCGATCCATCGGACAGAAGCTCCGATCAATCGAAAATTTTTCCAGCAACCTTGAAAATCCACTAGACATATTTCCGATCAATCGGACATACTTCCGATCCATCGGAAGGGGTCTGTCAGATCCATCAGAAGGGGTCAGTCGATAAGCCCAAAGTGCATATAGGAGCATATCTGACCAATCTCGATAGGTCACGACCATCTTCTCGAGTATCCTGACGATTGTCTTGTTTGCGGTTTCTACCCCACCATTCATCTGAGGACGGTAGGGGCTTGATCGATGACGTTGAATCTTGAATTTGCTGAGAAAGTCATCCATCTTCTTGTTGACGAACGGGGTCCCATTATCTGTGATGATAGCATTGGGGATTCCATACCGGCATATGATGTTGTTCTTCATAAATTTGATCACCTGAGATGCTGCAATTGTGGTGTAGGAGGCTGCTTCTACCCACTTAGTGAAGTAGTCGACTGCCACAAGTATGTACTCATGACCGTTTGATGCTTTGGGACTAATCTTGCCAATGATGTCGAGTCCCCACATGGAGAAGGGCCAGGAGGTGGTCAGGTTGTATAATTCTGATGAGGGGGCATGGATTTGATTTGCATGCTCCTGACACTTGAAGCATTTTCTAACGTGCTGGCAGCAGTCTGTCTCCATGGTGAGCCAATAGTAGCCGAGTCGTAGAATCTTCTTTGCCATCAAGTGCCCGTTCATGTGTGGGCCACAGATTCCTTCGTGTATTTCTTTCATGATTTTTGCAGCTTCTGTTTCATCGACACATCGAAGGAGGATGTGATTATAAGATCGCTTGTAAAGAACTTCGCCACTGATGGTGAACTGGCCGGCCAAACGCTGGATGGTTCGGCGATCTGTTGCTGTTGCTAACTCTGGATACCCCTGGGTTTCGAGATATTTCTTGATGTCGGCATACCAGGGTTTGTCAGGGATAGCTTCGGCTTCTTCTATTTGCAGGCAGAAAGCAGGTTCATCTTGAGTTTCGACTGTGAGCTCCCATTCTGAAGCTCCTTTCGGGATCTCGAGCATTGACGCGAGTGTGGCAAGAGCGTCTGCAAACTGGTTCTTGGCTCTGGGCATGTATGAGAAGGTAATTTCTTTGAATTCTTCGATCAGATTGTCAAGATACACATGATATGGTATCAACTTCTCGTCCTTGGTTTTCCATTCGCCATTGGTCTGATTGATGATAAGTTGTGAGTCTCCAAATACTCGTAGCTTCTTGACGCCCAAGATTATGGCTTCCCTTAAGCCAGCGATGCATGCTTCGTACTCTGCCATGTTGTTGGTGCACTCGAATGCTATGCACCTTGAGATAGGAATAGGGACATCATCTGGAGAGTAAAGGATCGCTCCAATACCACTCCCTTTAGAATTTGCTGCACCGTCGAAGAATAACTTCCACTCATCTTTCTTCTTCTTTTCATCCCCTTCGATAAGCAAGAGATCTTCATCAGGGAAGAATGTCTTGAGTGGTTGATAATCCAGGAGGGAGTGGGCCGCAAGATGATCGGCGAGGGCCTGTCCCTTGATTGCCTTCTGAGTGACATAGGTGATGTTGAATTCAGACAGGAGTAGCTACCATTTAGCTATCCTTCCAGTGAGTGCCAGCTTTTCGAACAGATACTTGAGCAGATCCATGTGAGTGAGGAGGAGAATAGGGAATACAACCATGTATTGACGAAGTCGCTGAGTTGCCCAGACTAGGGCGAGGCAAGTCTTCTCGATCGGGGAATACCTGGTCTCGTAGTTGGTGAACTTTCGGCTCAAATAATATATTGCTTGTTCCTTCTTCCCAGTCTCGTCGTGCTGGCCGAGAACATAACCGATGGCTTCTGCTGCTACCGAGATATATAACAATAATGGACGTCCAGGAGTGGGTGGCACTAGAACTGGAGGATTCATGAGATATTTCTTGATGTGGTCGAAGGCGACTTGGCAATCATCATTCCATTCTTTTGGAACGTTCTTCCGTAGGAGCTTGAAAATGGGTTCACAAATAGGTGTGAGCTGTGCGATGAAGCGACTGATGTATTGAATTCTGCCGAGGGAGCCCCGAATTTCTTTCTCTGTTCTAGGAGGAGGCATCTCAATGATTGCTCTGGTTTTGGTCTCGTCGACCCTGGTGCCATCCTCGCTCACCATAAAGCCGAGGAGCTTACCTCCCATTGCACCGAAGACACATTTCTAAGGGTTCAAGCAGAGCTTATACTTTTCTAATATGTTGAATAACTTCTTCATCTCTTCAAAGTGTCCTTCGACTGTGTGAGATTTGACGATCATATCTTCCACATATACTTCAAGCTCTTTGTTCATCATGTCATGGAATAGTGATGTCATTGCTCGCTGATATGTTGCTCCTGCGTTCTTCAGACCGAACAGCATTACCCTGTAACAGAAAGTTCCCCAGGGAGTGATAAATGATGTCTTCTCACGATCTTCAACGGCCATCTTGATCTGATTGTAACATGAGAAATGTTCACTTCCCCAAGTGTAGGGTTGCGATGTAGTAATAATCTCGGTAAGACCGAGTATCGTTCCCACAGAAATTTATGTATGGGTATTCTCAGAATTTAACTAAAACAACTAGTAATTAAGACTCTATTAAGAACTAAAGCTAAACAAATAGTGATTTGGGTTTAAACAGTGAATGGTTAAGGTAATTTCAATCTAAAAAGGCACTAGAGCACCAAGGATCCACTTTTGATAAGTTTCAATGCATCAACACAACTAGGTCTCTCATGACTCAATCGGAATCAAATTCCTTTCTCTATCCGATTGGAAAATAGAGCGGTTAAACCAACAATCATCTGGAACAAGTGCTTATTTATTGATTTGATTCCCACTTCCAAGCTCAAGCCTTGGGCACACTCAATTGTATAGGCCAAGCCTCTTTCCAATCTAGTTGAGATTCATAACCATAGCTTTCACCAAGTCCGGTCACTAAACCTGATTACAACTCATGATTTGAACTCTAATCAAATCAAAATCAATCAATAAACAACTTATTCCAGATTACTACAAAAGATAAGAATTTTAGTTGAATGAGTTCCCACATGAAAATCAGGCCATTGCATACAAGGCAATCAGCCCGGAGTCGATGGTAGATCAATGCATTACACAAGCATAAATAATGCTCAAAAGCTAAGATACTAAGTTAGGATCACTAAGAATCACATGAGCCCGAGTCAGCAAGAGATCAAAGTAGAAACCAACATAGTACTTGAATCAAACTCATATTGAACTAAAATTCATCAATTAAAACACAAAAGGAAACCTAGGTTGCATTAATCCATCAAAAACGAATCAAAAGCTTCACCTCTTAGCCCTAGCTAAGAGGTTTTAGTTCATCTCTAACATCCTTGAACTAGAAGCCTCTAAAAATATGAAAAACTACTAAAACAGGAAGAAAACTAGAAATCCGAAGTAGAATCTCTCTCCTGAGCAATCCCCATGTCGTAGCCTCCTCTGGTATGAAGGGAAGACACCCTTTTATAGCTTGGAGGAGTCCAATACGCAAGAGAGCTCCAGAAATTTTGTAAACTTACGCTATTGCGCAGCAGATTTCGGACTCCAATAATAAAAACAGCCTATTTGCACTTGGCCGACCGGTCATGACCGGTCGGACTGGCCTGGCCGACCGGTCACGACCGGTCTGGCTTGAAAATCCTCATTCCAGCAGCTATGCATGACCGGTCGGGCTTGTTCTCTGATCAATACAGCAAGTATGGTCGACCGGTCTTGACCGGTCGGCGTGGACAGTCCATCAGTTTTGTTATTCTCTTGAGTGGCTGACCGGTCTTGACCGGTCTGGCTGGCTTGGCCGACCGGTCAGCCGACCGGTCTGGCTACTCTTTCTTCATTCTTTCTTTCTTTCTTTCTTCTTTTCTCTTCTCTCCTTGCTTGTCTTTCTTTGGTCTTCCTTCATGCTTGATCTAATGGTCTTTAACACTTGTAAGGAGCCTCATTTAGCCTTCAAATGGTGAACTCTCCATCTTGTTCCTACAATCACAAATCATGTATTAAGTTGGTCCTTTGAACATGTATATCATGCACAATGAGTGATGAATTGGGGTTAGAATATGCACAATTATGAGCTCAACAAGAAACCGTCCATGAATGAGAAGACCTTGTACCCAGCAGTGTTGTCGACCAGAGTGTCGATATGTGGCAAAGGGAAGTCGTCTTTAGGATTGGCTTTGTTGAGATCTCGGAAGTCGATGCACATTCGAACCTTGCCATCCTTCTTTGGTACTGGTACGATGTTGGCGAGCCATTCAGGGTAGTTGGAGACTACCAAGAATCCCGCATTGTACTGCTTGATAACTTCATCTCGGACTTTCAGTGCCCATTCTGGCTTCATTCTTCGAAGTTTCTGCTTCACTGGCTTCATATCTGCCTTGGTTGGCAAATGGTGTACAACGAGCTCTTCATCGAGCTCCGGCATGTCTCCATATGAGAATGCGAAGTGGACAATCTTGGAGCTAAGAACTCTATCATTCTCTGTTTCATCTCAGGTGGCAATGATTTTCCAATGCGTACTTCCCTAGGGATCTCAGGTGTCCCCAAGTTTACTATCTCGAAATCATCAGCTATAACATTGGCTTTAGATTCGAACTTTTTGAGGAGATCCTCTAGTTCGGGAGCCTGATCATCATCTTCCTCATCCCGAGCTTCGTCCAGACCCATGAGCTCGAAGTCTAATTCGATGTCAAAGTCATATGATTCGACTTCAAACTCATGTGACTCTTTAGACAAACTTGGTATACTATTGAATGCAAGAAAAGAAATGTTTTTTGGTTTTTGAGATTTTTTTGGAATGGAAATGCTAGATGTTTTTGGTTTTTGAAAGTTTTTTATTTTTTTGGATTTTCAAAATTCACGGGACTTTGAATAAGCGGGCATTGCGGACCATATTGATCCCAGCTTGTTCTAAAGTTCCGATCGCTACTTAAACAGGCATTTTGTTTTGGAAGCCAGAGCCCTCAGATGGCTCTTTGGCTGATTCAAAAGTTAGGGGAACAGATGACCATTCAGGACCCCACATTCCTCCCCTGAAGAGGTGGGGGTTGATGGTTTGGGCGAAGAACCACGGTCTGGCCCAATGACCATGATTTTTCGCTGGTCGGGTTCGAGATCTAAGTCGTACTCAGTCCCTCCCGGATCACTTACCTCGCATTGCAGTTCGTCTGGTTCCACAGTGAGACACAAGTTAGGAATCTAGACATCGGACCAATCTAGGACTGGCCATTTCCCTTTCTTGGTCCAATGAATGGGCTGCTTCTGCCCCTGGCTGATGATTGGTGATGTTGATTCTGCAGAGATGGGCAAGTCGTGCCCCTTACTGATTGATGTTGAGATGGGCAAGTTGTGCCCCTGGTTGATTGATACTGGAATGGGCAGGTTGTGCCCCTAGTTGATTGGTGCTGGAGTGGGCAGGTTGTGCCCCTGGTTGATTGGAGTTGAAGTGGGCAGGTTGTGCCCCTTCTTCATCTTTATCCTTTTCTTCTCCTTTCGGAGGCTTGGATGGTTCGAGAATCTGGTCCCATCGAATGGGGGGCCACATGGCCCAAGCTAGGCTCATCGGGAGGCCTTTGTGTAGTGCAGTCGGTTGATTTCCTCCTGGATCTTTGCAAGGTTCTCCTGGCTTGACGAATTGGATGGGTGAGCACCGAAATTTCTTCCTTCTTTTGTCCATGAAAATTGCCCTGTATCCGAGTCCCCATTTGCGTTGGTTATATACCAGCGACACCTTTCTAGACTTGAAATGATTCTTCATTAGGTATCTGAGGCTCAGACATTCTGCTGGTGAAAAGATACGGTCCATCCTTATCGATTTCGGATTAGCGATAGAGTTCACAGTCTCGAATTCGAAACTATGAAACGGGACGTCCTCTTTAGAATGCTGGATATCGATGACAGGGATGTCTGGTTCAATGGCAGCAGCATTGGAAGGAATGATGAGCTCCTTCTCTGCATGGATAGAGATTACTTGATTTCCACAGATGTATTTCACTCGTTGATGTAGGGTTGATGGCACAGCCCCCACCTTGTGCAGCCAAGGTCGTCCGAGCAACATGTTGAAAGAGGCTGATATATCCAGGATTTGAAACGTGATAGTGGAGATTTTCGGACCTATCTGTACCTCTATGTCGACCTCCCCTTCCACTGATCGGTGGGTGTTGTCGAATGCTCTGACGCATATGGTGCTGGGTCAAAACGAAGGACTGATTCCCAGACGTTCCACAGTCTTGAGTGGGCAGACGTTTAAGCTTGAGCCATTATCGATAAGGACCAGCGGGACACATAGGTCTTTGTATCGTAAGGCTATGTTGAGGGATCGCCCATGATCGCGTCCTTCTGGTGGCAACTCATTACCGATAAAGGTGATGGCGTGTGGTGCCAGGAGTTGTCCAATCATCAATGCTATCATTTCTGGTGCCGTATCGGAGGAGATGTGAGCATCGCTCAAGGTTTTGACAAACATTTCTCGGTGTATGCGAGATGTGCAGAGTAGCTCCCATACCGAGATTTGAGTAGGGATTGACTTGAGCTGAGTCGCCACATCGTATGCGGCTTCATTTTTGTTGCCGAGGCCTGAGAGAGCACCTTTGGGATCTCCTCTGTTCTGATTATCTCTTCGGATGCAACGCCCATTGGGATTCATATTCCCTACTTCCGCACATTCTGGATAGTGCCATGGGACCTCTTTAAAATTTTCCTCACCTTTGCCTTCTAGGACCACCGGTTCTTGCAACGGTGCCGGTGTGGGTACCAGATCTTCTTTGTACGGAGATTTTGCCTTGAGGACTACATTGTTGCCTGTGCCGAAGGGGTAATATCGAGGCTTGTCTTCATAGTTCACATAAGGTTGCGGTCCTGGCTTGACCGTTCCTAGAGCAGGAGGCTCCCATGGAATGAATACTGGTCATCTTGATATGGCAGGGGGTTTCTTTGTTCGTCCCAGCTGTCATAGTGTGATTGACACGCCTCCGGGATTTGCCCCTTGCAATATGACTGGCTCAACTGGAGGAGCTCCTTCCAAGACAATGGGTTCTTGCTGCTGATGAGTATGGTTCCTCCATTGCGAATTGTATTGTTCCTGTGCTGTAATTGCTCCTTGCAAGATGACAGGTTCGTATGTGGGCTCAATGTATGATTGTGCTCCTTCCAGAATGACTGGTTCCCAACATGAAGGGCTACAAGATGCCCCTTGCACAACTGGCACATCATATGGAAGTGTTCCTTCGAGTACTACTGGCTCGGAGACTGAAGGAGGAAAGGGACTTCCCCTTGTCGGATCGGAGGAGGATTTGTTGGCCCATAAGTGTAGGCATGAATGGACTGGATAGGGGAGAAGAAGCGATCGAGGTGCTCTCCTTCTTCTATGCTGTTGACGGTGGGGCCTCGAGATGAACTGGGATCCGTCGGATGTTGAGGCAGAGGATTCTGAAGAATATTAGTGGAAGCTGCTGTAGGAGTTTTGGGGACTAAGATGACGATTTTTCGATCGTCGATCAGATCTTGTATGGTATTCTTCAAAGTAAAGCATCGATCAGTGGTGTGGCCACGTCCCTGATGGTAGGCACAATACTCATTTTCTCGGTAATTTGGAGGTAGAGGATTTGGAGGAGGCCTAGGTGTCATCAGAGTGAGTAACTGCTTTTGTACCAGCATAGTCATGACTTGACTAAGTGGCTGAGTGAGTGGAGTGAACTTCCTAAGCTCCCTGTAATTCTGCCTATTCTGGTATGAGTATTGACCGTTTCCTCTGAACTGCTGCTGCTGTCGAGGTGGTTGTGGCTGTGGTTGCGGATTTGGTCGTGGTTGATACCTCTGAGGTTGGTGTTGTACTTGATTCTACTGATGCTGTTGATGTCCCTGTGGGGGAGCATATTGATTACCCTGAGCAGTGGTGCTGATATTGTTTACCTCTGTCGGGCGGGGAGGAGAACCGCTGCAGTTTTCGTTCCCATATCCGATGGGTCTTCCCTCCACTCTGTTCCTCTTGACTGGAGTGGCTTGATGAGGCCATGGGGAGATTGTCCCGGCACGGATTCCTGCTTCGACTTGCTCTCCAGCACGGATCAACTATGAGAAATTCACATATGGATGCGAGATGAGATATCCAGATATGCCTGGATATGTTGAATGAACAATCATGGAGATTTGTTCTTCGTCGTTGATAGGTGTCCGCATTCTGGCTGCCATAGCTCGCCAACGTCCCACATAAGCTGATAGCGTTTCATCACTCCTTTGCCTGAGAGCCGCGAGGTCAGCTCTTCTGGGTGCTATGTTGAGATTGTATGCGAATCTGTCGACGAAACTTGGGAGAATTGTTCCCAAGTCCTGATGCGATGATAGTCCAATGAGGTGTACCAATCTAGGGCATCACCCTTCAGAGATTTTTGGAACAAGCGAATGAGGGCCCCTTCATTTCCTGAGATTGCACTTAGCTCTCCATAGAAGGCCTTGAGATGTGCTGTGGGACAACCGCTGCCGTCGTATCTTTTGAATTTTGGTACCTCAAAGTCTTGAGGTACTTGGGCATCTGGGAAAGGACACAAGTCTCTGAACTTGGTCGAAGGTAGATCGATTCCTTGTTGTCGCTGAAGCTGATTTTGCAAGATCTGAAACTGCTGCCGCAACTCGTCCAGTCCTAAGTGATCCGTTCGAGCGACTGGTGCTTCTTGGAGTAAGGCAAGTTCTTCTTCGACATAGTGGTCGATGTCTTTGACCCTATGGGCTTGTTGAAAAGCAACCGCACGTTGCTAAAATTGATTTGATGACTAAACTGGATTCTGATGAACTTGTGCTTGAAATGATTGTAACTGAACTGGGGATTGTACTGAAGGTTGAGCTGGAACTTGCTGGAAATTGACTGGAGACTGCTGAATTGAAGATTGCTGGAAATTAACTGGAGTTTACTGAATTGAAGATTGCTGGAAATTAACTGGAATCCCATCGGCGAGGATGTGCTGGAATTGAAAAACGCTCCTGTTTGCAGGAGGCTGAGATGTTGGTAAGTGACCCCCTTGTTGGGTATTCGTCACTGTCCGCTGATTGAGGTGGGCTTGACACTGACCCCCATTGTGGGCATTCGCCAGTGCTGTCCCTGTTGCTGGAAATTGAATTGAAATCCGATCGGCAGGGATGTGCTGAAATTGAAAAGGGGTCCCATCGGCGGGGACATGCTGAGAAAGGAAAGGAATCCCATCAACGGGGACATGCTGAGATCTACTGAAACTGTCGTTTGCAAGATTAACTGGAAGCTGACTGGAAGTTCCTGCGACAGGAGTGCTCTGAGGCGGCCTTGTCATCGCGGGAAGGTACTGAGGAGGATGCCCCATAGCGAAGGGCTGAGACGGCTGCTGTCGGTAGTCTTGGGCAGACTCCGATGATTGTGCTTGATTTGAACTGGAGGCCGGAAGGACCCGACATGGCTGCTGAGATTGCTAAACTGGGCCAACCTGATTGTTGGCTGCTGCGGTGGCTTGTGCTTGCATGAATTGCAAGAGCATTTCTTACATTGTTCTCATTCCTTGTGCCAATTCTTGCATGATTGGCGTATTCTCAATTGGTTGTTGCGCTGGAGGTTGCGCTTCGGTCATTTCAAGAGCGGGGAAGAGGTGAGTTTCCTCTTCGTGGTCAGACATGGCTTGCTGAGCCCGAGTGCGGATTATGCTGCGAAAGGGAAGTTGTTTCCGAACACGTTGAGCCCGAGGAGGCGCAATGGTGAGGATTATACTCTACTCTTCCTTTTTTTTTTTTTTTTTTTGGGGGGGGGGGGGGTGTTTGGGATTTTCTTTTTCTTTTTTTTTTTTGGTTTTGGGTAGAATGCTATGCAGATGAGATTGTATGAGGACTAATGAATTTCAAGTATAGGAATGATTTTGTTTTTCAAGTCGGATCATGACTAGTGGGACTAGCTCATCCCCAGTGGAGTCGCCATTTTGTGGACCCTCGCCATTCCGCGCTCCCACATGATGTTCTCCCTTTCCTTTCGAAAGAAGAAGAAGAGGTGCGTGTGTGCGAATCGCCGTTTATGCCACTGGCTTGCCTCGCTCTCGAGGGCTTTGTTTGGTTGTCGTGTTAAGCTGGATGTGTTTAGATGAGTTTATATAAGACCAGAGTCGCCACTAACCAATTACTTCGAATCTACAGTCGGCTAGACCCCGTAGAAACGTTAGAGAAGGGGATCCGAAGATTCCTTCCTCTAAAATGACTCCTTTTGATCAGCGGCCAGAGATTCGAGGTAAGGGATCACGGTTACAAGGTGGGAAGAGGTTAAGCACCCCACACACTGCCCGTACCGAAGTACGGTCTCTACTTCACAGAATCGAACTAACACTTGAAAGTCTGTTTTAATCCTCGTATATTCTCATAGATGACATGATGCATGAATGCAGGTCTGAACAGTAAGAGTTTCTGATGGGTAGGTTTCCATTAACAGGCAAGCCCAGAGCATACGCTCGAACTGACAGGTGCTTTATGCGAGATGCATGCTGTGTGTTTGAACAATCAAAGTGCTTATAGTGACTAATGTATGAATGCAGGTCTGAACAGTAAGAGTTTCTGATGGGCAGGTTTCCATTAACAGGCAAGCCCAGAGCATACGCTCGAACTGACAGGTGCTTTATGCGAGATGCATGTTGTGTGCTTGAATGATCAAAGTGCTTGTCGTGAAGCAGGGGGGTTGGAAGAAAAGTAAATGTTGCACTTATGCTAGATGCGAATGAAATGATGCTGGAAAAAGAGTAGCTAAATGGACGGAGGTGTCGCAAGGATTGGCTTCGAGTGGCTGGATCAAGACTTGGATGGCTTGGGAGACTTGGACCAGTGGTCAGGCTGGGCTGGACCAGGGCTAGGCTCTCCTCACTCGGGCTCTCCTTGGTGGAAAGATGGGCTAAAGGGGGATGGAGGAAAACTCGGACGGACGGGTCGTTCTGGACTGAATGGATTGTTGAAATAAGAAGGGGAGGGGGGTATTTATAGCAGCGGGCAGTGGCAGAACCCATAAATAATCTTGGACGGCCCCCTGTGGGCCACCCGTACAGACGCTCCTCGGGTTCCAGCGCGTGGTACGGCCATATCTCGGGGCTGCTGCTTTGGACTCAGTGAGTTGACTCGGTGGGTCGACTCAGCGGGTTGACTCAGTGGGTTGACTCGGCGATTTGACTCGGTGATTTGACTCGACGGGTTGACTCAGCGAGTTGACTGGGTTATTTGACTCAGCGGGTTGACTCGGTGTTTTGACTCAGCGAGTTGACTCAGTGAGTTTGACTTTTTTAGGATTTTCTGACTGGTTTTTCTTATGGGGGGTTTTTCAGGCTGATGTTTAGGGGCGAGTTGATTGGCTTCAGGCTTGAGTTAGGTTATGGATTGGGGCTTACAAGGGTGAGTTTGGCTGAGTTTGGGCATGGGATTTGGGGGTATGGTCCTCCATTTATCCAACTATCTCTACCAACAGTGTAGCCGAAGGTGGGGTGTCTACAGAGATGTAGAAAGTGGTGCGTACTCTATTGGTGCGACCCTGGGTTGGACGAGTGGTTCAGGCTCAGCTGGACCTTCTGCTGCCCCTTAGGATTCTTCTGCCAACTGGTGAGTAGGTGGCGCAATACTTCTTGTGGTATTCTGGGCTATCAAAGTGGTCAAGGCTTCCTGAATAGTCCCCATTCCATCATTTATCTCGTGATTAGCCTCAACCAATCTGTCAATCTGATCTTGGACTGGTGGTAGTTCTTTTGCTTCATACGGTCCTTCTTCTTCTTCTACCACTTGAATTATCGTTACCTGCATTGGCTTAAACTTCTGAGTCAGCCTCTGTCTTGGTTCGATAACTGCTGTAGGTTTGGATTTCTTTACGTGCGCAGGCTTGGTCGATTTTTGTGAGATGCGAGTAGTCCTAGACAATGGCGGGAATTGCTCGACTGTCATTACAAGTACTGAGGACTTGGCTGATATGACCTGACTGTTGATAGGGATCTTCTGCCCCTATATTTAGCTGTCACTGCCTCCTGATCACGGGGCGAGATCTTACAATATTCACCCTCTTATATGCAGCTACGATGGCTACTTTCTTTTGTTCCTTCTTCTGTCGGCGAGTTTCAACCAATTGACATGCTGAGTCGAAGAGAGCTGTTGTAGTTGCGGTGAAACAGGGGAAGGTGAAACCCCCAGTGGCAATGAAGATGCACGAACTCGTCATTAAGTATGCCATATCTTCTATCTGCGGTGATATCTTGTTAATTCTTTGATTTGGTGTCTATCGCCTTAAAGATGAAGCAAAGAACGTTCCCGTTGAGAGTCGCCAGTTTGGCGCTCGAGGGCGTCGAAACATTATACCTCGCGATAAATTTCTTACATACACATTCGTGTTTGTAAATGATTAATCTTAAAGTGTTTCTATACTCAGAGCTAACCAAAGATTCTGAGAAGTATCCCCAGCAGAGTCACCGGTTTGTTAGAACTAAAAAATGCTACAATGACATTTTCTGTGTATTGTTGCTCTGGGGTTCTGAGTAATGAAAGCATTCATAGACAATCACAATCATTCACAAAAGTATATAAAAGAAGAGATATCGCAAAACGACTTTTATTACAGAGATTCTGAGATATTGTACATTCCAGGCCGTGATCTGGCACAAGCCCTTAATTACATCAAATGATCGATGACCCTTAATTAAAAGGCAGCAAACTAGTCAGCAGGGACTATGGTCTTAGATTTTGTGGTCGTAGAGACCTGTATTTGTTTTGTTATGGACTGAGCCATCTTTACGTGAGTCGGATGTCTATATCTCATGTTTTGGCCCGAGATCCGAGCTGAGGCAATCAAGGTTTTTAACTAAGAGGGTACGACTATAGGCCCGTGCCTGTCATGTTTGGACAGGTGACCTCGTGAAAACCAGTCTACAATTATATGTACCTGGATAGCTCAACCGACGGATACCGTTTGGATGGGTAGGGCATCGACTGTTGTATGGTGGCAGTTTATAATAATTGCTTTATAAAGAATTAAACTCTTTGATATGGTTTATTTTGGTGCCTATAGTCCAGTTTATCTAGTTTTCAACCTTAATCAAGTTACTTTATGATAGTACATGCAAGAATATTACATTGGCATGATCTTGGGCACTAGCGGCCTCTTTCCGAGAAAATTATTTTATTTATCGTGTTGGATCGGATCGAACCCCGTAGGCTTGTATTCTACTCATTAGGTATCTCGAATGGGTTATTTGACTGTTTCATTGCGTCCAGAACGCTCGAAATACCCAAAATAGGCCTAAATATGGTTTAAAAACCCTCAAAATGGTGTCTGGTGCACCCTGAACGGAGTTTGAAAAATCCTGATTTTTAGGGTGCGCCAGACCATTTTTCGGGCGCGTCGGAGTACTTAAGCAATTTCGAAAGATCTCATGTTTTGTCGATTTTATATCGGACCTGTGGTGATCGGAAATAGGTTTCCGGCGTTGGATTCCAATGATCGAAAAAGTATTTCGTAGGGCTGAAAGTCGGGCGGGTTTAACCCAACTGACCCGTGACCAACCTGACATTGGGTTGGGCTTGGGCAAGAAATACCGAACCCGATCTCGAGCTTAGGCTATGCAAACACCAACCCGATAAAGCTTGGGTTGGGCTTGGGTTGAGGTCTCGGGTTGCCCGACCCAACCCGAACCCGATCTAAATACAAGTTATTTATAATTTTATTATAATTTAGTTAAGTAAACTTATTAATTTATATTACTTTAGTAAGTAAACTTATAATGTTTGAAATTTGATATGCTTGAGTGTTAAAGGAATAGTTATCTTATGTTTTAGCTTATTTATTTAGAAAAAATGAAGTTCTTTATAATAAATAACTACATGCATAATTAATAAAGCCATGGTGCAAAAAAAACAAGACGTGTATTGAAACATAATAGACTAATGTAATAACGAAAATATTAACATGTATCAACCTAACCAACCCGATCAATCCGACCAAGCCCGCTTGGGTTGGGCTTGGGTTGAGAATTCCCAACTCGAGGTTGGGTTGGGTTGGGTTAGGGTTGAGGTATAGGAACCTTGGGTTGGGTTAGGGTTGAGCACCAACCCGACCCAACCCGTCCGACTTTCAACCCTAGTATTCCGGCAGTCGGAAAGGGATTCTGGTGGTCGGAAAAGTATTCAGACAGGGTTTCCGACGAGGGTTCGGATATCTAAAGGGTAATAACTCTCTCTCTCTCTCTCTCTCTCTCTCTCTCTCTCTCTCTCTCTCTCTCTCTCTCAGTATGCGTGTATAAATGAACAGTGAGGAGGGGTATTTATACCCGAAAATCCCAGAGGGTGAGCCAATTACCGTGCGACACATCAAGCGCACCCTAAAAATGACTTATTTTCAGTCTGACGCACCCAAAAATGTCTAGAGCACCCTGAAAATATGAAAAATGGTGTTTGTAAAATGCTTGATTTTTAGGGTGTGCCAGACTCTAGAGCACCCTGAAATTGGTTATTTTTAGAGTATGCTGGAGTCGAAGCACCCTGAAAATGGTCTGAATGGATTTTGCTAAAATTAAGTATTTTCTCGGTGCGCCAGACCTGTTTTATAGGTGCGCCAAACTTTTGTGAAGTAAATATGTTAAGTCCGAAAATCACGCATTTTCTAGGTGTACCAGATTAATTTTCTAGGTGCACCGACTATTTTCTAGGTGCGCCAACAACCGTTGTATTGCA
This sequence comes from Liriodendron chinense, assembly GCA_003013855.2. Taxonomy (NCBI): domain Eukaryota; kingdom Viridiplantae; phylum Streptophyta; class Magnoliopsida; order Magnoliales; family Magnoliaceae; genus Liriodendron; species Liriodendron chinense. The sequence continues at coordinate 274,196 of PVNU02001237.1, forward strand.
TTTGTCTCTTTAAATGTTATCTATCTCGATTTTGTGGGGCCCACTTGATGATGAGTGGTCATGCACCCTTTCTAGTAGTCCACCTATCTGCCCATGACCCAATTTTGGAACTGGTTTTGTTATCATGCGATGTGGGGCCCATCAAATGTCGTTTTTTGGCCAAAGTGCGGTCTGGTGCACCTTGCAATTTTTCTTGAATTTACGGGTGCGTCAGACCTAATTCTGGGTGCACCAGAGGTCTTTGAATCTCACTCTTTTATCTCTGATTTGGCCTGAATTGTAGTTGGTGTAATTTTGAAGGTATTTCAGACTGGTTTTCTACGTGCACCCCCTGGTATTTATGAGATTTTGTTTTAACGGGTCAGATATTTTGGGACCCCAGCACATATATTTTGTACAAATCTTCGAATACATCACGAACTTTTGAGGTTTCTATTGCCGCCCTTTTTTGGAGAATAAATCTTTGAGAAAATAAACCTAACCATGCCTTCATTACAACAAGGATCAAGAACCACTGCTAAGCCCATCAACAAATGGCATTCATTCTAATACTTATCAAACTTTTTTTTCATGTTACTTGCCATCTCTTGTAAAAAATCTGAACCAGTAACTACATTTTTTTGTAAGGTAACCTTTATCTTCCAAACTGACAAAAGAAACAGATTTGCAATCAAATACTTGTTTCTCGAGAAAATCTTCCTGCACTCATAAAAAAGTTTGAGAAAGTTGTGAACTTCTTTTGTTTTGTTGCAATCATTTACACTTGGCAACCAAGTATATAATCTGCCATGTGTCGCATATTCAAAAAATGTAATATCGAATCATATCGTTACATCCAACATCTCATAGGTCAAGTTCCAATGTGTACATATATCTAACTTCAACGCTTTATGATATGTAACATTTAGACATTGGATGATGTCATTACATATATACAATCTTGACAGCAAGACCCTCATATATTTCACACTCTCTCTTATGCTATCAAGAGTGTTTTCAATCGTATTCAGTCCTTCTTGTACAATTAAGTTCAGAATGTTGTGCTCCATTCTCGTAGATATTTATTAATGCGTTGTTTAATGAGTGCTGAATTTTGTATAATGAACCCTATTTATTAAAAGCATTATCAATTTTTTTCAATTAATTACCCCTCATTAAATGGATTTTCAATGTTCAGGTGATTAATGAAGGCTGAAGATAATCCAACCAATTCAAGAGGTTTTAGAGCCTACAAGTGATCAAGATCACTACAAGAAAAATGACCTTTACCTAGGAAATGTTTTCTTAGGAAACAAATTTCCTAGGTAATAATGCACTTTTCCGGATGAAATTTAAATTCCTTGGGTAAATATTGCTTTTCTTTTACCAAGGAAATGTTTCCTTGGTAAAAGATACAAAATTCAAATCTCATGGTTAAGGAGGGGGTATTTCGTGGCTAAAATTATATGGGTAAAAGTTTTAGTTTACGTTTCCTGAGGAAATAATTCCTCGATAAAAACCCACAATTACCAAGAAATTCTCATTGGTAATTGTCACTTTTTCCGAGGGAAAGTTTTGTTGGTAAAAAGTCACTTCAAACAAATATCCAAATGATCCGAAATTTGTGGCCCACGAGGAGTTTTCAACGGTCATTCACCACCATTTCCTGTAGTGTAGTCTGCCTGAGACTTTGGATCTACTTCATTTTTTTGTCTCATGCCCTCAAATCATATTGGAAAATCGAATGAATGGTGTGGATATAGTACACTCATCAAGGTGGGCCCACGTTCGGGCCACACGGGTCTTACTATTGTGATATAGCCTATGTGGCTGAAGAAACATTGGCTAGGATTGTTGATATGGTGGGACATAACATGCATGGTCTATGGAATAAAAATGTCTAATTTAGATGATCCTACACATCCAACTGATAGCCTTTACAACGGTAGTTAATAGTAGTTACCAACGAAAAGTTCACCGGAATTACACCAAATGAGCGGTCAAGATCTATTGCCTGACCAGCCATGTAAATAATTGATGGTTGTTGATGCCGTCAAAAGTCTTTGTCAAATGCGGTCCCACTCGTGATATCACTTCTAGGAACATTTTTCCTTGGGCCCACCTGGTGAACCATGATCTAAACTTCTTTTAGATTAGGTGATCTCAGCCATCAATGTGGTACCTTTTCAATAAGCGGACGGTGAACAAAGAAATCTCATCTCTCACATTTATATATAATTTCTCTTTCATCCGAACCACCAAGTCGTACATGAACGATGGGATCTAACTTATCAATGGTAAAGGTCAGGGAAGTGTAGGCCCCACTTATATAAACTAAAAACACGAGTATATCCTCGGGTCTATGTGATTTACGTTTTCCTTTTCTCACAACAGAACGTGGTTTTTGGATCTGCATACAGGAAAAAGCGGGCCACTTTTATCTATCTGTTTGTTTCCTACCATTGGTTTTGAGGACATCTATTGGATGGTTGTATCTATCTGTCCAATTCGATTTGATTTTTTTTAATCTTAGTCCATCCGTGGTAGGTCCACTATATGGACGGTGCCAGTTCATACACTGCGTAAATCTTTGCCCATTATACACAGTGATTTCAATTCTGACAAGTGGGGCACATGGGTCTCTAATCCAGGCCGTTGAGGTCCCTCAGGGATGGAGATCCAAGCAATCTATAATAGGACCTTTTTCAGTCCCATTATATGACGCCTTGTTGTATTTCTATTCTCGGTCGTCCATCTGTACACCAAAAATCCAATACTAAAGAATGGCTTATCAAAAACGTTTTTGGTCCTACAGTCCATCAACAGTGGGACACAACAGACCAATGGTCTGGATTACCCAACCATGTGAAACAACACACATGTAGACCATCAAAATTGAGGTCATGGGGTAGTTTTATCATTTGAAAATGTTGGGAGTCTTGTTGTGTCTTTCTCCCTACTTAGTTCGCTCATGTCGTCCCTCTCGAGGATAGTAGTCTCTCTCTCTCTCTCTCTCTCTCTCTCTCTCTCAGACGAAGCAAGAGATGGAGCGAAGGCCATTACCCTCGCTGAAACAGCAACATCTCTCCATCTATATATCCGAGTACGAGAGTCTCTCTCTCTCTCTCTCTCTCTCTCTCTCTCTCTCTCTCTCTCTCTCTCTCTCTCAACATTGCCCTCAGATCTCTCACATCGGATCTAGGGTTTCTTCTACTTTCTCGTTTCCCGTTTTATCGATTTAAGAGAACGCGATCCTTTCAATCTCGTCTTCCTGCATTGTAAGGTTAAGGTTTCATCGATCTGCATTCTGTTTTCTAGGGTTTCTTGAGTCACATTTGTGTTATGCAACAATTTTTGGGGGTTTGTGGAGTTGCATTTTGATGTTGAGATAGGTTCATAGGATTTTTTATTTTGTCTTTTTTTTTTGTGGTTTGATGATTTAGATTTTTGTAATATTAATTAATTTACTTTTTTAATTTTCTTCAAGTGCAGGATTTGAAATTGCTGTGTGGGAGATCATTTTTTGGTGTAGTTTTTCGATTAGGAGGAAAAAACAGAGAAATTGACAAAAAAAGAAGAAGAGAGAATGCCTTTTTTGGTAATCTGTAGCATTTGAGAAACTGATAGTTTTCCATATTATTCCATTGCGTTTTGGGATTCTTAGCATGGCTTTTGTCCCTTGGGATAATAATCTCAAACCGCCGGTTTGTTTTTCAGGACTACGACACCTCGATTGAGTTCTACTGGGCTCCTTTTATAGTCGAGTCCAATTCAGACAATAACAGGAATCACAGTACATAAAAGGCTCGTCGAGCTTGATTCCATATCCAAACATAGCGACCTTTGGAAAGGAGTTGATGTAATGGTGTTCGAGAGCTATTAGAGCTATGTATGGTGGATTTGTAAGTGCCTTCGTTTAAGTAAGTGATTTTTTTTTTTTTTTTTTTTTTTTTAATTTAACCTTTTTCAAGGGTTCTTTCAACAAGCTCAGTTTTAGGGGAAATGTTTTGTGGCCCTTCTATTTCTTCTTTTGCTTGGTTTAGTTTCTACTTAATGCTGTTTGTTTTAAAACAGTCCATCTTTTTTTTTTTTGTACTTGGCAGCTGATTTACTCCGTCCAGATAGTTCTAGAGGTGATGGTATTGACAAGCTTGCCACTAATTAACTGTTTGAGGTGTGCTCTGTTGCGCCTTTACTGTCCAGATTGTATGATATTTTTCAGGGTCATTGTTTGTCCTTTTTATGTTAATTGCCTTCTTATGCTTCCTAGGTTGTGTCCTGTGAAAGTAAAAGAGGTCCTTTGATATCATTTATGAAAGACAGAGAGAAGTCTATGGCAGGCAATCCAGATGCACATGTAACTTTCAGGAGAAACCTTGAGAATCTACCAGAGGGTGTTGTTGTGATTGGTTCCCATACCTTCATAGACAGCCGTAAGGAGAAGGTAGACAAGCGTATGTTGTCTACACTTTGTTAATTTGCTTTCAGAATGTTTATTGTAATTCTCTGGCTTTTGTTTTTTACAAGAATATCTTTAGTGCCTTTTATACTATTTCCACCCCTTTCTCCTGATATTAATGTATTGTGCAGTCCCATCCTGGTAGGCTTCTTTTTACAAAATTGGCAAGCAACCAAACGGCACTACTCGACTTAGCTTTCCTGGTATTGGCCTAAGATTTTCCATAGGTAAATCAACAATCGTCTTGCTCTGCTCTAGGTTCTGGAGTCCTAATAACTACATGATTTATTTTTCCCATTGTCACTACAAGAAAACGAAGAATTGCCGGTGCATTTTTGACTGGCGGGATCAACACGTACGACTGGCAAAGGGTCCGAAAAAGTAAATATCATGCATATCACCTAAAGCCTGTAGCTTAAGGATATCGTTTTAGTCCAAGAATGTTCGCCCCAGTCTCCATGTAAATCTGAGAATGTGGCAGTGATAAAGCTTTTTTTCTCAAGGCCTGCTCTATTGAAAGAAATTTGGAATTCTCCAATTGTTGGAAGACTTTGGATATAATGCTCATGATATTTATAATGGCTCTTTACATTTCAAAAAAAAAAAAAAAGATACTTATAATGGCTTACATAATGTTTAGATAGATTCTGAGTTAAAATATTTTGATTCTTAAGCAGTTTTTAAAAATGAAAAAGAAGAAAAATGAATAACATCTTCTCTACCTGTTTTTTCTTTTCATATATATTATCCTAGATTTGGTGATTGTTCCTAATGATTTTTCGCTGAAGGTTTTGCCAGAATTCTTGCAAGTAGAGGCCTTCGCTGCAGGTTTCTAAGAATCCTCTATCAATAAGTTTTAGCTTTCAATTCCGTTGTCTTTACTTAGTTTTGTTGATCAATAGGTTTTTAATTGTTCTGTTCTGTTTATTGACAATTTACTCTATGATATTCTTCATGGATAAAATGCTGTTATTCTGTTTGGTTATTTTATTTCTAGACTTCTGTTATTATAAAGTGTTATTATGATATTCGTCAGCCTAGAAACACCCAATTGTCGGAAGACTTTGGATATGATGCTCATGTTTTGATTGTAACCTTGGCTTGTTCTTCATAAGATTGAGTTGATTGTAGCATGATTTGCAGTTTTATCTAATTAGGGATTCAAAATACGAAATCCCTAATTAGGAGGCAGATTAGGGATTCAAAATACATAAATCCCTAATACAAAGTAGATTGATTAATCATGAAATTTCATGATTATTGGTACAACCAAACACACCTTAATGAAAAAAATTGGTAGTTCTTCATCAAATCACCTGATTTGAAAAAAAAAAAAAAATTTAATGATCGGTTTTCATGTTTTTCTCATTTTTTTCTGGATAACTCATAGTTTATTAAAGGAAACTGCTATTTCAGCAACGAGGATGAAGTTCCCATACAATCAAAGAGCCCATGGCCAAACACAAGGTAGTGTATCTGATGGACTGGGTTGGATGACACACATACAAATCTCGCTGTTCTCTTCATGATGATGCATGCTTTTAGTTGAACTAGACACGCTTAGAGTTAGTTTCTAATAGACCGCTGAATCTTTAGCAGTTTTAACTAATGGTATTATTTTGGCTTGATATCCAGCTTGAAATGTTTGTTAATTTACTGTCTGAATCAATGAAGAGCGATGTTAACATAAAGCAGGTATCTACCTTTTCAAAGCGCCTCCTGCAGGTTAGTAATGAGATTTAATTCTCTCTTCACGTACGAGAGTTCCATAACTTGATTACTTTTGTATTCTGTCTGTGTTTTGTTTTCCATCAGCTATATTGCATTTTAACGATTTCATGTTTGTATTGTGGTGGCAAGAACTTTCATCTTGAATTGTGGAAAAGAAAATCGATGTCACTGTCATTTCTTTCCCTTTAATTGTCTAGCCGTAAAAAGATTGTCAGTCTTCTTCCATTGAGGTGGCAAGAACTTTCAAGTTGACCTTTTGTGCAGTCAATAACATGTATAGCCTGTTTAAACACCTTGTTTGGGAATCTCGTATAATGAAGCATCATAATTCTCATCTTCTCATTATCTAAGCCTTATCTCAACTAATTGAGAATTAGGCATCATATTGTTCCTATCAATAATAGTCAATGCATATTTCTGTTTTCAATTTGTGCCTTGGGTTGGCATTTTTCAGCCTGCAACTTGACCTGAATTCAACCCGAGATGGCCAACCCAAAGTCCTCTATACTTGTACCCACCCCACCCCAAATATAGTGATTATTCCAAACCCCACCCAAATTTGCTGAACCCAAACTCAACCCGAATTCAAATTGGGTTGCGTGGTTTTCAACCTGTACCCAACCTGAGGACTATGACATCCTAACCCAACCTGACCTGAACTCAGGTTGGGTCAGTCAGGTTTGGATTCACTCTAACCAAGTTGTAGCCCTTGGTAGGATTAGTCAATCACATTTCTCATCACTTATCTCATTGTGGGAATGTTTCATGGATGGTTGTGCTCATTTTGACTTGTATATATATTGCGGTTATCAATAATGCTAGTTAAGATTTGAATTCAACTTCAAAATAACTTTTTTTAAATATCTTCAATTCAAACTGTATTTTTAAGGTTTCATAATGTGATTTGAAAAAGATAAATGATCACCTAACTGCATATTCTATTTATAAGTTATTAATTATTAATATTGTATTTTATTTTATTTTGCAGACTGTTTGTTGGTGACAGCGGGGATGATTGTGCTAATGATTTTTTTTTTTTTTTTTTTTTGTATGTACTAGTGGGATGTATGTACTGGTGGGATTGACATTTTGATTTTATTCAAAACATTATTACGTTCGAATGGTCATTTTGATTGGTATGCGATTTGTATGCTTTATGCTTTCAGGTGGGTGTGATTTGCATGGATCAAGTTATTAGGTACAACTTTTCCAAAGAAATATTTTGTCGGCAAACACCTTTTGCAAGAAAATATTCGTTTGTAATTACCAATTCCAAGGAAATTTTTCGTCGGTAATATCTACCCTTTCCAGGGAACTATTTCGTCGCTAATTCCAGTTTCGTCGGTAATTCTACCACCATTTCCAAGGAAATGGCCCGTCGTTAATTCAATTACGTTTACTGAGGAAACTCCCTCATCCTTGGTAATAGTCTTTATTTCCTCGAAAAAAGTTCAAAATTACTGACAAATTAAACATAGCCACGAAATTCTGAACTTTTATCAACGAATGATTTTGCCAGTAAAAGTCATTTTTTAACCCACATTTGGTTTGTCAACAATTGTTTTTCCCGAGGGTGATATTTCGACGAAATCAGTGATGAAAAGTTTCTACTGAATTAGTAGTAATCATCAACATTAACGTGGAAGTAGAAGACTGAATCCCTAGTAATGTTAAGACTGGACTTCACTATGCACCATGGAACTCAATGTTTAGAATGTTTCTACTAAATCATTAATGCGTTGATCTCGATTAAGTTGTTTACTAAGTAGCTAGAATGTAGGTTTATATATTGAGACAATACCAAATGGATGCCTATATTTTGGTTGAATTCCAAAAAAGCATATGCTTTTAAACTCTTTCCTAAAACCTACCTAACTTTTGTGTTGTTAGCCAATCAACCGATATCCATCTAACATTGTTAAGTGTTTAATATTGTATTTTCAAAAAGACAATGCTGCCCTAAACCCCAAAACAAAACACACATCTCTCTCCCTTCCTTTGTCTCCCACTCACGTCCAGACATCACAACTTGCCGCCCTCTCTCCCTCTCCCTCTCTCTCTCGGGGCCAAACATTGCAACCCGCCCTCCCTCTCTCTCTCTCTCTCTCTCTCTCTCTATGGACTTGCCTCGTTTTTTAGCTTATGCCTTAAAATGATATGAGGAAAGAAATGAATGGCATGGATAAAACCCTTATATCTCGGTGGGCCCCACAGAGACCTGCCCGGCAGGGGTAGGATGCAATCCGCTTCCCATCAAACTCGGATTTCTTGCCAAAGCCTTTTGCAGCGCTGGGAACCTAGGTGAGGCCCACCTTGATGTTTGTGAGACATCCACCCCGTCCATCTGCTTTGTGAGCTCATTTCCTAAAATGAGCCAGATCCAAGATTCAAGTGGGCCGCACTAAAGGAAAAGGTGGGTAGTGCTATTTCTACCGTTGAAACCTCCGTGGGTCCATAGTGATGTTTATATGTCATCCTTACCGTTCACAATGTCATTCCTACTGGGATGAACTGAGAACACAAATATTAACTTGATTTAAAACTTTTGTTGCCACACAAATATATATGTTAACTGTGGACATTCAATCTTCACGTTTTTGACCCACTTGCGTCTTGGATCCAGCTCATTTTTTGTCTCATGTTTTAAAATGAGCTCACAAAATGGATGGATGGAGTGGATTTCTCACAAACATCACATTGGGACCACCTATGTTCCCAGCGTAGGGACTCCAGGCAAAAGGCTTTTGCACCCTGTCTCCGGCGGGAGGGATTAGGTGTTACCCGGCTAACACATTAGTGGGTGTTACCGGCCCCACCTTGATGATGTGTTGTATATCCACGCCGTCCATACGTTTTCTTCTGACAATTTTAGGATATAGTCCCAAAAATTATGCAGATCTAAATCTTAGGTGGACCATGCCACAGGAAACAATGGTTATTGAGTGCCTCACCATTAAAAATTCCAAAGGGCCCATTGTAAGGTTTTTGTAATGTTTATTTTCCATCCAATCGTTAATAATATCAAGAACACCTGGATGAAGGGAAAGCACAGGTATCAGCTTGATCCAAAACTTTTGTGGCCCACAAAATGCTTTTAATGGTCATTCATCATCGTTTCTAATTATATGGTCCACCTGAGATTTCGATCTTCTTCAGGATTGGGAATGAGTGCTAAAATGAGATGGGAAAAAAGATGGACGGCATAGATATATAACATATACATCAAGGTAGGCCCCACACGGTTAGGGTAACAGCTAATCCGCACTTGTCTCTAGGTACTGGGGGATAGTGCCAGATGGCGCCCGCTGCCAACGGATGCGGAGGCATCTCCTACGCTCATAATCTAGGTGGGGCCTTGATGTTTGTGAGAACGCTATCCAACCGTTTTTTGAGATCATTTTAGACTAGGGCTGTCAACGGATCGGATTTGGAGCGGATAGTAGCTGATCCGAATCCGATCCGATTTGTGATCCCGGTAATCCGTATCCGACCCGAAATCCGACGGATCTCTAAACATTTATTCGAAATCCAACCCAACAAAGATTCAGCCGATCCGACTCTGATCCGACCCGATCCATCCGTCCACCATGGGCCCTACTAAACTGATGGTCTGAATCATAGTCATTTTGTGCATCGCGTACGGCAAGTTTGCTGTTGAAATGCTAATGTCGAAACGCCTAAGCTGCGGTTAAAAAAAAAGCAGAAAAATAAATGAAGAAGAAGACCGTACCTGCTGTTGAAACGCATAACGTCTTCCAACTGGGTGGGTCCATCTTGTGACTGACCTTTGTGGGTGCGTTGCGCAAGGGGTGGGTTGAAACGCCTAAGTGTCTTCCAGCTTGGTGGGTCCCTCTCCCTCACTCTGTTGGTGGACGCCCCTCTCTCTCTCTCTCGTTCTCTCATTGTGACAATAGCTAGGTTTTTTTTTTTTTAAATCTCTTTTTATATGTAACCGGATCATTATCGAATTGGAGCGGGGTCGTTCCGAATCCAAATTCGATTAATAAACGGATCACAGATTTTGATCCGTATCCGATCCGTTGATCTGATTAATGATCCAAATCCGGTTAAATCGGATAGGAGTCGGACCATGATCCGATCCATTGACAGCCCTATTTTAGACATTGTGACAAAAAATGAACGAGATCCAAGACTCAAGTGAGCCGCACTAATGCAAAAGGTGGGTAGGGAAATTCCATGTCATTCCATAGAGATGAACTGAAAACACAAATATTATCCCGATTCGAAACTTCTGTGGCCCCATAAATATTTCAACTGTGGAAGTTTAGTCATCACATTTTCAGCCCACTTGAGTCTTGGATCCTGTTCATTTTTTGTTGCAACGCCTAAAATGAGCTCACAAAACGGTTGGATGGCGTAGATTTCTCACAAACATCACAGTGGGCCCCACCTAGATTCCGAGCGCCGGAGATGCCTGCGAAAGGCTTTCGCAGGCAATCTGCCATTCGCTACCAACACTCCACCCAGTGGCCGTTTTGTGATGTGTTGGGCGATGGAGCCCCCTTGATGTATATCCATGTCGTCTATCTATTTTGCTAGATTATTTTATTTTGTAAAATAAAAAATTGTAATAGCTCTGAAGCTCAAGTTGAAGCTTCCTAGAGCCCACATCATGAAGTGTTGCTCCACCTTCATGTTTATATGACATCCAAACTGTTTCTAAAGTTCATTCCCTTTGGGATGAGCTGAAGCAAAAAAAAAAAAAAAAGAAGCCTGATACAGAACTTCTATAGAAAATGAATGTTTCAACGGTGGTTGCACGATCCCCTCTATTTTATCTAGTGTGGACCACTTGAGTTTTGGATCTAAATCATTTTTGGTCGAATATTCTAAAATGAGCTCTAAAAACGAATGGACAGGTGGATTTATCACAAACATCACAGTGGTCCCCACCTAGGTTTCTAGCCTAAAAACTTCATGCAAAAGGATTTTGTGCATCCCAACACCTAGAGCTGAGCACGAATCAAGCTGGCTTGGTTAGCTCGCTCAATTTAGCTCGATTCGGCTTGATTCGAAGGGAGGGTTCGAATAGAGCTGAGCGGATTTTCCTGGCTCGTTTCATTGTTCGAGCTGCACACGAGCATGCCCAAGCTCGGCTCAATTTAGCTCGAAGCTCGGCTCGTTCGCAGCTTGATTCGGCTCGTTCGTAGCTCGTTCGAAATGGGGATGGTTTTAGAGTTTTAGACTTTTAGGTTTTAAGTTTTACATATATAACTAAAACCTAAAAGTCTAAAACTCTAAAACCATCCCCATTTCAAACGAGCGCCCCATTCCCTCCCCATAACTCTAACTCCGTCCGGCCGGCCACCACTACCCGGCCACCTCTCTCTCTCTCCAGTCCAGCGACAACTGTCATCCGGTCGTCTCTCTCTCTCTCCAGTCCGGCGACAACTGTCATCCGGTCGTCTCTCAATCTCTCTATTTCTCTCTCTTAACTCTCTATTTCTCTCTGAAATTTTTTAAACACGTAAAATTTATGTCCAAGCTCGTCCCTCAGGTCGAATTTAGCTCGAAAGGCTTGAGCTCGAATTCGGCTCCAACTCAGCTCGAAGCTCAACCGAGCCAACTCGAACATAAAAGTCCAACTTGATGGCCGAGCCAGGCCGAGCCAAGCCGAACACAAGGCAGGCTATTTAGTGACCGAGCCTAGCTCGAACATGACTGAGCTCGGCTCAGCTCGGCTCGTGCTCACCTGTACCAACACCACCTTCCATTCATGCGGGAGCTTCAATAGTTGTGGGCCCTACCATGACATGCATTACATCCACACCATCCATCAATTTTGCAAGGTCATTTTAGGATATGGGCACAAATTTGAGGCATATCCAAATCTCAGGTGGACTACACCACAGGAAATGGGCCCTAGTATTTTTTTATGGTAGGTTTTAATTGCCACCATTACCTCTTGTGGGGTCCATGTGAGATTTCAATCTTTCTCATTTTTTGTGTCATGCCCTGAAATCATGATCCATGAAGGATGGACAATGTGGATTAAACACACACATCATTGTGAGGCTTACACTGTAGTCCAACAACAGAGTAGATTTCCCTACCACTGCTCACCGATGTAACGTTAAAATGGGCAAAATCATCTTTTTCGAAAATAATGGATGGAATTCTGTGACCGCTGTTAGTCGAAGTCAAACCAAGTGGGTTTTTTTACCGTATTTTCAAACCTTGGGCGGGTTTTAGAAAAGAGTTCGAAAGCAGGCTCTTTTTTGGAATTCAGCCAAAATGTAAGTGTCTCGATGGCAGTCCCTTATATATTCTCAAAACTCAATGCTTTGGAAATTACTATTTATGTAACTTGAAAGATTACGTAAGTACATTGAAACTACCCTTCTAAATTTTTTCTGTCTTTGCTCAGTAGAAAAGAGAAGAAAAAAAAGTGAAGTCTGGAGATTGTTTCCATTGGTGAAAATCGTCCAGGATATGATTAATTGCATTGTTTTAAAAACTCTTTGGATTATTTTCACCTGTTTTGCTTAGGACCAGCAAAATGATGGTTGGAGGTGTGATGACTGATGAGTGCTTAATTTTGTATAATTAACCTTATTTATTGAAAACATTATCAATTGTTTTTCGTTAATTACACCTCATTAGATGATTTTCAAAGTTTAGGTGATTAATGAAGGCTGAAGATAATCCAAGCCATTCAAGAGGTTTTAGGGCCCACAAGTGATCAAGATCAAGCGTGTTGACAACCCTTAGAGAAATCGGGTTGTAAAGATCGGATACTGGACCATACTCTATGGAGGATTCAAACTCTTAGAAGACTCATTTAGGGGATCCAGGCTATGCACAATTGGACAGTTGAGATTAAACGTCCACGCATGGGACCAACCGTGCATCAAATGGAGGACGCTCCACTCCCACACATACCAACAAGGATGCCCCCTATTTTCACATCAAGGTGGGCCACTTTTTCCAGCGTGTCTGATCAGCGATGTGGACCCCACATTCCGCATCCAGCAGATAATCAAGGATGTTCCACATTAATCTCACACGTCAACTGCATCTAGGACCATTCACCATCGTCAAAAATGAACGGCCGATTCTCATCACCGTCCCACAGTTCAGCTGATTGGTTGCCCAGCAGATCAACATCTAACCATCCATCAGGATCTGACGTTCATACAGCAGATGGCTTTCACAGCCATCACATAATACAACCAGCATGTAGACCATCCAGCTAGTGTCCAGATCCATCTTCCAACGGCCAAGGTGGAGTTCCATCCACCGTCCATTTCACTAGCTCAAGTGGGCCACCTTCTGATGCACATCAGCTCCAACATCCAGCTCACAATCACCGATCACAGCAGTTGAAGGATCGGCCGTCCACCTCCTCTTCACCATCAGATGCCTTCAACTACAACTTTCCATCTGCACCGTCCAAGCTTCATCCAGTAAGGTGGACGTCGCACCTTCTGCAGCAACAGGCTGCTTCACATCCATCCGTCCATCAATTTCTAGCGTGGTGGACTAGTCCAGGTCAGCACACGTGCTGATCATCTAAGCAGCATGGACCCCATCTCCTTTGCTGTCCAGATATGGTGGACGATCTGCAGCTACCATCAACCTCTGTCTACACACCATCCATCCAAGCAGCAGCTGGATCTCCAACCTCATCAACCGTCCATTCAATGTCCAGCAATGAACGCCTGTCCATTCTCCAGCACAGCAGACGGGCCATGCCTTGCACGAGTGCAACAGCTACTCTCCACACCAGTTGGGACGTCCAGCTCTCTCAGCGTCCATTGAAGCTGGAAGTCTGCTCCAAATCAAGCTGGACCACCCACTTTATCTCAGCCAACGTGACCCCCACTGCGTCAGCCGTCCATCTCTTCAACAGCTCCCATCCAATGGCAGCTGATCCACCGTCCATCTTGAAAACCAACCAGCAATGGAGACCCACTCCCTCTCACGTGCAAACTCAAGACTCTCTCTCTCTCTCTCTCTCTCTCTCTCTCTCTCTCTCTCTCTCTCTCCACGTGTTAATGCTAACATGCCACCTCACCTACTCCAAGCCTAACTCCATTCCCAAACCTAAAAAGAAGAAATGGTTAGGTTGGGAACCTAACCCAAACCAAAAAAGTAATTGCTCGTAGGTTTGGAGTGCCACCTAGGCTTCGAGTACTTTTCATGACACTTCATCATCCAAGCCTAACTCCAAGTCCAAACCTAGAGAAAAATTTGCTTTAGGCTTGGAATGCCACCGAGGCTTGGGACTTCTCAAGAGGCTGAGGCCTCTCCTTCTCATTTCCATCATCCCAACAATCCAAATTCCTCTCTTCTTTCTTTCTTTCTTTCTTTCTTTTTTGTTAAGTAGAGTAAAATAGTTTTTTCTTACTTTGTAGAGAATTTAGTCTTCCATTGTAGAATGGTTGGCTAAACTCCTAGCTAAGATTAGGGGTGAAGCCTTTGAAGAAATTTGCAAGCTTTGGTTCTTTTAATTCAACATGGTGGTGTAAATGTTGGAGTTCTCTTTGGTTGATTAATTTGGTTATCTACCTTGGAGGAAGCTATTATTATGCACGGCTCTTGATCCATCGTCAACTCCGGGCATGATGGATGCTTGGATTCCCTTGCACATCAATTAGCTAGTTCATGATCGATAAAGTCCTTTGATCCATCGTCGACTCTAGGTATAATTGATGCTTAAGATTCCATGCGGTCATCGAGCTATTGCAGTAAAGTCATCGATCTGTAAAATCCCTTGATCTATTGTAGATTCCGAGCACATTGGATGCTTTAGATTCCCTGCGATTGATAGACGAGATCTTAACAGTTGGATCAATCAATCAAAGCCTCATATCTTGTAAGTATGCACGTGATCTTGAATTGTGATCTTATCTGTTGATTTTTTGACAAAGTTGCTGATTTGTATAATTCTTTGATCCATTATCGACTACAGGCACAGTTGATGTTTGGAATTTACCGCAATCAACTAACGAGTGCTTCATGGTCAAATCAATCGATTCGAATCACCATCTCTTATGAAATATGCAAGCGGTTTAACAGTTTTTTCTTCCGATTGGAACGGATCTTTATTCGATTCCAGTTGAGTTATAGTTTAACCGATGAATTAAACGTTGTGGATAAACCAAAGGTGGATCCCTAATGCCTTAGCCTGTTTTTTTATTTTTTTTATTTCATCACACACATATCTTGCTCAATTTACGTGGATTAAATATGATTACATCTCTCCTACATAAATTAATTCCTCTAAGTTTTCTTAACCCTAATCCTTGTGGTTCGACCTCGGTCTCACCAAGTATTTTCCTACTTTGCCACCTGCACTTGGGTGTGCAATCTTCAAATTGTAGTATTATGCGTTGAAACAACCCTTGGGATCCCCATCAGACTTAGTAAAAGACAATAGTTATTAGCTTGCAGGTGGTTTTCGGGGTCTCTTTGAACATGTCTATCTGCGTCTATTTGCCCCCCCCCCCCCCCCCCCCCCCAAATTCTTAGTGTATAATGTCTTGTAGTGGTTACATTTAACTTCAACACACTATTTACCATGATTTCTTCAAAATCATCCCACACTGATAATTTTTTCTTTTCTTTAGTTGTAGTTGTAGTCGAATCCCCCTCTACAATCAAAGGAGATGTGGCTGACGCACTTGCACCGAAGGTAAACTACCAGAAAAATGACTATTCCCGACGCTTTTGGCCGTCGGGAAAGGGGGCGTCACAATTGCTTTCCGACGGTTATGGGCCGTCGGAATTTCCGACGGCTATAAGCCGTCAGTCGACCGTAGCACTTTCCGACGGCGATAAGCCGTCGGTCGACCGTCGCAATTTCCGACGGCGATGAGCCCTCGCAAATTCCGACGGTTTATGACCGGGCGTTGCTGTAGCATTAAAAAAGCAGAATTTGAGCATGCCTTTTACAAAAGGTCATGACCGTTGTAAAAAACAGGTGTTGCTAGTTGTAAATGCTCGTAATATACATCGAGTTCCACCCCTTATAAAAAGGGTAAACGTTTACAACTACTATGCCCCATTGCAAAAGAAAGTATTAACAATAGTGCTGGCCCATTGTAAAATCATTAACTTGTTTAGTAAATGCATTAAATATCATGGTTCATGTGAGATCGTTTTGATAATTTTGTGATGCTTATATGACTAATGAACACATGGAATAAAAACTTGGGTGATAGTGGGGAAGAAAAGTACTATTTGCAACAGCTCTGCCACCACCCAAATTTTTTTATTCCCTATGTTCATTAATCACATAAGCATCACAAAATCACCAAAAGAATCTCACATAAACCATGATATTTTATGCATTCACTCGTCCATTCCATAGCAAGATATCTCACCATTATAAAATGTATAAATCCCAAGAAGCGCACATATAAACAGTAAGATGATACTTAAATGATGAGATAGTAATAATAAAATCTTACCTCATCTTCACCATATAAGTAGGATTCTGGCAGTAGGATCCTCAAGTGTGAATATGATCCTATAAAGACCTGTCTCAGGAGTCCTCAGGCTGTCAACGATATATGCGACAAAGCACAAGACACACTTCAATTTCTTCCCTATTGAACTGGGTATCCTACCGTTGAATTATTAGTTGAGAGATCGAGCATTTCGAGCTTCTCCATCCTTCCAATGTCGGTAGGATCATAGGACTTGAAATGGCATTGTTCTGCAACAACCTATATAGGGTAACGTATTATAAAATCAACATAAGATTTCAATCTAGAAGTTGGTGACAAAAAAACAGCAAATGGGTCCCTCAGATAATCTCATAAAAAAGAAAAAGAAAAAAAGAAAAGCATCTTTTAGAGCCTGAGCAGTCTTGATAGCGAAAGAAACATTAAGTACATTTTTTTATGTCATCTTTTTTTTTTTTTGTTAAAACTTTTTTTACCAAACCAAAACAGAAACTGTATAGAACAAACTGCTCACCTCACGTTACAACGAGCCCAGCTATAACTGAGGAACCAATGCCAAGACGATAAATTAAAATAATAAAAAAAAAAAAAAAAAAACAAATGAACAGGGTAACAGAAACTTCTGAGAGGACCAACATCTGCAACCAACACTTCACCCATTACCTACAAGCAACAACACAGCAAACACCCATTACAACCAGTAATCCTGCAACCACCACCAGCCAAACATCACACAACAAAGTATCCACCCACGACACCAGCAACCAACACCCCTAGTCACTCTAGAGAAAACAAACATTACTAAATAAAACATCTAGTTATCTTTTATAAATGGGGAATCAAAATTGTCATAATTTTTACAAAAGAAAAAACTGAGTACAACTAGTCTTCTCATCAGATGGACCACATGTGTTCATGTTGACTATTGAGCATCAGACATTTTTCTAGCCATCAATTTCCTCAATCCTTGAGCCCACTTGATGATCAGACTGGCTTAACTCATGGGAGGTGTATGTTTGTAGTGGGCCACATGTTATGAATGGCCCGAATTTCCTAGTGTGCCCAGCAAGTTCTGCAAAATCATTAATTTGCAAGAAATCCTTCAGGTCTCCTTTCACTGGAAAACACAAATAATATGCACAAATACTAGGAAAGTAACTTCTAGATGTTGTGAGTCATTTCAGTGTTTTTTCTGCTAGAAAACATCCATCCATCAAATATCCTAATGCAAAAAGCTGGTTGAAGCTCAAGGTACAGTTTCAGAGAAAAAATGAAAATAAACAACTTTTGCAAATGGGCTGAAACAGTACTCATAAGAGAGCATATGAACAGAATACAATGTGTATTAAATGTTAGTTGCTAAAATAGAGAATTTTACAAGCAATAGAGAAGCATTCCCTAATCAAATTTAAAAGAACAGGTGCATCTTTATCATCAAAAGAAAATAACAGTAAAAAATAAGGTAAAGAAATTTCATACCAAATGTAGGTAGGCCTGATGGTCTTGAAGGTAAAACCAGCGGCCATGCCCGTTTGTGCTTCGGTGTAGGTTGTGTGGTCGAAGGAGTTGCAGCCACCAACGGGTTCAATTCCTAGGGAGAAACTCTTTCGGGACAGGGATTGCTGAACATTGAACCTGAGTGGAATTCAAGCATTTAGATAAAGTTGAAACCCAATTGGAACACAAACTATAGTGACTTGGTATGGTTTCAAAACTTTTTTTTTAATCTTTTGTTGTTTGTATATAGGCCATTGGTCAGCCTATTATGTATATTACCTTGAGCCAAAACAAAATTCCAACAAACCAAGAGCATCAGCTTTCACTGCACAAACTCATTTAAGAATATAAAATGCCTTCCAAATTTATACAATCGAATAAGCAAAAACAGAGTGACTGAAACAGAAAGTAATAAATGGCATGTTTCCAAATGAACGAGTCCCCAAACAAAATCAGCCCACATATACATCCAACTACATATTGGTAAGTTTTTCATATACCGGATTTGTTATATCGTAAACAATAGCAGCTGCTGCTGCCCCGCTGTATCTCAAATCTCAAATACAAGATGGATAGAACAGCCAGGCAAGTTAAGATGGACAAATCATTTCATTTTACGCATAAACAGATGAAAACTCGTAACAAATCACACTAGTTCTGAAAATCCTGTGTTTTGGGGCAAACCTTCATTTTTAGACCCTTGTGGCAGACCCTACAAATACCCATTTGGTTAACCACCACTGAGGTTTTGTAGCCCTCATAAGTGAGAGTATAAATGACCTCCTACACCCCTAAAGTGGATCCCATGTGATCGGTGAACAACGCCCAAAATTGGAGCCAGCAATAGTTGTGCAGAAACTGTGCAGAAATTCCAAGTACCCATATTGGGCCTTGCACCATAAATTCCATGCACACTTTCAGTGGGCCCCACCTTAGGGGTTTTGATGCCCATACATAGGACTATCAAAAGGTCACATCCTCTTGCCCAAAGTGGACCCCATGTGATCGTGAATCGGACCCAAAAATGGGCCCAACCAATTTCTGCACAACCTGAAAACTGAAAACCTGTTCTAATAGATCTTGTGGGGCCCATCTCTGTGGGGTCCACCAACTGTGTGTGGGTCTTATCTGACCATCTATACCCTTGACATGGTCCGTAGAAATAGTAAGCTTGGGTTTGGCCAACCCAAATCTGTTAGTGGGGCTGTATAGATGTTGAGTTTTTGTTAATAAAAATTTTAGTTAAAAAAAAAACCTGTATTTGGTCAACCTAAACCCAACTCAATTTCAAATTGGGTTGGCATTTTCCAACTCGAAGACCTTGACTAGCCAACTGGACACAACTGGAACTCGTGTTGGGTCAACGAAACCCAAGCTGCAGCCCTACCGAACACATACACACAAGTCAAACACAAAAATAAAACTTTCATTTGGATGCCCCATGCAAAAAAAAAAAAAAAAGATTTGTCACTAATTACTCCTCTTAGCAGCAACTGCACAACAATATAAGGGTGTAAACTGCAATTTGAGTTGCGTGTACAAGCAATCCTGATTGTTCAAGTTGCGGGCACCATTGCCGACAGGTCATATACAAAAACATCATAAGCAAACCTAATGGTAGTGCCATCAGATGGAGTGCTAAAAAGGAAAATGCTACTAGTTCAAATTCAAATTCAATGGTCAAGGTCAAGAGAACCCAAACAGTTGCAATTTTTGCAGCCATCATCCATATTCGATGACAATTAAGAAAGTTTAATTTATATCCTACTTGTGACCACCACCACACCATTATTTTGCCCTTGATCATGACAATTAAGAAAGATTAAATTACAGGATAAACAATTTGTAACCACCATTTCAGGACTTGATTAGGTTGAAAATCAAACAAAAATTGGATATAGGAATGGTAGATAAAAAGTACGATTGATCCAGGTTTAGAAGGACCCAATTAGTTGCATCTTAAATTCCAAATAGTGATAAAAAATAGGTCATAACAATTCTAAAAATGGGATGTTATGGAAGATTTGATTGAACGAGAAATTTCTGCATTACAAAAGAAAAAAATAAGTAAAAGAAAAAAGAAACAAGCAGATGACTGAATGAGGAAAAAAATAATTAAGTAAAAACAAAGTTCTTCAAGATAATATTCTCAGTTAGTATCTGACACTGAGAAAGACACTAAGGCAGCAACAAATTGCAATCAGGCAGAAGAAGATGGTTGTAAACCAGAGATAGTGTTCTCTATTGTGTCAAATGAGAGCGGGCCATCATCTTCATTGTGTGGTGAAAGATCTCAAGGAGGAGATGGGCCATCATCATCTGTCGATAAAAAACGCAGTTTATTACATAAAGGGGGAGAGTGATGGTGATGGACTGTTAGCTATTAATTTGTACAATTATAAGGCTGAATGGACTGTTATCAAGGAAAATGGACTGCAAGTTAGTGATCTAGTTAGCTAGAAATCTGGACAGCTTGGTGGCCTATGGGTTACATGTGTATGAAGTGCACTGCTTGGATAACTACTAGCTGTGTTGGAACAGCATTTATGTGAAATGAGAAACACCTATCTGTAATGGACAGCACCAATATGTAATGGACAACTAGTATATATGTGTGGATAGCAGTTTGGTTTGGATGGCACCTGGGCCATGATTTGGACAGAAAACAGGGCACAATCTGGACAGCAAGATGGCCTATAGTCTGGGACAAAAGATGAGCCACAATCTGAGCAGCAAGAAGGCCTGGACAGCCGTGATGTTAAATGCATAGCAGAGACAACAAATGGCCAGCAAGGTAGCTGTATCAACATGTTATTAATCTGATCTTAAAGGGACAACAACTTGCTATGATATGGACATGAAATAGCAGAGACAACAAATGGCCAGCAAGGTAGCTTGTTTCATGCAATGTGCATGAAACAGGCCATGAAATGGACGTGAAATGTACATGGAACAGAATGAAATGGACATGAAACAGGCCATGCAATGGACTGCAGATGGGACATGTAAACTGATCCTAAAATGGGCAGCGATCTGATCATGATCTCAGCCAAGGAATGGGCCATGATCTGCACGTGATCTGGACCAAGGAATGGGCCATGATCTGGATGTGCTCTAGAGCTTAAGATCTACTGTAAACTCAGCTGGACATCTGCTATGAAAGAAGCTCAAATCGACTCATGTAAGCAGCTAGAAATTGTCCATTAATTGAGTGCAGAAATCAGCTCATGAATGAGCAAAGAAATCAGCTATGAATTGGGTGCGGATCTGGTCATTAACTGGGCTGTAATTTGGTTGTGAAATGTGAAATTGCGTCGGGTGGCCTAACACGACACCCTATGCATACACGTGCGGAAGCTTAAAGAGCAACTAGAATTATGGCTAAACCTATAGGAGGGGGTGATTAGGACCTTTTTAAAATTATTTTCGCCTACTTTAACAAATCAGCAAGTTAAACTACGTAAGCGATAAACACTTCGGCTTCCAAGCCTAAGTGGGTCCAATTAAAAGACTAGCATAAGATAAAGCAATTAACAACCTAGTCTAATCAACTCATGTGGACTAGAGAGGATGGATCAAGAAATGCTCAAGTCAACATGAGGTAGTGAAAGTACATCTTATGAGTGTGGATGTGCCTATCAAGTGCTAAGCATACATTCCTAACTAAGCATACATAATTAACAATTAAACACAATGCATAAAAAGAAATGTGCTCAAG
Source organism: Liriodendron chinense (assembly GCA_003013855.2). Classification (NCBI taxonomy): domain Eukaryota; kingdom Viridiplantae; phylum Streptophyta; class Magnoliopsida; order Magnoliales; family Magnoliaceae; genus Liriodendron; species Liriodendron chinense. Next base: position 296,013 of record PVNU02001237.1, read on the forward strand.
ATCAATCACAAACACAAGGATGTATAGTGGTTTGACTACTTGTCTACTCCACTCCCGGTTTAAGTACTCAACCCCTTTGAGCACACAGGCATTCACTGGGGAGTTTAAATCTGGTTCCTCCCAACCAAGGTGTTTTAAATCGGATCCACCCAACCGGGGAGTTTACAGGTTCCTCCCAACCTACACGTTTGCACCCGTGTTGGTGGCTCCCCCTTGGAGACTTTGTTTTAGGCCGACTAACGTGCCAAGGAACGGCTGACGTCCCTGGATTTTAGGCCCAACTAATAGGCCAAGGATCGGCTAACGACCCTAGGTCGAGTTTGTCAAACAAACTCTACACTCAACTCCCACAGGGAATTGAGTGGATGGACTCCTAACAAGACAACCTTACTTGTCGGATTAAGCCCCTTGTTTACCACCGCTTTAGGTTGCTTCTTCTCGCTCTCCCGTGCTTAAATCAACTCCCCTTGTGCTCCCCCGATCTTCGACGCCGCTGCTTTGCCAAGGCTTCAGCTCCAAGATCAGCTACCTTGCATGTGATGCTCCATTGGAGATGCCCAAGGTGCTAGGGAATGGTGATACCTCTACAAATGGTAGGAAATGGGTTTCCTAGATGAATGCACCTAAATGGACTCCTAGGTAGTGTTTAGACAAAGGATTTAACTATCATAAAAGGTGTCTAAACCCTAGGAATCAAGAGGGAACAAGTCCTATTCTCAAGAAGCCATTGAATGGCCCAAGCTTGTGATGAAAACACAAGGAGAATGGCTTGCTATAGGTTTGGGATAGAGCCTCTAATGATCTCTAGCAATGGTGGCTTCTATCTCCTCAAAATCCCCTCTCTTTTCTAAAAAAAAACGAATCCCCCTTTTAAATAGATTTTCTTCCAACGGTAAAAAAAGGGCAAATTCGTGCATCTCCGATTGATCGGAAAAAGTGTCCGATTGATCGAAGCCCAGTCCGATTGATCGGAGACAAGTCCGATTGATCGAAATCTATCCAGAGAAGTCTCTGAAAGAAATTCCGATTGATCGGAACACTGTCCGATTGATCGGACGGCCCCTTCCGATGGATCGGAAGACTTCCGATGGATCGGAAGACTTCCGATTGATCGGAAATATGTCCAGTGAGTTTTCAATTTTTTCTGGGACAATTTCCGATTGATCGGAATTTCTGTCCGATCGATCGGAGTCCTATCGGAGCACCTGTCCGATTGATCGAAGTCCTATCGAAAACTGCTGTTTGAGCCTTTTTTATTGCAGTAGCTTCCACCTCTTTAATTAGTCTAATTTATCATGTTTTTCATGGAGTTCTAAGACTAATGATGATGACTAAAGGTATACCTAGGTGGTGCAAGTCATCTAAGAGGTTATGGGTTAGGTTTTGGTCAAGGCAAGGCACATCAAGGCATCACATTTACCTGTTTCTTCTTTCTTGATGCAGCCGGGCCACTTGAGTCTTCGGTCTTCGTCTTCATTAAGCTCAACCGACATTAGACCTACTGACCTAAGTAATTGACAAACAAGGTGCACTAGTATACCACAGAAAAGTGCACTAACAAAATGAAGTTCAAGAACAGCTATAAAGTACTATAAGTTTAAGATCTGATAAAACTGTCTCGAATTCAATATGAATTGGAGTTCAGGCTACCTTTAACAGAGCAGAAATCAGAACTTCAAGGGGGCTAAAATCGGAGCTCTAATGGAGCTGTGATCGGAGCTTCAATGGAGCTGTGATCAGTGCTTCAAGTTGAGGTGCAGATCTGACCTTTGAGCTGAGTTGGAGATTCCAGATCTGCTGTGGTTTGAACTTTAGATCAGTTGTAGTTTCAGGCTAGATCATGATCTAATATAAACTAAAGAAGAAGAAGCTAAAATTGTGGATGAAGAAGAAGACGCAGAAATTGTAGAAGAAGAAATTGCAAGAACAAAAAAAAACACAAGAAGGTGCTTAGGTAGATGAGCTTTCCTTGTCTGACCTTCCTTCTTACATCTGTTATCCCATACACGAGCTTGCCAGTAATTGAAGAACTGATTTATTACCAGGCCCCTGCTTTCCTTGTCTGACCTTCCTTCTTACATCCGATTTATGTGTAACATAGGTTCATACAGCCTACCTTAATGTTTATTTGTCATCCAACTTATTGATAAGGTCACACAGACCTGGATGAAGGGAAAATACAAATATCAGCTTGATACAAAACTTTTGTGGGCCTCAGGAAGTTTTTAATGATAGCATTCAATCCCACTGTGTACTCAATTGGAGATTTGGATATGCTTATTTTTGGACCATAAACTAAAATGAGTTAGAAAAACTTATGGACAACTTGGATATACAACACATACATCAACGTAAATGCCAAGGTTAGGGTGCTACGATCAAGGTAACACTAATGACTGGAATAACATCTAATATGCTCCTTTCACATGTCCATATTTGAGTTGGCAATGTTTCGTATGGCCCACAATGATATATGTGTTAAGTCCACCGCGTCCATTCATTTGGTTAGATCATTTTAGGGCATGATCCAAATACCAAGTGGACCACACCATAGAAAACAGTGGGGATTGAACACCTATCCTGGAAAACTTCTTAGGGGCACAAAAGTTTTGGATCAAGCTAATATTTGTGTTTTCCCTTTATCCAAGACTGACTCTATGAACATGTTGGATGGAAATAAACATCATGGTGGTCCCTAGGAATAGGTTGGACGGCCACATAAGTTTTGGATTAGGCTAATATTTTGTGTTTTCATTTCATCCCAATAAAGCCTATGCATAGGGGCTTTTCCTCACTGGTTGTTAGGTTTTGTGCAGCCTGTCAAATTGTAATTGGCAGTTGCACTTTTGATAGCCTATGCACCAAAAATATCCTAGATGGTAACCCTTTAATTGACAGATGACAAACAGATGGTTACGAAAGAAAATACAGAAACCATGAAACCCAAAAAAGTATACCACAGCTAAAACGTGAGAAGGTCACCCAATGGAAAACAATGGCAGCTGGATGTCTCAATTTAAGATTCCTTACCACAAAACTAAAGTATCTCCAACGCTCTCGAAAACTGTCAACACTGCAACTAAAATCCTAGAAATTTCAGAAGAAATGCTTTCATCAGTAAAAGAATTTCAAATTATCATTGAACAATGGATCGAAATTATTCCTCTTCATAGCACACCACAAATAACAGCACCTACCAGTACTGGCACCAAAACCGCAGTTGTTCAATCTCAAGCTTGTTCTTTTCCACAGTTTTAAAGCATTCATAGGCCAGATAGGCATAGCCGAGAACCATCCTGCAAACAGACAAAGAGGCTCACTCAACCATGGGGAAAAAATATATTCTCTACATTTATATAAGAAGGAAAAGGCCACACTATTTTAGTTAGAAACACACACATTGGCCACAACATTTTCATCGACAACAACGGTTGCTGTAGTTTGGGCTGCAGCTGATACAGATGCAGCATGTACAGTTGTCATCTCGATTGCACTGTCAAAGGTTGAAAAATCAAACTCAGCCTTCAGACTTGGTAATGGACCATATCCAGGGATTTGATTAGAAAACATCTGTTTCGTTAAATTTGGTATGACAGAACAACTGAAATAGCAGTGTTCAATTACACTAAAAAAAGACAGCCTAGATCCATTTGTAGTTCACTGATTAAAAACCCAAGATCACTGACTAATATCCTTCTCTCATCCATTTGTAGGTCACTGATTAAAAACCCAAGATCATCTACTCAATCACAGGAAATCCACAATCGCCCATCAAATAGACAGCCTAGATCACAAACCATCATGGCATGTGTCCAATTTTTGTGGAAGCACAAAGTAAATGACTGATACACATTGTGCACATGATGACCAACATTGCAAAGACAAGCATTTCAGCCAGTACTGCTACAACAGCTACTAGAAGAAAAGCAGTAGCAACTAACAAGTGTTGTTTTTTTTTTAAAGGGCCACATACTCTGGACTAATTGTACATCAAAATGATAGTCGAAAATGGTCAGATTGTGGCACATCTGGACGGCTAGAAATTGTCCAAATTTGGGCTTAACTTGAAGCCCAAATTAAGTCCCAAAACAGTCCAGATTTCTACTCTAATTGAGGCCCAACAATAGTTCAGATTTGGGCCCCAATTTCAGGCCCAAAGAGAGTTCAGATTTGACAGAAAATTTAGGCCCATCTTTAGTCCAGATTTGACAGAGAGATTTATAAATGTAATTGGCATACATTTACAAATTGAAATCTGTTAAACAGAGACATTTCATCAAACACATGCTATGCACACTTAAGCATTCACAACAAAAAATTAAAGGCAAGACTATTCTATACATGGCATACATTTATAAATTGAAAAATGTAAACAGAGACATTTCATCAAACACATGCTATGCAAGGCTATTATACATGGCATACATGTATCCTATAAAATGGCCTGACGCTATCCGGTCCAGGTTTTAAAATATTGGATTTAGACATTCGAAGTTTGAGGGAGAGAGAGATACCTGCAACGCCAAATAAAGGGGCAGCAGTGGAACGGCTGAAGAAACCCTCTGTTTCTTCCGATCGGTGCAGGTTTCACGGCTGAAGGAACCTAGAATAAGTAAAATCAGATGAAGAGAAAACAGAAAAAAATAAGTAAAAGAAAAAGAAAAGAGATGAAGAGAAAATATACTGACAGTGGTAGATGGAGAGGGCCGCATCCTTGACAGTGACGATAGACGGAGAAAGGGAGAGGGACGGAGATCGGACAGGGAGAAAGAGAGGGAGAGCGCCGCGTCCTCGGCAGTGACAGAGACGGAGAGGCGGGAGATGGGTTTGGGAAAAAATACCCTTTTTCACATTTGCAAAGGGACGCGGATTGCCTGCGAAAGCCTTCTGCAGGCATCTCCTGCGCTCGGAATCTATGTGGGGCCCACCGTGATGTTTGTGAGAAATCTACACCATCCAACTGTTTTGTGAGCTCATTTTAGGCGTTGAGACAAAAAATGAATGGGATCCAAGACTCAAGTGGGCAGCACAAAAGCAAAAGGTGGGTAGGGGAAATTCCTACCGTTGAAACCTCTATGGGGTCCATAGTGATGTTTATATGCCATCCATACCATTCATAATGTCATTCCTACTTATATGAACTAAAAACACAAATATTATCCTGATTTGAAACTTCTATGGCCCCACGAATATTTCAACTGTGGAAGTTCAATCGTCACATTTTCGGCCCACTTGAGTCTTGGATCTCGTTCATTTTTTGTCACAATGCCTAAAATGATCTCACAAAATGGTTGGACGATGTAGATTTCTCACAAACATCACAATGGGCCCCACCTAGATTCCGAGCGCAGTAGGCAATCCGCGTCCCTTTGCAAAAGCAAAGAAGGTTGACTTTAATTCACCAATGTGCGTTTTCCACCAAATATGCAGTAAAACGCATCATCAGCTGTATAATTCTTGGCCCACTTATTTGATGGTTAAGATTGTCTTACATTCACAATTATTAACCTATACAAGTGGACCCACTATTTGGATGGTCTAGATGACCCTACATCAATGCCACAAGTGATATGAAAGAGTCACCACCATTTAACATTATATCTAAAACTAACATATTAATTTCTCTTGGTTTTCACTAATCAGTGCCCTGCGGCCCCCACCATGATGTATGTGTTTTATCCATGTTGTCCATTAATTTCTACTTATCATTTCAAGGCTTTATATAAAAAATGAGGCAGATAAAAATCTTAGGTGGACCACACCATGAGAAAATAGTAGTGATTGAATGTCCACCAATGTTTATTTGACATCCAACCTCTTGATTAGGTCATGCATTCATGGATGCAAGGAAAAAACAAATATCAGCTTGATCTAAAACTTTGATGGCCTCCAAGAAGCTTAATGGTGGGCATTTAATTACATTGTTTCTTGTGCTATGGTCCAGTTGAGATTTGGATTTACCATTGCAATACACACCATTCGTAACATATCAGTCCTACTTGGATGAACATGAAAAAACAAATATTAGCCTGATTGAAAACTTCTATGGTCCCACAAATATTCTAATCGTGGGCGTTCAATCCTCATGTTTTCAGCCCACATGAGTTTTGGATCCAGCTCATTTTTTTGTCTTACGCACATCCTAAAATGTTCTCACAAAACGGATGGACGGGTGGGTTTCACACAAACATCACAGTAGGCCCCTCTTAGCTAGGTTCCCAGCAGTTTGGCTATTGACATTGGTCAAGTGGTGGGGCTCTGTGGACCCTACGAGTATTGTGTTCAATCCATGTTGTCCATTCATTTCTCGAGATTAATTATTTTAGGGCTTGATCCTACAAATGAGCCATATCTAAATCTTAGGCGGACTACACCACAAGAAAACAGTAGTGATTGAAAGTCCACCATTAAAAACGTCCTAGGACCCTATAATGTTTAAGGCATATTTAATGGATGAAACTTATAAATCACGGTGGGCCCCACAAGCACAGACTAGTACCTGCTACAGTAGTGGCAGGGTCAAAGACGATGTGCAAACCATCGTATAAGATATTCAACAAGTGTTTTAATGGCACGTTCTATTAATTAGTGAATGTCATTAAAGTGGATCTTTATAAACAATGCTAGATTGGTGCACGCTGTAAAAAAAGGTCATTGGTGGCGTTCTAATATTGCGCCATTAATACCTACAATTTTGTTGTAGTTGAATTAGAGGGTAACAGCTTAGTGGGTGTTACCTCTATCGTATGGGGCTTACCTTGATTTTTTTTTTTTTTTTTTTTTTTTGTATATCTATTCCATCCATCTATTTTTCCATCTCATTTTAGAAAGCAATCCAAAATTATAAGAAGATCCAAATCTCAGGTGGACCATACCAAGAGTGATGAATACCAATTAAAAACATTGTTACGGGCCACAAAAGCTTTGGATCAATATTCTTTCTAATTTTCCGTCATATAGATCTTCTTGACATTATCAACAAGTTGGATTTCAAATAAAAATTAAGAAAATGTTACAATGGGCCCTTTGAAAATTTTAATAGTGAGGCACTCAATCAACATTGTTTCATGTGGTGTAATCCACCTGAGATTTCTCTCTCTAAATTTTGGTATCACATCTTAAAATGGTCTATAGAAAACGGATGGACGGTGTGGATATACAGAAAATCATCAATGTGGACCCCATGGTAGGGGTAACACCCACTAAGCTGTTACTTAGTGTAGACACCCCACCTTCGGCTACACTGTTGGTAGAGATAGCTGGATGAATGGAGGACCATACCCCCAAATCCCAAGTTCAAACTCAGCCAAACTCACCCTTGTAAGCCCCATTCCATAGCCCAGTTCAAGCCTGAACCCAGTCAACCCAGTCCTAAACACCACCCTGAAAAACCCCCCATAAAAAAAGGCCAGTCAAAAAATCCTAAAAAAGTCAAACTCACTGAGTCAACTCGCTGAGTTAACCCGCTGAGTTAACCCGCTGAGTCAACCCGTCGAGTCAACCCGTCGAGTCAAAACACCGAGTCAACCCGTCGAGTCAACCCGTCGAGTCAAACCACCGAGTCGACCCGCTGAGTCAACTCACTGAGTCGACCAGCGAGTCAAACAGCAGCCCCGAGGGAGCGACCGTACTCGCTGGAAATCGAGGAGCGGCCGTACGGGCGGCCCATGGCAGGCCGCCCGGACAAAATTACACAAACTGCCACTCCTCGCTGCTATAAATACCCCCCTCCCCTTCTCATTTCAACATCCCTTCAAGTCCAGCCAGTCCGGGTGCGATCCGAGTCCCCTTTCCCCTTTAGCCCATTTTTCCACCAAGGAGAGCCCGAGTGAGGAGAGTCTAGCCCTGGTCCAGCCCAGCCTGACCACTGGTCCAAGCCTCCCAAGCCATCCAAGTCTTGATCCAGCCACTCGAAGCCAACCCCTTGCGACACCTCCGTCCACTCAGCTACTCTTTTCCAGCATCATCTCATTTGCATCTAGCATAAGTGCAACATTTACTTTTCTTCCAACCCCCCTGCTTCACTGCAAACACTTTGATTATTCAAACACACCGCATGCATCTCGCATAAAGCACCTGTCAGTTCGAGCGTATGCTCTGGGCTTGCCCGTTGTTGGAACCTGCCCATCAGAAACTCTTACTGTTCAGACCTGCATTCATGCTTCACCATAAAACACCTTGATCATTCAAGCACACTGCATACGTCTTATATTAAGCACCTGTCAGTTCGAGCGTACGCTCTGGGCTTGCCCGTTGTTGGAACCTGCCCACCAGAAACTCTTACTGTTCAGACCCGCATTCATGCATCATGTCATCCATGAGAATATACGAGGATTAAACTAGACTTTCAAGTATTTGATCGATTCTGTGAAGTAGAGACCGTACTTCAGTACGGGCAGTGTGTGGGGTGCTTAACCTCTTCCCACCCTGTAACCGTGATCCCTTACCTTGAATCTCTGGCCGCAGATCAACAGGAGTCATTTTAGAGGAAATGATCTTCAGATCCCCTTCTCTAACGTTTCTACGGGGTCTAGCCGACTGTAGATTCGAAGTAACTGGCTAGTGGCGACTCTGGTCTTATATAAACTCATTTAAACATATCCAGCTTAACACGACAACCAAACAAAGCCCTCGAGAACGAGGCAAGCCAGTGGCACAAACGGCGATTTCACACTCACGCACCTCTTCTTCTTCTTCTTCCGAAAGGAAAGGGAGAACGACGTCGTGTGGGAGCGCGGAAAAATCGGCGAGGGTCCACACTTAGGTAACACCTAATTCGCACCCCAATTTGAACGACGATTGGGGCGCTAAAGACTGGCGGTCCAGATAGGGGATCATGGGGCTCACTGCATGTGTTGTATGTGGTTCATCCACTCCATCCATCTGTTTTTAAATATCATTTTAGGGCATGATAAAAAAAAATGAGGTAGATTGAAGGTTAAGTGTACAACACTAAAATCAACAATTGACGGTATGGATCTGGCTCCTTACGGTGTGGTCCACTTGAGCTTTTGATCTAGCTTTTTCTTTGGCATAAAACCCTAAAATGAGCTTTTAAAATCAATGGGTGGCATGGATATACATTAAATCATGAAGGTAGGCCCTAAGGTAAGGATACCAGGGTGGGTGCATTGCATTACTAACAATTAAAAAATAATACAACACCCTACCGACGTATCTTTGCGTATTTTCGTTTGCCGACGGTTTCCGACCGTCGGAAATTCCGACGGCTAGAGGCGGGACCGTCGGCGAAGGTAATTTTTTGGGTAGTTTTTCCCGACGACCGATAGACATTCGCCGACGGTTTTAGACCGTCGGAAATTCCGACGGCTCATAGCCGTCGGAAAAAAAAGGCGGGGCCGTCAGGAAAAGTCATTTTTTTGGTAGTGGTAGTTGAGATTTCTTCACTAGAGATTTATACCACAAAAGTTTTTGACAAATTATGATCTTCAACATCCAAGGTTATTAACTGTAATTCATTCCTAGACACTTATATTTGCGTAACTGTGTAAATCAGTTACCCATCCAAGGTTGGATAGATTGTAATGCTTTAATTTTTCAATTAAATACACTCCAAAATTCTGTCAGCATCTCCCCTTATCTCTCCAGAATATATTCATTCTGTATTTGATTCTAAGTCAATCATCCACACAAAGTGTGAACATTTGACAGTTGAAACAAATGCAAGAAATATATCCATAGAGAAAAGGTGAGACAGACCGAAACACACGTAAGCATTTAAATTAAAATAAATGAAGATATTACAATCTATTTAACCTTGAACTGTCCAAAAATGGACAATTTGAGCGATTTCTATGCCTCTAGAAACACACTGTATCTATGTCTGGCAATATAAAAATTCACAAATGAGCAACTGATTATCTATCTTATATTACCGTTACAAAAACAAATCATCTAACTAATTGAAATTAACAATATCATTAACCAAACAATTTTATAATATCATTAACACAAACAATTTAACAATATCATTAACTAAACAATTTAACAAGCAACATGTAATATGTTGAAACATGTAACATTTAACAATATTATTAACCAAACAATTTAAGAAGCAGCATGTAAGTTTGTAATATTTAACAATATCATTAACTAAAAAATTTAATAAGTAACAATATCATTAACCAATCATATATAGTATATCCATCCACATATCCATCTATCCATCCACACATTCAACCCATCCACACATCCATCCCATCCATCCATATATATTAATATTAATATTAATCTATATATATATGTGTGTGTGTGTGTGTGTGTGTGTGTGTGTGTGTGTGTTAATATTAATATTAATATGTTAACCCATCTACATACTCAACCTTCCACATATCCATCCACACATCCCACCCATTCATATATATATATATATATATATATATATATATATATATATATATATATATATATATATATATTATTGTTATTATTATATAATTATTTCTTAGCGGGCGACCGGCCCTGGACAGGCAAGACAACGCTCAGACATGGCAGCTCAGTCGCTAGTTGGTGGCCAAAACTCTATGAAAAACAATTGGATGGGGGAAGGGGATTACCGGCATCGAGGAGATAGGCAGCAAACAAGGCAACTTAGCTGGGTGGCCAACATCGTCGAGCGGACAGGGCAGGTCAGGGGTTGGCCGGCGTCAAGCAGACAGGGTAGGTTGAAGGGGGGCCGACATTGAGCCGACATGGCTGTAGGGGGTGGCCGGAAGTCAAGCTCAAAGAGAGAGAGGGTCAGGGGGTGGCCGGCGTCGAGCGGACAAGGCGGCAGGGGGTGACCGGAGGTCGAGCTCAAAGAAAGAGAGGGTCAGTGGGTGGCCGGCTCAAGCAGACAAAGCAGCAGGGGGTGGTCACTAAAGAGAGGGTGGGTTAGGGTTTAGGGTATTGGGGGGTGGGGGGGAGCGGGCAAGTTTAAAAGAATGGGTCGATTTCTTCACACACACACACACACACACACACACACGCACACAAACACACACACACACACACACACACACACACACACACACACACACACACACACACACACACACACACACACACACACACACACACACACACACACACACACCATGGAACGAGTCGAACTGAGTAGAATCGAGCCGAGTTCGAGTCAAAGAATGAGTCGAGCGAAATCGAGCATGGGCCCGCTCGATACTCAACTCGTAAACATTCGAGCACCCTAACCCCCATCTGATCCGAGCCAAGTCCAGTTTTTTTAACCGAGTCAAGCGAGTTTGTCGAGCTTACTCGCTTCGTGTTCAGCTCTAAATCTAATTTACTTAATATAGTAAAGAGACAACACACCACCTCAATCACTCCACGCGATTTCTCTCCAAACGAAAGTTGAAAAGGGGTGGGATGTGAGTAGTAGTAGTAGTAGAGAGAGAGAGAGAGATGAAAGGAAGATTCCACATGAAAGGTATGTCCTTTTCTTCTTCTTTTTTTTTTTTTTTCATCTCATGATAACAATCTATGTGAATTAAATCTCTTTTCAACAGTTAGATTCATTCACTAGTTTGTTGGACGCCCAAACTTGAGTTCATTTGGAATCAAATCTGACCGTCACTAAGCCACTTGAGAATGTCATCTACTGAAGAAGGATCATAACCTTACGTGAATCTGGACCATGATGATCAGATTCTAGCAGCTCAAAGTATGGGGATGTTAGACGGCTAGATTCGACATCCAAACAGCCTAAGTTTAAGGGATAATTATCTTAACCATCTAATGAAACCAATATGAGATCTGGAATAACTTAGGATTGGGCCAGATTTAGATCTCTTATTTTTGCCACAAAAAAAAGATAAAGAAAAAGGAGAATCTGTTGCTATAAAATCGTTGCAATGTGTAGACTCGAGGTAATTGTCTAACCTGTTACAACAAGACTGATTTCGCCACAAACTATGACCATCCAGAAATCATCATTTACCAAGAATAAGGACCATAAAAGAACCTTGAAAATGTCAGCAAAAATGGACCCAAAATAGCTCCAAAATGATTGCAAATTAAGGGCCATAAAACAACCAGATTTCGAACTGTCCAATCTGATGGTCAGATCCAGACCATTGAAGATGGCATTTTCTAAATGATTTTAAGTTTGAAGTTAGGTCAGTTTTTATCTCAAAATCCATCTCAAAAGCTAACTAATATAATCTTTCATCAATTTCTATTGTATATTTCAATTTGGATGAATTTCCTATATATAGTTTTTCCAATTGTTGGAACGACTAGGTAAATCAGATCCAACACAAATCTGACCTATTCAATTTATGATCACTAGAATATTATTTTCATTTAGATCAGTATGCTAAGAACTCAGATTTTTGGATGATCTGGAAAATGTAATGGTCCAGCCCTTGATGCTCAAATGGAAACCGATGGACTACCAGAATTTGACTATCCAAAGGGCCTCATTAATGGGCTATTTTGGACTGTTGGATTGAGATTTGAAGACAAAATAATCAGGAATTAAGTCAAGAAGCTGGACCTCTATTGTCCATGATTGATCTGTTGAGAACTATTTTGTTGCCACTTAAAATAGCTAGCATGAAGTCTCTGTAACATGTAGATTTTGTAGCTCTTAGATTAATTGAAACTTAGCAGAATCTGATCACCAAAACTGATCATCCAACAACTTAAAATTGGAGGTTCAAGTGTCCTTTAAAAGAGCCATGAAACCTCAAAGGAGCCAAATCAGGAACCATATCTAATTAATGGCCATCAAACGGCTAGCTTTGAACGCCCAAATTGACCCAATTAGTGGTTAGATTTGACACTCGGCTATAAATTTTTTGGATGTATAAAAGGTTGGGATTGGTTAGTTTTGAATCATTAGATTTGCTGCAAAATCTTTTAGTTATGATGAATAATTCATTTATGCTACATATCTCCGTGTGTGTATACATGAATATGTGTGTGTGTGTGTTCTATTGTCAGTAGTCTTATTAAACTAAAAGACTCGTTGAATGGGGTAAATCTGACCTCGGAGTAAAATGGTGTTAATTATAGATCAAACAGACGGTTAGGATGGTTCCTATTTAGATCTTAGGTCGACTACCATTCCAAGAGCAGTGGACGACTAGAGATTACGCCCAAAAAGTGGAAAATTATGGTCTAGTTAGATTTGACCATTCAAATAGTCTTTGTCTATGACATTTTGTAGGTATCTATTCCCTAGATCAATTCTAAAAGAAAATAATAATCTAAACCGTTGGATCATAATGTTAGTTCCTTGTGTAATATCATAGAAGGATAAAAAAGAAAAAAGAAAAAAAAAATGGTTACCATGTGTAACCCGCTGATGTCGTTGGAAAATTAGTGAGGTTTCCATTCTACTCCATTTCAGACATATGAGAAGACTCTGTGATGGATTATGAGTAGATCCCATGCTGCCCATATGGGACAGAGTGTGGATGCTCATATAAATTCCACTTTGGGCTGAATGGGCTTGGCTGCTGGAAAAAAAAAAAACATTATTTGGGCTTAATATCATTTGGGAGCCCATGGACCGTATAATTGGGATAAGGTTACATACCTATGGACACACACACACACATATATATGGGCCTATGACACCATTATTGGGTTAGTGAATTGAACGTTTTTTGCAATTATGGGGCAAAGGTGGGCCATTACAATGGAAACATTTGAAAATAAAGGAAAGATAACCCTTCCACAAGTATAAACATGAGAAAGCCAGTGGGCCTGTACCAGGACCTTGTATTACAAGGGCATGTTGGACTTATGATGTAATAGACCAAAATATTGTACGAACTAGTTGAGGGCTACCTATGTTCCCATAAGCACAATCATGGTTCTTAGCAAGATTTAATGCATGAGATGGTGATAATTATCACGTGTGGATAATTAATATAGAATGATACTGATGGGCCTAGGGTTTCGATAATTGGACCTTAAAGGCTAAGGATGATCGAATTAAAAACTAAGTGTAGCTAATACGATTATAGACTTGTGCGAAGTTGCTTTGACACAAGAAAAATATCTAAGTATTAGTAATTGGAAAATTTTCTCAAGTGGAAAAGTTATTTATGGAAGGTTTCTTAAAATAGTTTGAAGGGAAAGGAACGAAAGGATAAAAAAACGTAAGATAGTTGTTACTTAAAACAAGTTCAAAAAGGATAGTCGGTGAGAGGTGTACGAAAAGGATCTTAATGGACATACATTATACGCTTGTGAAACGATGTTGGTAAGTGGTTCTAAATTCAAGATGAACTATTTCTACTTTGATTTCTCAATCTATGAATTATTTTTGAAACCAATTATTTGCAACTTATGTTATTTTGCAAAGTACTTCATATTTAGTGAGGTTTTGGAATGCCTATATTTGGAAAGTCCTTTATTTGAAAAATGATACCTTATTTGAAAATTTTTGTAACATATCCTGTATTTTGAAAAGTTATGTTGATATTGTGCTATCCATAAAATGTTTTCTTTAATTGAGAAATAATACCTCATATGAAGAATCTTATGTATAATTTATTTATAGAAAGTTTCCTTATTTGGAAATGTAGTCTTATTTTGAAAGTTTAGTGATTCACTCTATTGATAGAAAGTCTCTTTATTTAGAATTGATGCCTTATTTAGAAATTCTTGAGAATTGCTCTCTATTTGAGAAATAGTTATGATATGACCTATTTTTGTCAAGCTTTACTTTGGACAAATTGATTTTATCATAAATTATAAAACCGAAGATTTTACTCAAGTAAATGGTGGGGATTGATATGAAAAGAGTGAATAGTGATGATAGATTTTTGATAGAGCGATGGTGAGGTACGAACAGTGATGAGTGTTGGGAAGGATTATATGGTAAGTAAATTATATGCCTCATGCTGGCTATGCTGAGTGATATTTGAGCCTCGTATTAGCTATGCTGAGAGATATTTAAGTCTCGTGTTGGCCATGTTGAGTAACTATTTATGTCAAATATTGGCTTTTGCTGAGTGATGACTCATATTGAGTGAAGAGTCCACTGAGTATTTTGGCAATTCATTTCTCTCTTTTTAGTTTTGCAAATTCTGAATAATTTCTCTTAAATTGTCAAAATTGCTTTAACCATGATTTCCTTACAATTTTTCAAATTTATATTTATATTCCTTGTATATATAACCATTTACACGAGCTTTATGCTTATGGATTTCATTGATGAAAAAACGGCAAACTAAAGAACAGGTGGAGATGCTTAGGAGTTGGTCCGATGAAGCCGATAGCATTGACCATTTACTTGTTATGGACATAGAGCTTCAGTTTAAAGATATTTGAATACTATTTTGTTTGTATTATGGTTTATGAAAGTACTTAAAATAATTGGTTTAGATGATATTCGAGCTTTACATTTGAATAAAATAGTTATTCCAGTTATGCAAGTGAATGTAGGTGTAATATGAATATTAGAAATTTTCTTTAACTTGAGTCATGGCCCTGAACTCGAGGCCATGGTTAGAGTTAACCATGGTTATGGATTTGGGTGCGTGACAGTGGCCTTTCAAGTCAAACATATTCCCAACATGAGTCCAACTAGGGACCTAATCAAAGATTCATCTCAAGCAATCGAGGGAAACAATTCAGGGAAAAAGTCATCGAGTTAGGTGAAATTTGGTTGGAGAGCGATCTTGGACGGTTTATTTGCTCTCACCAAGGAGAAAATGGCAATCCCGAGATGGCTTATCGCCCAGCTAGCCATGACAGGGTTGTGATTACACTACTCATGGCCAGACTCAACTGGACGTAGGACCACAACTTGCCACGAGGTTCAACAACTTACGTCCCAACAACCCTCAACGCAACCGCACACAGCCTCACCCTCTACAGTCTTCCTCGCCAGTGGCTCAACCAAACAGAGCCTGGACTCATCTCAATCCCAAACTCGACACGAGACTCGGAAGAGTCAGGGCAACACCACTCAACCCAAACCCAACTCGCACTCTCCCTCTCTCACTATTTCTCCTTCGTCACTCACTTTCTCTCTATTATAGCCTTCCAGGAATGGTTGGAGTCGCACGGCAGCAAGCTGCCAGATAGAGCCGAAGATAACGCCCCCTCTCTCTCACTTTCGATTTTCTCCTATTCTCTCTCTCTCTCTCTCTCTCTCTATCTATCTATCTATCTATCTATCTATCTTTCCCTAGGGTGTAGGGCAGGGGCATAGCTTTCCAGAAGCAGAAAGGGGCTATTTATAGCCGTTCAAAGACTTCTAAAAAGATCGAATGGTAACTAATCATTGGATTAGTTTTTAAAGCAGTCTCTTGCACCATCGAGTCGTTTTAACGAAGTTAAAACTGATTTTTTTTTTTTTTTTTTTTTTTACATGGGCATGATCTAACATCATGGATGGTATTTTAAGGTTGTGGGCCACCTATTGATGGTTTCTAATTAGGTAATGGGGCCCATGCAAGGAGGTGGGTTTTCCCCAAGGAAGATAACGCACCTAGTAATGGAGTTTTTTTTTTTTATCAACTGCCTATCCCTCTGATCCGAGCCATCTGAATGGTCTAGATTAGATCATTAATGCTCGTGGGGCCCACTTTTTGAAAAGGAATCATTGAATCTAGATTATCTCACGAGAAATTCCGCCGCGAGCAATGACTCATGGCCGAGCACGAGTTCTCGCAGAGGCTTGTGATCGTCCCATACTCGACTTCGAGATTCGCTAGAGAGCTTCTAGAAGATAGTCGATGGCTGGCATCGTGCTAGTACTAAAATGGAAAGATTCTTTCTACCGAGAGAAAGGTGCGTACGGGAGCCCTAAAATTAGAAGGGGTTTAAGGGATAAGATATGTCAGAATGGAGGGTCGAGATGAGCAGAAAAACTTCTGCTCGGATCACCAACGTGGACAAGGAAAACGGGTTTCCCATTTTGGTAAGACAATTGTGCACGGCTCTGTTTGGCCTCGCATTGTGCCCTTGTACATGTGCATGGGCACACGGGTTCTGTGAGGGTTTAGATGTAATTTCGTCCCGAGTCCTAAGGACGACCCGAATTTCTACGGCCGGCATCGAAGGTGGACCGTGATCACGAACTCTCTCCCTGCCTAAAGCACGGTTAATAGCATAGATCTGACGGTTGGATCACTCTGTTACTCTACTGATTGTATGATGATGGCCTAAGGACCTGATTAATATGAATTTCAGCGGTACATCTAGTGTTATGATGGTCTACCTTGATTAATCAAGTGATGGACAGTTCATCGGCATCTTAGACTAAGTGGACGGTAAATTCGGCAATCCAGGACCTGCTATTGGCAGTGGACGGCTGGACTTGATTATGAGGGAGTTCAAATTTTACTAAGTTTCAAATTCCCATAAACACAACTTTAGGTATGATCTCGTATGTTTTCGGTTTGTAAGTCTACTGAATGGTGGATCTATTGATCTAGGGCTTCATATTAGAGATGGATGATTCGATTTGTCTATCAAAGCAACCCACAAGGTTCTGGCAGGGTCGGGACCCCAGTAACTTAGTTCCGAGGGTAACTATCCAAGTTCTCACATTTTAATTTGTGTGTGTGCTTGTGTATTCTTATTAAATCGAAGAATTCCATAATGATACTTGATGTTCTTTTTAAACTAACTTAATTTAAAATAATTTTAAACTCGCAAGTATACGAATCAAGTGTAGACACGGCCTGTATTACAATATTGTTCTCACAAGGATTGGTTGTTCCAATATAAAATGTTAGGATTCTACTTAACTAATCTAATGAATACTTTGATTATCAACTAAAAAGAATTAGAAAATAGAAAATAGATGGAAATAAGAGATGAAATCTAGAAGATAAAAGTACTAGGATTTTCGAATCCACCCTTAATTATCCTAACCCATTTTTCACTTAATGATTCACTCAAATTCAGATTGACCTAACATAACTATATAAAGTCCAACCTATGCCCTTGTTTAAGCAAACAGATTGTGTAATTCAATGGAAGCACAATGACTTTTCCTAAAACAATGATTATCCCTAATGAAGTATCTCAATGGCTATGCAAATACAAGTACCAAGAGTCCATCAAATCCACATTCATCATCTATTATTATAATCAAACAACACAAACAATGAAATTGGAGAAAATCTCACGGATTACAATTTTTTATCCATGATCAGACATAAAAAATTATAAATCTTATTTATTTCTCTATAGGAGAACCTGTTTATGGTTAGACACAAGCATTCCCAATATGAAATTCCAACATCTCTCACATCTAGACTATAGTCAAGCTCATAGATTGGAAAAACCTAAAAAAAAATTAAAATTAAATCACAAGAGAATGAAATAATCTAATTAATATTATATAGAATTAATAAACATAAAGGGTTATTCAAATCAGGGGCTTTATCTCAACCCTAGTAACTAATTTAGCTATTTATAACGTAGATTAGAGAACCAAAAGACAAGAAAACTAGAAGAATAAGTTGAGAAATCATCTCTCAGGAAAACTCTAAACTTGTCTTTTCTTCTCCTCTATACGGCCAGCACCACCACCAATCTTCTCTCCTAAATTCGTCCTTAAAAAAGCTGTAAAAAAAACTTATCTTGATAAGTGGCTTTAGCTCCCTATTTATAGTGCAGACAGGAGGACAACAACGAAGTTGATTTTATTTCCCTTAATATGGAATAACAAACGCTCAGATTTCCTTTAAATTTGAACTGTAGATTTCGTAGCATTTGGACTTCCTAATGGATTGTTTAGATCTCTTAAATTATCCCTTAAGTAGGCTCATAAATCAGAACAGCAACCGCCTCTCTAATTCACGCAATCGGACACCTACAGAACCACTCATCTTGTGATCGACGGTATAGAGTGTACAAAGGTTGGATTAGTCTCAAATTTGAAACTTTGTTCAAAAAATTCCCCTCATGATAGACGGTTTAGATTGTCCAAAATTACTCCAAAATGGGGTCCGAAAATAAGAATATTTAGGGCTTTTCTAGAATCTGCACAGGCGGAATCTTTTATGACTATCCATCTTCCTTCAACTGGTACGATCAATTCGCACATTCGATTGACATGAAACTATGTGGTTTTCAAGATATCGATATGCTCTACAAGATGGTTGGGTTAGCTTCTTCATATTATGAGTGGTTGGCCACATGGACTACTTCTAAGTTAAGTTGGTGGAAATTAAGAACCTTACAGACAATTCATATTGTTTCAGCCACCATGATCAATCCATAGCTTGGATCGACATGAAATTTGTTGAA
Source organism: Liriodendron chinense (assembly GCA_003013855.2). Lineage (NCBI taxonomy): Eukaryota > Viridiplantae > Streptophyta > Magnoliopsida > Magnoliales > Magnoliaceae > Liriodendron > Liriodendron chinense. Next base: position 315,258 of record PVNU02001237.1, read on the forward strand.
TTGTTTCGGTGTTGAGCTGTTCTTCAACATGGACAGAATGAATTTTCAAAAATCATCAAGATAAGCCCCATGAATTAGGTCAAGAAGAAAATGGAAACCTTCTGTTTCCCTTTTTGTTTGAAACTCAAAACGGAAACCCTTTGTTTCTATTTCTACCAAAAACCAAAATCGAACAGCAACCTTGTTTCCTTTTTTTTTTTTCTTTTCTTATTTTTGGAAGTACGTGTGGGTCCACCTTGTTGGGAGCTGGAGGATTGGACGGTTAATGAAGGTGACTTAGGGTGGTAACTATTCCACAACTTATCACTGAAAAATGATATTTTCAATGATTTTAGTAATTCAGACCATTTGGTAACTAAAAAAATTTAAGTGCTTAATTGGAAAAATCACTTAAATTAAGTGGATTATTTTAAGTCATGCGAACTTGACTTAAAGCTTATAGCTAAATGCGGTAAGTGGTTTCTCTTTAAATTTTTAGATAAAAATTGACAAAAGTATCCCTATTAACATTTAAAAATGGCAAGATTACCCTTCTTTATTTACTTTCCCATCATAAAACCATCCCACGCAAGTACTCGAAGTCACCAAATTCTATAAGCCCCAATATAATGTATGTATTATTTCTACATAGTTTATCCATTTGGAGAGATGATTTTAAGGCATGAGCCCAAAAATGAGATACGTCCAAACCTTTGGTGGACCACACCACTGAAAGCAATGGGGAAATGATGCCCACCATTGAAACCTTGCTAGGGCCCACCATGATGTTTATTTACCATCAACCTTGTTCATAAGGACACAAAGACCTGGATTAAGGGAAAATACAAATATTAGCTGGATCCGAAACTTTTGTGGTCGTGATAAATTTTCGATGGTGGTTTTCAGATAAATTACAAAACAGATTTTTCAGTTCTTATAAGTACTTAAATTCAGCACTTAAAGTTTTCAGTACTTAAATTAATTTTCAGGCTTAATTTTTCAGTTCACCAAACAGCACCTTAGATGCTGGATCAGCAACACGCTGGCTGTGTGGATGAGCTAGCTCCATCTTGTAGGCATCTTGACCATCCATCTGCTGGATTGTTGGAGATGAAATGGAGCGTCCATTGCTATTGACAATGGGATGGCTAGTTTGGAACATCAAGAAGGTGTTGGCCATCATGATGGACAGCTGAGATTTAAGTTGGATCAACACGTGTGAACAGATGGACGGCTGAAATCTGGAAACTAGATCAGCACGTTGCAAGGAGATGGAGCCCACTTTAGATCATCTTGACGGTGGAAATGGAGTGAGGCATCTGATGTAATGGTGGGGACCACCTTTGCTGAACGGCAACATGTGCAAATGGGTGGGACGGCTGGATGAAAATGAAGGTGGGCCACCTGCTTGGATATCTGGCATGTGCTGTGGATCAACTGATCTGGATAAGGGAAATTCGAGAGGGTTGGATGGTGGAGTGGATTCTTCCATAGCATGTTGATGTTTTAGTCTTGCAGCATTCATTTTCTACACCCAAAAGAATTCCATGAGCGACACTGGATAAGCTTTTGGCGGTCTAGAAACAACTTCACAGCTCAACTGAACCACTAATTCTGAAAGGAGTAGAACATTTTTCCACATTTTCTTCATATTTTCACATCTTCTCCCATTATCTACTCATCAAAAGTACAAAATCAGATGAAATTAAGCCAAAACGAGACACTAACAAATATAATTTCAAGGGTATAAATTATCAATATTTCACGTATATCAAATACCCCCAAACTTTAATTTTGCTCGAGCAAAACCAAAACTAAACAAAAACAAAATCCTATTTACACCACTTTCGCCGGTAATCTCGATGCATTTAGCATATGCAAGCCTATAAACCCTTAGGTTTTCCCTAGTGGACGAGTTGTAGTATCGTGAGGGTTTGCAATAATGTTACCCACAAACATTAAACAAAAATTTTAACATTCCAAGAAAACTTAAAAATTAAGCCATAACTTCCCATCATTAAAGTCCAGTGCACTTCATTACCACTGAAGTGTATAGTGCCGAAGAACTTACATTCAACCAAGCATTTTTCTTTTAGTCATGTCCAAAAAAATGAACAAAAATGCTACACACTATCCATATGCTAGAAACATCCTAAAAATATTCACATTTAGAGTATTGTGTGTGTATAGTCAATACTAACATAACTCTCAAGGTTTTGAAATATATTCAAATCAAATTCTCATCCAAAAATGCGCTTTGACTTTAAATCTCATCAAGTATGTTCACTTACAATAAAGTCACTCAGATGTTGGCTAATTTTTCTCTCATTTATATGTGAGAGGAGTAAACAAAACAAAATCTCACATATGGCATTAAAAAGACGATATTATCCAACAAATTAAAATTATGATTTCATGAAAGGAATGTCAAATACTTAAGAATCTTGAAGCATACACCATAGTCTCTCCTTCACTATTCTCCACATTATGACCACATTACTATTAGTGCACTGATTCGTGCATCGTATTGTCAATTGTGTGAGCATATAAGTCAGTCAAGTCTTGTGAGCCCCGACAAAGATTGAAGACTCAAAACTTAAAGACTAAAGTAGCTTTCCGCACTCAAGTTCAAGCCAAAACAAGCTCAGAAGGTAAGTTGCATATAAACAGCCCATAGGATCCTAAAACACCATGTTTAATGGCATTCTAATCATACTTAATTTGAGCCATTTGATCTACGGATTTAAGGTCAAGTTGATTAGACTTGGACCTTCATTGGTTAGGTGTCAAACTGTGAAAAATCATAGGAAAACCACTTAGTTTGGTTACCAAATAGGAAGGCTGAAATTCAGCATAAAACAGGCTATGTACAAAGCCTGCCGACCAGTCGGGTGACCGATCAGCTAAGTAAAGTCCTCTTGGATAGCAAGCCTTTCATGAATAAAACTATAATTTAGACCGGTCGTCCGACCGATCGGACAAGTCCAAAAACTGTTCAGTGGCTTAATATAATCAGGTCTGAAGTTCAAACCGATCAATAAAGGTTTTTCTGACCAGTTGACAGAGGTCCCAAGCAAGTCGATAACTAGCCATTTTTTATCCGTTGAAGCCCGATTCTTGGCCTCTATAAAGGCATATCTTGAGCTCTTTAATGACATCCTTTGCACACCCAATGAGAGCATTTAGAGAGGCATTTAAGTGCATTCCCTAACCTCCTTTGCTTATCATTGCTTTGAGTTCATCATTCAAACCAAGTGATTCATAACACTTCAATGAGCATTCAAAGCTCGGTTTGAAGTATGATAAGCACATTTCAATGAGCTTAATTCAAAGCTCGATGGTTTCTAATATACAAAAAGAAAATGGAACAAGCATACATGCAAACGTGGAGCTCTAATCAATTGTAAGTGTTTAAGCTTACAAAGTCTATTGTTTGATACCCCTTCTTGTTGAGATTGGGGTCTAGAGATTGTGACCCAATCTCATACTTGTCCTTGAGTAGGACATGTGTGTCCTTGTGTAGGACGTGGAAGTCCTTGCGTAAGCCTCTGACATAGGAGAATACGTGCATTATCCTTGTGTAAGATTTGATGAGTCCTTATGTAGGAGTAGACCTTTTGTAGGTTATAAAGGTTTAATGTGAACCTCATTTAAAACCATTGGATAGTGAAATTCGGCCACTCAAGGAGTGAGTGGACCAGTCGTGAGTAGAGTAAACTCATCGTCGAACCACTATACATCTTGTGCAATGTGTTGAATGCTTGTGTGGTTCATTATTTCTGTTTATTGCTTATGATCATGATGAATTACACTTTACATGTTTGATAAAATGCATCCATGACATTCTCTACTATCATCTTAGTTGCATCATTGTGAACTATATCAACTGTTTGATCAAATACGATTCCTAGTATAGTAAAGAGATCTTTTGAGGTTGATTCATTAACTTTGCATGTGCTTAATTGATAGATTGAATTGTGAATGCAATTAACTTTTAATGGGCAAAGAAATTATTAAAATTCCTATTCACCCACCTCTAGGACATAAGCATACCTTCAAGCTTATCTCAATAGCGGTGCAAACTGCAATTTCAATTGGTATCAGAGCGGGTTCCTCTTTAAGGGCTTAATCGGCTAGAGGTTGATCATAGAGAAAGCATGAAAATATGTCTATGGAAGACTCCACTTCCGTCACCAAACCGCCATTCTTCAATGAATCTAACTATGCATTTTGGAAAGCTCGGATGAAAGTCTTCTTGATGTCCATCAATCCACTTGTGTGGATTATGGTTGAAAGAGGATGGACCACACCAACTAATTTGGTAAAATTGGTTGATGGGACTGAAGTACTTCGTCCTAAGGATATAACTATGTAGACTGAATATGATAGGACACAATGTGCATATAATGCTAAAGGACTAAATGCTATTTTCTGCTTGGTTTCCAAATATGAATTTGGTCACATCCTAACATGTAAAACAAGCAAAGAAGTATGGGACTTTCTAGAAGTGACTCATGAAGGAATTAGCATAGTCAAACGATCTAAACTCCAACTCCTAACAATACAATTTGATAATATAAAAATAAAGGAGCATGTAACCTTCATGTAATTTTTTACACTTCTAAACAGTATCACCAATGACATGTGTGGATTAGGAGAGAGGGTTCTGTTAGTACACTTTTCCGTGGCATACTAGTGCACCTTGTTTGTCAATCACTTACGTCAGTGGGTCTAGTGTCGGTTGAGCCCAAAGAAGACGAAGACCGAAGACTCAAGACGTCCAGCTACATCTAGGAAGAAGATTCAGGTATATGAGATGCCTTGGTGCCTTAAGCTCGACCAAAACCTATCCCCTTTGTATCCTTGATGACCTTGACCATATTTGAGTACATTTAGTCATCATAGATCGGCCCTAGGTGTCCCATTTGATCACCCTAACCTTGGCCTAAACTCACAGCTGAAGGAAGAGGATATTCAGCAAATGCATTGGGGGAACCAGACTGGTCCGACCGGTCATGACCGGTCGGCCAACAGCCTTGCTGCTTTATGCAATGGCCAGCCGACCGGTCATGACCGGTCGGCCGTTTACAAATCATGGTGGCCAGCAGGTATGGCCGACCGGTCATGACCGGTCGGCCTGGAGCTTTCTCTCATCCAGCAAGGTGCGCCGACCGGTCATGACCGGTCGGCCTGATGTTTTAGGCTGTCCAGTGAGGGGGTCCGACCGGTCATGACCGGTCGGCCCATATTCTTGGCCTATGCAGCTGATGTTCTCCAGCAGAGGGGTCCGACCGGTCATGACCGGTCGGGACAGGTCGGCATATAGCCGTTTTCTGACCGTTGGGGCTCTATTTCCCTATATATAGAGCTCCGGTTTTGGGCTTTGGGAGAGGGATTCCAGAGGGAGAAAAGCCACCATTGAAGGAGATCATTTGAGGCTTAATCCTTGACTTATGCAAGGCATCTTCCTTGTGCTTTAACACAATATTAGAGCATTCCAAGCTCATGTAGAAGATGACCTTCATCCCCTCTTGATCTCTAGAGTTAGGAAGCTTCATGATAGGCAAATCCTTGTCCTAAACTCGAAGATGAGATCGTTGTAGGTAAGAGACTCTAGGAAACCCATTCCCACTAAGTTGTAGAGTTCTCAAACCCATCCTCCTAGCACCTTGGGCATTTCAAGGCATCGCATGTAAGGTGTTTGATCGAATGTGGCTGAGGCATTGGCGACGCAACGGCGGCACGATCGAGGGAGCAAAGGGAAGCTGATTGAAGCACGGGAGAGCGGAGATCAAGCAACCCAATCCGGCGCTAAACAAGGGGCTCATCCGACAAGTAGGTTGTCTTATTTGAGAGTCCATTTTAGAGTTTTTTTTTCGAACTCGACCTAAGGACGCTAGTCGTTCCTTGGCCCGTCAGCCGGGCCTAAACTTAGTCTCCAAGGGGAGCCTCCGACACGGGAGCAAACATGCGTCGGGTTGAGAGTTAGCCCTTGTCCAAAACTCCGGTGACGGTTGAGAGGTGAACCGATGAAACCTCCGTGTGTAAAGGTTGAGAGGTGAACCTCATTTAAAACCTCCGATAGTGAATGTCGGTGTGCTCAAAGGGGTTGAGTACTTGAACCGGGAGTGGAGTAGACACGTAGTCGAACCACTATACATCCTTGTGTTTGTGATTGTTCTTGAGCACATTCTATATTTGCATTGTTAGTTTAATTGCTTAATTATGAATGATTGATAGGAATGCATGCTAGGCACTTCTTAGGCATCCTCACACAAGATGTACCTTCACTACTTGTGTAGACTTGCGCTCATTGATCCACTCTCATAAGTCTACACAAGATGCATAGGTTAGGAGCTGGATTACTTGATTCCTTGATGTACCTATGCATGCTTGACTAGGATTGCTTATTGCTTTACTCTTGCTAGTCTTTTGATTGGACCCACCAAGGCTTGGAAGCCGAGGTGTTCTTGCTTACAAAGCTTATTTTATTGAATTGCATAAGTAGGCGAAAAGAATTTGAAAAAGGTCCATATCACCCCCTCTAGGTCCATAGACATATCTCCGAGTATCTCTACAAGCGGTAAAACCGCAATTTCAGGTTCCAAATAGAAAATTTTGTAGGAAAATCTTAAGATCTCTACTGAAACGCTTCTCTCTAAAGTCATTGCTCTAGAAGAATATAGGGACCTAGACACTATAAAAGTTGAAGAATTATTAGGATCCCTCCAAACTCATAAGCTACATTTCAAACCTCCCACGAAATCTAAAATTTTGATTCTGAAAACCTCTCACAATGAACACAAATATAATGATAAAAGTGATGAGGAAATAGATATGGAAGAAATGGCTCTTATGGTTAGGAAATTCTAAAAATTCTTTAAAAACAAGAGCCACCACAAGGAAGGAAGGTCTTTTGATCACAAGAATCATACAAGTAAATCCTTCAAAAGATCAAAAGAGCCAAAATGCTATAATTGTGGGAAGTACAGTCACATTGCTCCCAATTACTCAAAAAATGATGAAAAGAAAAATAAAGGGAGAAAGGCCATGGTTGCCACTTAGGATGTATTAGTTCGAAATCAGATTCATATGAATCCCATAGTGATGGGGACCAAAGATCAGTGAAAATTCTTATGGTCTCTACCACCACAAGTCCCCTAAAAATGAGAAAGAAGGAGACAATGCTAACCATATGTTGAGCTCTAAATTGTGCATATTCTAACCCTAATTCATCACATATTATACATGATTTGCATGTTTAAAAGATTACTCTAATGCATGATTTCTGATTGTAGGAACGAGATGGAGATTTCACTGATTTAAGGCTAAAAAGAGCACTTTACATACATTAAAGATCAAGGCACCAAGTGTAAAAGGATCGAAGAAAGAAGCAAGGGAGAAAAGGAAGAAAGAAGGAAGAAGTGCAACAAAGTGCATGTAAACCGGTCGGCTAAGGCACACGACCGATCATCCGACCGGTCAGTGATTCAACAGAGACCCCCCCTCACACTGCAAAACTCACTGAACCAAGAACAACCGGTCGTCAGACCGGTCGACTGTTACTCAGACCGGTCGAGCACTCAACAAAGAAGGGGTGAAAATTCAAAAGCTTGCTGGACAAATTTTGACGTTTTATAACCGGTCGTCCGACCGGTCGTCCATGAGCTCAAACCGATCATCTGACTGGTCGACTGCGTAACAAAACTTGTTCTACAAGCTCCAATTTTCTCTACGCAATTGCGTGATATCTTGCACAATCTGGAATCTTCCACACCAATCTATAAAGGGGAACCTAGGGCCTCGTCTAAAATTATCCTAGAAGAGATTAAAGGATGTGGGAAGCAAGGAGTTCAAGTCCTAGGAGGCTACCTAGCCTCCTACAGCTAGTTTTTCTTCCTTTTCTTAGTTCTAGTTATAGTTTTAATATATTTTTTCTTAGTTAACCTCTTAGCTAGAGCTAGAGGTGAAATTTGTAATTGGTTTCAATGCTTTAATTTGTTTATGCAAGTACCATTTTCTTAATTTTGGATTTTGAACTTCTAATTTGAATAAAGTTTGAATTTTTAGATGAATTATAAGAGTTTGTGTACTTCGGACATGAGTTCCTTACAATTCCCTGAGATTGCCATGATGGGTTTAGTTAGATTCGAATTGTAGTAACCCTAGAACATGCCATAGTCTCTTGGCATAGCTGTTACTTCGAAGGCTACAAGTTTGAGTTCTACGTGCTTCATTAGAACTAGAAATTTGATTTTCAGATTTAAGTGGGATTGTTTGTGCTTGAATGTTATATCATCCAATTAGATGAGAGATAAGACTTTGATTCTAATTGTGTTGTGCTTGAATGAATGGATTGGTATTGAACTATTATAAGTGGATCCTTGATGCTCTAGTTCTTCCCAAATCTCATATTTTCCTATTTTATGTTAAAAACTGTTTTCTTAAACTTCTTAAATTCTAGTTATTAGAGTAGTTGGAATTGTTTACCTCTTTTCCTGTGGATCGACCTCGGTCTTACCGAGAGTTGTTACTACATCACAACCTTGCACTTGAGGCGAGCGAATTAGTTTTTGGCGTCGTTGCCGGGAAAAAGGTTAAACGGTTCTAATTATTTTAGTAGCTATAAGGTAGTTTTAATTAGGTAGGATTTTCAATTTTTATAGAAGTAGATTTTCTGATTTTTTCTAGATTACTAACAATTTTTTTATTTTTGTATGACATTGTTGCTGACATAGTTCTCACCTTCACGGGTAACATCTCCCCATCTCCCTTTTTATTTTTATTTTTCCTAATTAGGGTAGTTTCCAATTCCTTAAAATTTCATCATGTATGATTGGACGAATGGTGCATACAAGTACTTTTTGGAGGATGAGACATCGGATTGGGGGACCCAAACTCAATGTGATCGGGATCCCTCCAAGCATGAATATTTTTCTGAGATTTAAAGAACCTCCACTACCCCCCTCTCGTAAGACGATGCATGATTACATTAATGAAAGCAATACATATATTGAGACACGACGTAAGACGATGGGAGAATACTAGAACGAAACAAAATCAAATAATGATATCCGGAGAAAATATTACGTGATTACCGAATTGAAAATAACATGAGTGTTCCACCGGTTATGGTAGGAGGTGTGCAACAACAAAAGGAACAGGTGAATAGTGGTCAACCGGTTAAGACAATGCATGATCACTTGTATGAAAACCATCATATACTCTTCATCCTACAATGCGTACGGACTTAATTGGGGAAACCACTATTCTCCGTGTTCAAGGGAAGAACTAACCGTGGTTATTAACAATCACCCTAAAATATACAAAAATACTTGAGGAAATATGCAGATGAACAATCAAATCAAGCTTACTCGCCATCTTGTGAAGACGTTGAGTCCGAATTTGAGGGCATCAAATCAATCTCTTCTAATGAGGAGGACGGGGCTATCCAAGTCTCACCTTCTTTGGATATAATGAATTAACTTCTAGAGGAGATTGATCTCGATGATCCCAATGTCATCATCAATTATGGTGAGTCAACTATCTCTTTTGGATGCTTTGAACTTAATGATGAAAAGATTTCAATGACGGTTGACGAACCCGCGGAATCCATAAAATCTGAAAGCGATAGTGGGGTTACTTACAATGAGGGTTCAGTGGATGCTTATGATCCTATGGTTTCTTTTTCCCAAGAGCATAATCATTATGAGTCTCTAGAAGATATGCATGCTAAAGAGATGGCCGAAGTCGATCTTTTTTAGTCATTCCACCAACAACACATGACAAATTCTATTGTGGAATACCTCCATTTGACTGAAGATTCTGTTTCTTTGGATGATGAGATGGCACAATCTGAAATTTCAAAAGATCAATCAATGCTAGATAATGTGCTTACCACTAAATCTGATGAATTTTTCTTGGAAGACCTTCTCTCTATAGGGGAGGAATTCCTTGCCATTGAAACAGAATTTCTTCAATCATTAAGGGAGGACAAAGAACCTTCATCCGACCATCTCGACTTCCTAAAGGAATGCTTGGCCCACTCCGATAATCTTGAGATGAGATGATTAAGGAGTTAGATAGTTTGTTAGACACGGTATCGGTGCCTGAAGAACATCATTCCACTGATTTACGCTTTACCATTGTTTGTGGAAGTACCATGCAATTCTAAAATTATGGAGGAGACAACCTTAACCAATGAAAACTTGATGAATGTCTCTCCACCAACATGGGTCCTTTAGCCCATTAAAATTCTTATTAGGATAACCCATTTCTAATCAATCTCAACCCAACTTAGAATTTGAGGAGATATTTTTTACTGCTCTTATTTCCTCCTTTCATACATGTGGTGCACATTACGTTTAGACTTCAAGGAAGAAAAGTACCCATGTTTATTTATTGAAATTTATGAAGATCCTGCTCAAATTTGATCATGTAGTCGATCGGAGTAATCAAAGGTAGGTAGGTAGGTTAGGATTTATTTTTCTGCATTTAGAATTGAATAAGTCTCATCTAGACAATGAAAGATGCTATAATTGATCAACTTGCTCTCTTAGGTGATCTCCTTCTTACCCTCCTTTATATTTATCATTGCTCTCATGTTATTGCTTATTGCATATCTTTTACATTGAGGACAATGCAAGATTTGGTTGGGGGTGAGATTCCTACATGAATCTAATATTTTGTAACATTGTGAGCATTATTATATGTTGAAAATTTTTTAAATTTTTCTAAAAATTCAAAACTCTTTTGGAAAACATTGTTTCTATGCATTTGGGATGATACAAGTATAAGGAAAGGAGATATGAAGTGATTAATGTTACAAGTCTTGAACTACCTTTGATATAATGGTTTATATGTGAATTCCCCTATTTATATAATTGATAAAAAATTTGAACGCTCTTACACCTAGTTCACATTACATGATTTTCATGGTTTGAAAGGATTATGTAGACTTGTGGATTAGCTAGACTTAGATTTGAGGTGTTGAGGAACTAAGCCAGGGTACTTTGTCCTTCCTTGTCCATGGAAAAATAACGAAAGATATGGATTTCTAAAAATCCTATGTAATGTATATGAAAAGGAAAGAAGAAAGAAAATATAGGTATGATTGAAAATATAGGTGCAAATTTCTGAAAAGGCCTACCTATTACTAACCGGGGGATGGTCTAACCGTAAACAAAGCCGAAAATGGGACGTAGTGTGAAAGCAGTAGGAAGGACGGTAAGACAAATTCCTGTCATAGGCTTGTTGTTGATCTGTACACTTTTAGATCCATAGTTTAGTTGATCTATAAAGAAGATAATTTCAGAAATTCATGAGATGAACATTCACTATGCACACTAGGTTGAACTTGTTTAAGATCTTCTATTTATCAATCAATCAGTGAGAATTCTATATGAACACTTATTATGTTATGAGAGTTTAAGATTTCAGCTTCTATCATTCCAGTTTCTCTGATTTTTACACTTGTATTTCTTGAAATGTATAGAAGCATAGTTTCTGAAGGCAGAGTTTGGTTTTAGAGATTTGAACTTATTTCATGCATGTTTTGCTCAGGGACTAGCAAAATGTATGTTGGGGGGTGTGTTGAGCTCTGAATTGTGCATATTCTAACCCCAAGTCATCACATATTATGCATGGTTTACATGTTTAAAATACTACTCTAATACATGATTTGTGATTGTATGAACAAGATGGAGATTTCATTTATTCAAGGCTAAAAAGAGCACTTTACATACATTGAAGATCAAGGAACCAAGTGCAAAATGATCGAAGAAAGAAGCAAGGGAGAAAAGGAAGAAAGAAGGAAGAAGTGCAACTAAAGTTCATTGTAGACCAGTCAGCTGACCTGGTCGGCCAAGGCACATGACCGGTCGGTGATTCAACAGAGACCCCCCTCACGCTTCAAAACTCACTAAACCAAGAACGACCGGTCGACCGTTACTCAGACCGGTCGAGCACTCAATAGAGAAGGGGTGAAATTTTCAATATATACAGCGGATTGTGGAGCTACTCAATATATGCAGCGAGTTCTCCAGCATATACTAGTGGAGCTGCGTCAGCTTCAGGATCGTCTCTTTCAGAGACTTGACCGGATAGAGAAAATTAATACACAGCTTCTACAGGGATAGGCTACTCTTCTTGTTCAGCAGGAGGCCCTCGTGACTCACTCAACTTAGATTGAGAGGCGTCTGGATACATGGCAGTGAACTACTCGTGGTGATGTACCGCCACCAGATTTAGGCGACGGCACTGATTTCTAGTGTCATGATTGTGTGTTAAGTGTAACGACCCTAAAGTTTCGGTAGGAAATTTTCTTTTAGGAACAATAATGAGTTTAACTAAATAAATTTTAGATAAGTAAACAAAAGAAAAGCATGGACTGATTGGTTAAAGCTCACTCAAGCGAGAGGGAAGACTAGGGATCAAGTCCTATCACTAATAAGAATTTAATTTTCTTTCTTGCTACTAAATACAAATTTTGAAATTCAAACTTATCTTATCTTATCTGAACCAACCCATCTTATCCGCAACAAATTCCAACAAACTCTCTCTTTAAAAGAAGAGAGAACGAAAGAGTTAATCATCCATCGTAAAAGAAAGGGAGAAAAGGAGAGAAAGAAGGAGGAATGGAGGGATCTTGCGGCTAAATCAAGTAGGCGTTCCTTCTATTTCATTTAAGTAGGCTAGATCCAACCAATGAACGGGTCGGATCGTCCGTCCGTTCATTGTACGGATCTAGGGACCCTATTTTCATCTTAACCCTTGAATATATGATCGTGATTAGGTGAAGACCATTTGAGTGGGCCAGGAATCGAACTGGACGAGTCATAATGACCATAAGGCCAAAATGTACATGGGCCATAAAATTCAGATCGATTGGACCTTCAGATGGGCCACATCGATTGAATGAATGATATCCTTTAAAATTCTCTTATTACTGTTTTATTTAATTATTAAATTAATTATGATAAATTGTTTTATTCCAAAATATTATTGGGCCCACAATGAGGTGGCCGACCCAATGGTCGGACCAGATCTCTTGTAAACTACCCCATATAAGCTTACAATCATAATAACAATAATAATAATAATAATAAAAGGAAAAAAAAAAAGAAAAAAAATGTTGCTGGATGTCCAGTGTCAGAGACGCTGGAACGTCCAGCGTCTTTTTGAAAGTGACGTGGGGGCCCCACTCATGGGACCCACCTTGATGTATCTTGTGCATCCACTCCATCTATTTATTTCTACATCTCATTGTAGGACTAATGTCCGAATTTGGATCCAAACTGAGGTCCTAATGGGCCACACCACCTGAAACCAATTTATGGTGAAAAAATTATAAAATAAAATTGAAATTAAAAAGATAGAAATTCTGAGCATGGACAGCGGTCCACTTATGGACCCCATTGTGATGAAATCAGTAGATCCAAGCAGACCATATGTTGTATTATAATGTTTTACAGCTTGGGTCCAAAAATCAGATAAATCTGAATCTCAGGTGGCGCACACCACTTAAAATAGTAATGATAACAACACACATGGTTGAGGTAGTCCGATTTTGGATTGTTGTCCACTTTTGGGACCTATTTGGAGACATTTTGAGAAATCTAATTCATCCAATATCTTAATAAATAAGTTTTCTGGTTGAGGACCAAAATGGCCCGTATAGGATATTCCAGTGGGCCTATACCAAGACAAACAATGGAAACAACACCTGTCCACTGGTTGGGAGCTTGTGGGCCCCACTGTGTAGTCTTTGGAAAATCCGATCCACCCTAATCTCTTGTGTAATGAGTTATTGATTTTGTGACAAAAAAATCAGCCCAATCAGAGTTCTAGGCGGGCCATGCCAAGTGAAATACTGGGGAGGTACGGTATGGATTCTCATAAATGGATCATTTTAGGACATCCCACGATAAGATCCTAGCAAAATGTAATTAACCATCTTTGGTAGTGTACCATTGAGGAATTTGTGACCAAGTATAGGATGACCCACCAGTCAAGTGGGCCATACCATCAGAAAAATAGTAAAAGGGCCATTCCTTTTGAAAACGTGGGCCACAATAATCGAATCCAGGATCGTCCATTAGGGAACCAAACCGCAATAAAGTATAATTCAAATTGAAAATAAGTATATTAAGGCTAGATTGGTGATGAATAAATATAAATTACATTTATTGTAGATTCAGGATTGATTCTACTCAAGACGTGACAGAATTAACAAAGTAATCGCCACTATCAACAGATAAGTACATCCCAACACGTTTCCTAGTCATTTAATTAAGGTGTGTGATGGACAATAATATATGATATTGATTGATTCATGCTTGGTTAAATATTATTTATCGACTTATAGTAAATGCTGTGAAATGTTGCCTCTCAAAAGGAGAGATGAAATGAACGAATGTGAATTATTATATGGATGTGAACTATTGCATGCATTCATGAGTTAATGTGCCTGAAGTTGACTCTGGAAGACCGGTAGGTACTTAAGTACCCGGTTACCCAAGGACCATCCTGGAAGCCCACAATATGTCGAAGTCCACCCTACAAGGAAGTGGGAGCCGATTGATGGGATCCAATCGAAGCAAATAGAAGAATGAATATATGCTGACTTGATGCATCATTTCATATTAAATTCATTCTGGCATTAATTATATGTTACCTGTATTTGATGGCATGTGTTTATCCTGTTTAATTGAAATACATGTGAACCGTATTGGGTTATTCACTGAGCTTTTCAGCTGACGTTGTGGATTAAAAATACACAGATAATGCGGACATTGAACATTCAGAGAATGCCCCTGATAATGAGATGGGACCGCTAGAGAAACCGCAGGACTATTGGCCTAATTTAACCGAGGAAGAAGTGGCGGCCCTAAACAAAGACGTTTAGACTAGTTTATTTTATTTTGTCATTGTCAATAATTAGTTAACATCTAATAAAGTTCCAAATGGGTGAACTTAGTTTATAGTTGAATATTTCATGAATAAATGATAACTTAGTATTTCATTGTTTTATGCCTCTTAAACTGGTTTAACGTTATAAATGCATTTAGTGCACCAGTTATACCCCGTAAACTGGGCCGGAGGGTGCACACTCTGAGTTCGGATTTCGGGGCGTGACATAATGGTATCAGAGAGAGGCTTTTCTTAAAAACTTAGTTGACCTGTAGGTTATAACCCCACTCTTATACATAAATGGTAGACCCCTGAAAATTAGAAACCAAACTTAGGACATTCCCGAAATGATTGTGGTCAAGGGAGAAAACTTAGAAATCAAAATTAGGAATCCCTATAAAAAAAAAATAAAATGAAATGTTTACTGTTCATCTGAAGTCCAATATAGACTTAAAGTGCTTATTGTTATTGATAATTGATTTATGGTTCATTTTATAGCAATTAAGTATTTTTAGATGATTTTATAACACAAAAATCCTGCTGGATAGCAATGTCCAGCAGAATTATTAATTTTTGTAAAATTCATATCTATTAATATACAGCTCCGATCAGTGTGATTTAAAAGCCTAATCATAGCTGGATAAGTTTACTTTAATATAAAATTAGTAAAAAAAATATGAACCCATTAGTAACTACAATAAATTAGTAAATTCCTACAGACTAGTCAGGAATGTCCCAAATACCGGACAAATTATAATGTACGAATTTTATAAAATTTTGTGCTTCTAGGAACAGGTTGAAATTTTATGATAGGTAAGTAGACCTATAAGGTAATCTACAAAAAAACATTATGTAAAAATATATTTTATAAAGTAGTGGATCAGTATTAGATTACCCTGAACATTATTCTGCTGGACATGCAATAGACAAGCAGAATTGGAGTTATTTATAAAATTCGTATCTATTAAAGTACAGCTCTGATCTAGGTGGTTCAAAATCTTAATTGTAGCTGGACAAGTGCTAGTTTAGAAAAAAAAAGGTAAAAATTCGAAATCATCATATACTATATAGATTTAGCAAATTTGTGAAGACTGGTCAGAAAGTACCTATTTTTGGACAGATTACACCATGAGAATTTTAAAAAATTCTATAATTAGTAAAAAAATCTAAAATTTTACAGTGATAAAGTGAACTCATCAAGAAAGTTACATAAAAATTTTGGTATAAAAATAATACCAATAAGTTAATAAATCAATGCTGAAACCGACCCTGAATGTACATCAAGTAAATTTTCCAGATGTCTACCCTCACTGTTCTTTCTTATTTAAGTACAATAAACCCCTCAGTGGCTCCTGGGCACTAAATTTCGTTATTCCTCTTAGGTGATTATAGCTCCTAGGAAATCCACAAGCCTTCATGATATAGGCCCGTCAACAAGTGTAACTGTGGCCCAAGGACCAGTAGTGAATCCTACAGTGGTGGTGGAAGAAGAGGTGTCAAATAGAGAACAAGATGAAAATAATATGGAGGAAGAAAAAAACTTTGAGGAACAACAAAATCTTGCACCACCTCCACCGGCGGCAAATCAAAATGAAGCAGGGCCCAGTACTCAGTTACCATTGTCTCCTAGGACAACGCAGGCGAATCCTACAGGACCCAACATTCAACCCTTCGATGCAGCATTCGAATTACTTCACCAAATGGCGGCAATGATGAAACAACAGCAGGAACAGTTTGCTGCACAGTGGGCTGACATGACTTAAGCACCACGTGGAAGTTGACAGACAGTACCAATGACATCGGAACAACCACGAGAAGTGGACTTGCTGGAGAAGTTCACCAAACTCAGGCCTCCGGTATTTCAGGGTGCCACAAATCCAACTATAGTTGAGGATTGGTTGGTCCAAGTAGAGAAGGTACTAGAAGCAATGAACTGTCCTGACAATCAAAAGGTTCGATTGGCCTCATTCATCCTTCAAGGAGAATCAGATGTCTGGTGGCGTGCGGCAAAGCGGGTGGTGGAAGCTAATCATGAGTGGACATGGGCAGAGTTTGAGAAGAAATTTCGTGAGAAGTATTTTCCTCGGGCCTACAGAAATCAGAAAATGGCCGAATTCACTAAGTTAGAACAAGGCTCAATGATTGTGGCTCACTATGAGGCAAAGTTCGCAGAATTGTCTAGATATGTTCCGAAAATCTTGGAAGATGAAGAATATAAAATCTCTAAGTTTGATGAAGGACTTCATCAAAATGTTCAAACAAAGTTCTGCACCGACACTATTAAAAGCTATGCTGAGATTGTGGACAAAGTGTTCAAGGCGGAAATGGATAATGAACGGTTCCAGAAATCTTGCACTCAAATAATTGAAAGTCAGTCTAGGTCTGCACCAAGTCAACAGCGATCATTAGAGAAGAGGCAAAGGGTTAATGTGCCAACTTTTGTGGCGAACAATCAGGACCAGTTCTTTGCTAGAAACTATGCTCACTGCAATAAGTATGGACACAAAGCAAGACACTATCGGACCCGACTTCGCAACATAGGCTTACTACCTTCCTTACCTTCCCGTGCGCAGTTCCCTGCTACAACTCAACAGTCAGGCATGACATCTCAGGCATCGCGATCAGCAAATCCCTATCCCCAATCTTCAAAGTTGTTACCTCCCAGGCCGCAACAGTTCCAACAAATTGACCCCAGCAGCCAGCTCGACCTACGACTTCTCAGAATCGAGGAGGATAACAATTTAGACAACAACCTATACAAGGGAAAGTATATGCGATTGCACCAACTGCTGAGCCAGAGGTGGACAACAATGTGGTGGAAGGTATGGCGAATGTTCGTGATAAATCTGTTACTATTCTTTTCGACTCTGGTGCTAGCTTATCTTTCATATCAACTACTGTAGTGGAACGATTAGGCCTTAAACTAGAACACCTTAAAAAACAATCTCAGTTGAGACACCTGTAGGAAAGGCAGTAGTCTTGAACCAAGTGTGTAGAGTCTGTCAACTCAATATTGGTGGTGTACTTGTGCCAGCAGATTTGATTGTGATGGACATGCCATGGTATGATGTAATCCTAGGTATGGACTGGCTTACCTCGAATCGAGCTAAAATAGACTATCATGATAAGTCAGTTACCTTCTCTATTCCTGGCAAAGAACCATTCCAAATGTAGGTCATAGAGAAGGGTAAAGAATTTATACATATCATGGTGCTAAAGGAAGGTGAGTCACAAGAGCAGATCTTGGATCAAATTTCGATGGCGAGTGAGTATCTCGAGGTTTTTCAGGACATTCCTGGATTACCACCTCGACGGGACGTCGATTTCGGTATCGATCTCTTACCAGGTACTGCACCAATCTCTATTCATCCATACCGAATTTCGTCAGTGGAATTAAAGGAGTTGAAAGATCAGCTTGGCGAATTAACAAAATAAGGTTTCATAAAACCTAGCACATCCTCGTGGGGTGCGCTGGTAATTTTTGTAAAGAAGAAGGATGGTAGTATGCAATTATGTATTGACTACCGTCAGCTGAATGAGATGACCATCAAGAACAAATACCCATTACCTCGTATCGACGATTTATTCGATCAGTTGAAGGGTGCTTGCTATTTCTCAAAAATCGATTTAAAGTCGGGATATCATCAGCTACGAATCAAGGAAGCAGATATATACAAGACGGCGTTCTGAACACGATATGGGCATTATGAATTTTTGGTTATGCCTTTTGGGTTAACTAATGCCCCAGCCGTGTTTATGGATTTGATGAACAAAATATTCTAACCATATCTACATCAATTCATTATCGTATTTATCAATGATATATTGATTTACTCGAAGACTAGTAGGGAGCATGAGACGCATTTGAGGACAGCGTTGCAAGTTCTGAAGGATAACCAACTTTATGCAAAATTTTTGAAGTGTGAATCTGGGCAGAGAAAGTTCAATTCCTCGGCCATGTTATTTCCAGAGAAGGAGTAGCAGTGGACCCGGCAAAGATTGAAGCAGTAGTTAAATGGGAGCAGCCCACTAATGTGTTAAAAATCCGAAGTTTCCTTGGTCTGGCTGGATATTATCGGAGATTCATTAAAGACTTCTCCAAAATTGCTGGCTCGTTAACTAGCTTGACTCGGAAGGGCGTACCTTTTATATGGACCGAAAGATGTGAAGAAGCATTTCAGGAGTTGAAAAGACTTCTAACTACTGCCCCTGTTCTTACCCTTTCACAAGAGGGTGCGAAGTTTATACTCTATACCGATGCATCTATCCTAGGCCTAGGTTGCGTATTAATGCAAGAAGGCAAGGTGATAGCATATGCGTCAAGGCAATTAAAGAATCATGAACGTAATTATCCTATACATGATTTGGAACTAGCCGCTATTGTGTTCACCTTAAAGATTTGGAGGCATTATTTGTATGGCGAGCGGTTTGATTTATTCACCGATCATAAAAGCCTACGATATTTGTTCTCTCAGAATGAGCTAAATATGAGACAGCGAAGGTGGGTGAAATTTTTGAAAGATTATGATTTCGAGTTATTATATCACTCTGGGAAGGCTAATTTAGTAACAGACGCTCTCAGCGGGAAGCAATATAAGCAGCAAATCATGGCAAATCTCATGGTTCACGAATGAAAAATGCTTGATGATGCAAAGGAATTCGATGTAGAATTGTTATTTCGTGATCCTGAGCATGTTCGGTTGGGAAATCTCAGGATAAGACCAACCTTAGCTGACAGGATCATAGAAGCCCAAGGAAGTAGTGAATAGTTACAGCAGGTGATAGTTAAACATCAAGGGAAAGAAGCTTCAGAATGGAAGATATGGGAAGACAAAGGTATTCGGTATCGTAATCGTCTATGTGTACCGAATGTACCTGAATTAAAGGAAGAAATTCTGAAGATAGCTCACCGAACAAAGTTTACGATTCACCCTGGGAGTAGTACAAAGATGTACCAAAATGTGAAGCAGTTGTATTGGTGGCCGAATATGAAGAAAGATATCGTTGAATACGTGTCACGGTGTTTTGTCTATCAGCAGGTGAAGGCTGATCATCAAAATCCGTCCAGACTTCTTCAGCCTGTTGAAGATACCTGAATGGAAGTGGGATTGTATATCCATGGACTTTATAGTTGGACTACCCGTGACTCAGAAGAAGCACGATTCGACTTGGGTAATTGTGGACCGATTAACGAAATCGGCTCATTTCATTCCCATTCGAATAAATTATTCGATGGATGTCTTAGCCAGACTATACATCAAAGAAGTAGTGCGGTTGCATGGTGTACCGAGTTCCATCGTCTCAGATCGTGACCCTCGATTCACGTCACGGTTCTGGACAAGTTTACAAGAAGCCATGGGTACGACTTTGGACTTTAGTATGGCTTATCATCCACAATCAAATGGGCAGACAGAAAGGGTGAACCAGATACTCGAAGACTTATTGCATGCATGTGCTCTCGATTTCAAAGGCAGTTGGGACGATAATCTACATTTTGCTGAGTTCGCCTACAACAACAGCTATCAAGCTAGTATTTGTATGGCACCATAAGAAGCATTGTATGGGCGACCTTGTCGAGCACCTAATTGCTGGACAGAAGTGGGTGAGAAGAGTTTGATTGGTCCCGACATTATTCAGAAAGCTTCAGTAAAGATTGAATTCATTCGGAAGCGTCTATTAGCAGCTTAAAGCCGTCAAAAGAGTTATGCAGACAGCAAAAGATGAGACTTACATTTTCAAGAAGGAGATCACATTTTCCTCAAAGTTTCACCGATGAAGGGATTAATGCGATTCGGGAAGAAAGGAAAACTAGCTCCGCGTTTTATTGGTCCATTCCAGATTATAGAGCGAATAGGACCTGTAGCGTACAAACTTGCGTTACCACCTCAACTTGCAAGTGTTCACAATGTATTCCATGTGTCTATGCTACGAAAGTAGGAAAGAGATGCTTCGCATACTATAGATTGGCAAGACCTGAAACTTCAAGAAGACGTCTCTTATGTAGAAAAGCCGACTCGTATCTTGGACCGGAAGAAGCATGTACTACGAAACAAGACTGTGATGTTAGCTAAAGTACTGTGGAACCATCATGGAACAGAAGAAGCATCATGGGAGCAAAAGTCAGAAATTCACGAAAAATATCCTCTACTATTCAAATAAGAACCCAAGTAAATTTCGAGGACGAAATTTTTATTAGAGGGGTAGAATGTAACAACCCTAAAATTTCGATATGAAAATTTTCTTTTAGGAACAATAATGAGTTTAACTAAATATATTTTAGATAAATAAACAAAAGAAAAGCATGGACTGATTAGTTAAAGCTCTCCTAAGCGAGAGGGAAGACTAGGGATCAAGTCCTATCGCTAACAAGAATTTAATTTTCTTTTTTGCTCTAAATATAAATTTTGAAATTCAAACTTATCTTATCTTATCTCAACCAACCCATCTTATCCGCAACAAATTCCAACAAACTCCCTCTTTAAAAAGAGAGAGAACGAGAGAGTTAATCATCCATCGTAAAAGAAAAGGAGAAAGGAGAGAAAGAAGGAGGAATGGAGGGATCTTGCGGCTAAATCAAGTAGGTGTTCCTTCTATTTCATTTAAGTAGGCTAGATCCAACCAATGAACGAGTCGGATCGTCCGTCCGTTCATTGTACGGATCTAGGGACCCTATTTTTATCTTAACCCTTGAATATATGATCGTGATTGGTGGGGACCATTTGGGTGGGCCAGGAATCGATCTAGATGAGTCATAATGACCATAAGGCCAAAATGTACATGGCCACAAAATTTAGATCGATTGGACCTTCAGATGGGCCACATCGATTGAATGAATGATAGCCTTTAAAATTCTCTTATTATTGTTTTATTTAATATTAAATTAATTATGATAAATTATTTTATTCCAAAATATTATTGGGCCCACAATGAGGTGGCCGACCCAATGGTCGGACCAGATCTCTTGTAAACCACCCCATATAAGCTTACAATCATAATAACAATAATAATAATAATAATAAAAGAAAAAAAGAAAAGAAAAAAAATGTTGCTGGATGTCGAGCGTCAGAGACGCTGGAACGTCCAGAGACCTGGAACGTCACGTCTTTTTGAAAGTGACGTGGGGGCCCCACTCATGGGACCCAC
This sequence comes from Liriodendron chinense, assembly GCA_003013855.2. Lineage (NCBI taxonomy): Eukaryota > Viridiplantae > Streptophyta > Magnoliopsida > Magnoliales > Magnoliaceae > Liriodendron > Liriodendron chinense. The sequence continues at coordinate 337,290 of PVNU02001237.1, forward strand.
CTTGATGTATTTTGTGCATCCACTCCGTCCATTTATTTCTACATCTCATTTTAGGACTAGTGTCCAAATTTGGACCCAAACTGAGGTCCGAGTGGGCCACACCACCTGAAACCAATTTATGGTGAAAAAATTATAAAATAAAAATGAAATTAAAAAGATAGAAATTCTAGGCATGGACAGCGATCCACTTGTGGACCCCATTGTGATGAAATCAGTAGATCCAAGCCGACCATATATTGTATTATAATGTTTTACAGCTTGGATCCAAAAATCAGATAAATCTGAATCTCAGGTAGCCCACACCACTTAAAATAGTAATGATAACAACACACATGGTTGAGGTAGTCCGATTTTGGATTGCTGTCCACTTTTGGGACCCATTTGGAGACATTTTGAGAAATCTAATCCGTCCAATATCTTAATAAATAAGTTTTCCGGTTGAGGACCAAAAATGGCCTGTATAGGATATTCCAGTGGGTCATACTAAGACAAACAATGGGGACAACACATGTCCATTAGTTGGGAGCTTGTGAGCCCCACTGTGTAGTCTTTGGAAAATTCGATCTAGCCAATCTCTTGAGTAATGAGTTATTGATTTTGTGACAAAAAAATCAGCCCAATCAGAGTTCTAGGCGGGCCATGCCAAGTGAAATACTGGGGAGGTACGGTATGGATTCTCATAAATGGATCATTTTAGGATATCCGACGACAAGATCCTAGCAAAATGTAATTAACCATCTTGGGTAGTGTACCATTGGGAAATTTGCGACTAAGTATAGGATGACCCACCAGTCAAGTGGGCCATACCATCAGAAAAATAGTAAAATGGTCATTCCTTTTGGAAACGTGGGCCACAATAATCGAATCTAGAACCGTCCATTAAGGAACCAAACCTCAATAAAGTATAATTCAAATTGAAAATAAGTATATTAAAGCTAGATTGGTGATGAATAAATATAAATTACATTTATTGTAGATTCAGGATTGATTCTACTCAGGATGTGACAGAATTAACAAAGTAATCGCCACTATCAACAGGTGAGTACATCCCAACACGTTTCCTAGTCATTTAATTAAGTTGTGTGATGGACAATAATATATGATATTGATTTATTCATGCTTGGTTAAATATTATTTATCCATTTATAATAAATGTCGTGAAATGTTGCCTCTCAAAAGGAGAGATGAAATGAACGGATGTGAATTATTATATGGATGTTAACTATTGCATACCTTCATGAGTTAATGTGCCTGGAGTTGACTCTGGAAGACCGGTAGGTACTTAAGTACCCGATTACCCAGGGACTATCCTGGAAGCACACTAATATGTGGAAGTCTGCCCTACAAGGAAGGGGGAGCCGATTGATGGGATCCAATCGAAGCAAGTGGAAGACTGAATATATGCCCACTTGATGCATCATTTCATATTAAATCCATTCTTGCATTAATTATATGTTACCTGTATTTGATGGCATGTGTTTATCCTGTTTAATCGAAATGCATGTGAACCGTATTGGGTTACTCACTGAGCTTTTCAGCTGACGTTGTAGATTAAAAATATACAGATGATGTGGACGTTGAACCTTCAGAGAATGCCCCTAATAATAAGATGGGACCGCTAGAGGAACCGCAAGACTATTGGCCTAATTTAACCGAGGAAGAAATGGCGGCCCTAAACCAAGACGTTCAGACTAGTTTGTTTTATTTTGTCATTGTCAATAATTAGTAGGCATCTAATAAAGTTCCAAATGGGTGAACTTAGTTTATGGTTGAATATTTCATGAATAAATGATAACTTAGTATTTCATTATTTTATGCCTCTTAAACTGGTTTATCGTTATAAATGCATTTAGTGCACCAGTTATACCCCGTAAACTGGGCCAGAGGGTGCACACTCTGAGTCCGAATTTCGGGGTGTGACATTAAGTACCTTGGTCACAATACCTTTTTTGCTTGACCAAAGGCACCAGTAGCTTGTCATGTCATATCTTTATATGTTTTGAATGATTGTATTTAGCACGTGACTTTCATACTTGGGCTACTTACTTATTTTGGAGCTTATTTACTTATGATGTTTGAGCTTCATAGTTATATCTGAGGATTTTTACTCTCTTTATCTATTTGCATATCGTATGTTTTGTTAAATTATATTGGTTGTTTGCATAACAAATTTTTTCTTCATATCATTAGCTAGACTATCTTCATGCATAGATTAGCATAATCTTCTTGAACCTTTGTGATTAATGCTTTCTATTCTATGCCTATGGTCTCTTGAGCATTATTGATGAATCTTATGAATGACCATATTTGGTTGATCATCCTTACTCTAATATTCATACTCTTGATGATCATCTGGCTTAGTCATATGCTTGGCTTAGTATATTATATGACCTCTTTAGCTCAACCATCGTTGCTGAAACAATTAAACATGTTGATGATCTCTGGTCCTGTATACCTTCTGAATATCACATCCTTGGTCATTGCATCTATGCTGAGTGTATGACCATCCGCTTCATGAGTCTTTGTGCCCTATTGAATATCGATTAAGGGAGGTTGGTCGGTTGGGCTAATATGCCCTTTTGACTCATACTAAGTCAATTCAGTTTGGCTTATCGTCCATCATTTGCTTCACCTATCTTATGAGCATGTGCTTCTTTTTGAAAATATGATTTTAGGTGGTTAAATGGCTGAGGCAAAATGCCCATTTCATGCTCATTTGTTTTTATTATTAGGTGATGTTTTTACTATTCTTGATATACATGATTTTAGGGGTGGTTGGTTGATTGGGTGAAATGCCCTCTGTACATAGTGTTTAAATGTATATCATGTTATATTGTCAATTCTTTTCTCCCGAGGTTCTCATGTTCTATCTCTTCCCTTGTTCACATGATTGATATATTTTCTATGCTTTATTGTTTATTCTTCACGAATTGGCTTTGCTGTTCTTATAAGCATATTCTTCTACAAGCTAACCTTTGTCAATCACTGACAAAAAGGGGGGAGAACTATATCCTACTAAGAAGCCGGTTTATATCTTTTTGCAAGCTTTCTTAGGTGCAGGTGTTGAGGGGGAGAAATTGAAGACATTTTGAGTATGTACATGTCATTTTATAAATATTAAATTGTAAAATTTTGTATAGACATGTAAATGGGTGTAACGGTATTTCTGTTTTGGGATATTCATGATATGGAGATCATGATCTGTCTTAGTTTATGTTTTATCACATAATTGACAAAGGGGGGGATTGTTAGTGCACTGATTCATGTATCGTATTATCAATTGAGTGAGCGTATAAGTCAGTCAAGTCTTATGAGCCCCGATAAAGATTGAAGACTCAAGACTTGAAGATCAAAGCAGCTTTCCGCACTCAAGCTCAAGCCAAAACAAGCTCTGAATGTAAGTTGCATATAAACAGCCCATAAGATCCCAAAACACTTTGTTTAATGACATTTTAAACATACTTAATCTACGCCATTTGATCCACAGATTTAAGGTCAAGTTGATCAAACTTGGACCTTCATTGGGTAGGTGTCAAACAATGGAAAATCATAGGAAAACCACGTAGTTTGGTCACCAAATAGGAAGGCTAAAATTCAGCCTAAAATAGGCTATGTACAAAGCCTGCCGACCAGTCGGCTAAGAAACTATCCAACAGCTTAATACAATCAGGTCTGAATTTCAAACCGGTCTATTGACCAGTCGGAGGTCTGTCCGACCGGTCAACAGGGGTCCCAAGCAGGTCGATAACTAGCTATTTTTTTATCCATTGGAGCCCGATTATTGGCCTCCGTAAAAGCATATCTTGAGGTCTTTAATGGCATCCTTTGCACACCCATTGAGAGCATTTAGAGAAGTATTTAAAAGCATTCCCTAACCTCCTTTACTTATCATTGCTTTGAGTTCATCATTCAAACCAAGTGATTCATGGCACTTTAATGAGCATTCAAAGCTTGGTTTGAAATATGAACTCAAGCATAGCATTCATAGCTGTCACAATCATTGAAGTTTCATCTTGAAGTCATTTATAGTCATCGAATAATCATATTGGTGGTTCCTACATTAAATAGGTAAATGGAACTTCAATACCTTTTCCCTCCTACCCGGCATTAGTTTAGGAACATCATATGCATTGATAGCTAATCAGTGAGAGCTTGAAGAGGAGCTGAAGCATTCATGGAACTAAAGCTACTCAAAGGAGCTTAATCGGAGCTCGTCAATTGTAAGTGTTTAAGCTTATAGAGTCCATTATTTGATTCCCTCTTCTTGTTAAGATTGGGGTCTAGAGATTATGACCCAATCTCGTATTATCCTTGAGTAGGACATATGTGTCATTGCGTAGGATGTGGAAGTTCTTGCGTAAGCCTCCAACACGAGAGAATACGTGCTTTGTCATTGTGTAGGATTTAAGAAGTCCTTGTGTAGGAGTAGACCTAGTGTAGGTTGTAAAAGTTCATGGTGAACCTCATTTAAAACCAATGGATAGTGAAATCCAGTCACTCAAGGACTGAGCGGATCAGCCGGGAGTGGAGTAGACTCATCGTCGAACCACTATACATTTTGTGTAATGTGTTGAATGTTTGTGAGGTTTATTATTTCTATTTATTGCTTATGATCATGATAAATTGCAGTTTACATGTTTGATAAAATGCATGCATGACATTCTCTACTATCATCTTAGTTGCATCATTGTGAACTTACACGCATATCAATTGTTTGATCAAATACCATTCTTAGTATAGTAGAGAGATCTTTCGAGGTTGATTCACTAACTTTGCATTACTTAATTGATAGATTAGATTGTGAATGCAATTAACTTTTAATAGGCAAAGAAATTATTAAAAGTCCTATTCACCCCCCTCTAGGACATAAGCATACCTTCAAGCTTATCTCAATAGCAGTGCAAACCGCAATTTCTATTACATCTTAAGAAGTAGGACCTCTATATAGGTTGTAATGAGGTTTAGGAAAGGGTTATCAAAGAAGGGTAAGTTAAGGATCAAAATATTTATAAACCCATGCTTTAGATGCAGAAATTGATACGATTATCATTTCCAACTACCCAATGTTATTTTTATCTTTTTTCTTTTCCTTCTTTTCTTTATAAATCTCAGTATTTTTTTCTTTTTTTCTTTCTCTCTATTTCAATTCACTTTTCCAACATATTTTCTTTACCACTCACATAATCGTCCATCGCATCTTACTATGAAAAGCATGGTAGAATTTATCATAGAAGGGTGAAGTTAATGTGGCTAGGAAAGAAAGGCTAAAAAAGGCTAAAAAAGGCTACCACAAGAATATCGTCGATAATAGGACATGTAAAAATGCTCAAACTTTTCAAAAATGGACCTCTCTCATTTCTTAAATTTCACATGGTTATTATCATGTCTTGAATAAGTCTCGAAAAATTCTAGTATAATAATCCAATTTTAAATGTTATTATCAGCATTTTGACCAAAACAAGGAATAATAAGATCACAACGAAATTAATACCGAATTCAAGAAAACATTAATTTTACTTATAAGTCTAAAAAAAAATAGAATGGCTCAAAACTCGCTAAGGTTATAAGTCTCCACTAGCATTCTTTTATTCATTTATTTAATTATTTTCATCCATCTTAAATCACATTAATATGTCTATGTGCAAAAAAAAAATTCCGAGCATAAAAATTTTTCCAAACATAAAAATTCATATAATGAATCTAGAAAAAGAATAGTATATACCATTTATGGTAACATTCTCATTAGATAAACTAAAAGTTTAAAATTTTATTTCATACATTTCCTTAACATCATACATTGAATATTCACTCATTTGCATTGAGAAGTTTACTACTTAATCATCAAAGCACGAAAAAAAATTTATCGAAAAGTTTCTTCAAAATCACTAAATTAAAAACCTTAACCCCAGACTTAAAACAAACATTATCCTTAATATTTCAAATTAGAAATCAATATGCACAAACAATGTTTATAAAAAGAAAGGACGGAAGGAAAAATATTGAAAAAATTATTACCTTGGTGATTTGCTCCTACAAAAGTTCTATCAAAAGAAAAGCAGTGAAGCATCATATACACATGTAATATCAAGTACGAGGATAAAACATAGGAACATGCAAAACACTCCCAAATTTCAATTATTGCACATCCTAATAAAAAAATCTAAACTATCAAACTAAGAAAAATGATGAAAATTGATTCATTAGTGCAGGAAAATAAAACCTAACTTATATTAATCGAATCTTCCACATGGTCGGATTGGTGCAGGATCATCATGAATTTTAATAAATTGTTTATCAGGACCATCCATAATCTTGTTTGGCAATATACATAAGTACTTTTCATCATTGAAGGCAAATAAAAATTATCACCACATGTATAAGAAAAGGAGATGTCATTGGTTTGGATATTATCAACAAAGTATCTCCTTAATGGATTATCTGAGCAAGTGTTAATCAAATATGGAACTTCCTAGTCATTATCAATTTTGGGTTGAAAAACCTAAAGTGGTGGAGAGATGTTAATTAAGTTCTCCTCAAATAATGTTGTCTCTTCCACAAATTCAGAATTATCCGGTGCCTCCATAATAAATGGTAATGAATGTAAATCAATGGAAGGGGGCTCCTCAAGCACCTGCACCGTATCAAGCAAAGCATCCATCTTCCTAGTCATATCTTCATCAAGTTTGATAGAGTGGGCCAAGCTTTCTTATAAAGATACGGGATATCCAACCAAAGGGAGTTCTTCATTCACATTAAAATTAGGCATGCTAAGTTGGTGGATTAGCTCAAAATCACTTAGTTCGGAAAGCTCCCTAAAATCAATATCAACTAGAGACTTGTATGCAATTGGCCCATGGGGAGACAAAACCATATGCTCACAATCACTTTTCTGAACCTTCATTGTAATGAATCATATCATTGCTCTTAGATTTTGTGGATTCTTCGGGTTCGTCAACATTCATTGGAATCTCTTCATCAATCCGTTCATTATATCTAAAAGAGATAATAGATCGATTGCATTCAATGACAATATTGGGATCACTAAAATCAACTTCCCCTAGTTGATCAATTAGGTTGGGTGGAGATTGGGCTAGACAAGTCTCTTCCTCCACATTGGTGAGGAGTGATTCAGTGCTCTCAATGTCCGATTCAGAGTTTTCAAAAGTTGATGAGAGGTTCTAATTGGATTGGTTATTTATAAATTCTTTCCATATATCCTCACAAATCTTTATCAGTTGAAGGTCATGGGTTGAGGACTCTTGAGGATAATTGTTGACTTCCATGGATGGTTCATCTATCCAATTAAAATTTTGTTGTGTTCCCCCAATTATGATTGTATGTGTCATATGTTTAAGTGCTAGCTGGTTGTTGATAAGTAGAACCATACACATAGTCACGCATCGTCTTAACCAATGAGGCATCATGTATTTGATCCTCATTCCAATACAGGATCCAGATTAGAGGATCGATAGCGACAGAGGATTACAATTTCGTGGATGATTGTACATCCTGAACATACATGAACTGAAAACTAGAGTGATGGACGAAGCTCACCGCTCCAAGTTAGCTATGCATCCCGAAAGCATGAAAATGTATCAAGATTTAATGGAGCACGTATTGATGGGACAATATGAAACGCAAGATCGCCGAATATGTATTAAGATGTCTCACGTGCTAGCAAATCAAAGCCGAGTATCATAGACCGTCAGGACTTTTGCAACCGATGCCTATTGCCAAATGGAAGTGAGACTTCATATCCATGGATTTTATTTTCGGATTGCCCAAGATGAAGAAAGGCCAAGAATTCTATTTGGGTGATCGTGGACCAATTAACAAAATCGGCTCACTTTTTGCCCTTTCAAATGACAAACTCCACAAAAGATTTGTCCAAGCTGTATATTAAGCAAATTGTGTGTTTGCATGGGGTGCCACAAGAAATCATGTGGGATCAGGATTCACAATTCAAGTCTATCTATTGGACGCGGATTCAATAAGCGATGTGTGCGAAAGTAAAGTATAGCAAAACATTTCACCCACAGACCAACGGACAAATAGAGTGGGTGAACCAGATCTTCTATGTGTGTGGATGTGAGGGTGTGTGTAATAAAAAAAATAAAAAATAAATAAAAACAAAAGGGCCCCACCATAAGGGTAGCACCCGCTGAGGTATTACCCCCTCCACAAATGGGGGACTCAGATTCCTCCGTAGTGGCCCCTCCAGTGAGTGCTGTAAAAGCTCTGTGGGCACACCATCGTGTATGTGTTTTATCAATGCCATCTATCCATTTTTCCAAGTCATTTTAGGTTAGGAGCTAAAAAAATGAGGCAGATTCAAATCTCAGATGGACCACACCACAAGAAGCAGTGTTAATTCAACGCCCACAATTAAAAACTTCCTGGGGCACAAAAGTTTTGGATCAATTGCTGGTATTTGTGCTTTCTCTTCATTAAGGTCTGTGTGACCTATTCAACAAGTTGGATGGAAAATAAGCATTATAGTGCCCCTAGGGAAGTTTTTAAGGATGGGCATTTAATTACCATTTTTCCTATGGGGTGGTTCACCTGAAATTTGGATGTGCTGCATTTTTTTTTTTTTTTTTTTTTTTTTTTTTTTTTTTTCTGGATCATGCATGAAAATGATTTGGCAGAATGGATGGACGGCTTCGATAAAACATAGATAACATGGTAGGGTTCATTAAGCACCGACCAATGCTTCATATCACCCACATTGTGTGCTTGTCCCCTAATGACACCACTCGAAGGGTTAGTTCTATTAAGACAGAATATATTGCATAGTCCATGGTGTGGCCCATCTCATCAATGCGATTTTATCACAAAACTAAAGGCAACACGTGTATTATCACCTACTTGCCTCGTTACATAGTCAATTCATGTCATTGCACGTGGCAAACATGAAAGGTCCGGGCTATTCACTATTCATCTACCGGACTTTATTTGCTGGAAAAAAATATTAATTTTTTATTCGATTGGGTATAGTGTACTAAATTTAGAGACATAGCAATAACTTATTTCATCTTATGCTCTACGAAAGATAGATATTGGGACAATATAGGCAAATATAAAAAATTGCCAAATTTTCAGGATCAGTGAAAAGAAAAAATAAAAATACTTAATTTTCAGATATCAGACTTTTTTTTCAAATAAATTAACAAACAAAATTTTCATCACTAATAAGTACTAAAATTCAGCAATTAAATTAATTTTCAAACCTTATCTTCAGATTATCAAATAATACATTGTTACTGGTAACATTGGGCACAACTGCCATTGTTATACTCCAACTATCCAAAACCTAATGGCACGGATTAGGTGAGTCCGAGTAACAGGTCAGTGGGTGAGGCCCTGATCGTGGGGTCACCTTGGTGTACTATAGGTTGTATATCCAAGCTGTCCATGCATTATGCCTGATCATTTTAGAGCATCGCCCTAAAAGTGAGGCAAATCCAAACATCAGATGCACCACACAATAGGGATTGAATTCCCACCATTAAAAACTTCTTAGGGCTACAAAAGTTTCGGATCAAGCTGCCATTTGTTTTTTCCTTCATCCAGATCTGCGTGCCCTTAGCAACACGTTGGATGGAAAGTAAACATTACAGTGGGCCCTGCACCTGAGATTTAGATCTGGCTCATTTTCAGGACCATCCACTAAAATGAGCCGGAAAAGCGGCCGGACGGTATGGATATATAACACATACACCGACGTGGGACTCACGGTCAGCGACTCACCCACTAAACTGTTGCCCCTACTCACCTGATCCGTGCCCGTTCCTCATTTAGAACGGCCGCGGACCGCTTTGGTTGCCCTTCTTAAAAAAGAGTTCCCGATCGCCTACACGCTGCCAAACGTGTCTAGGCGTACTCGTGTTGGACATTAGAACCGTGCATCAGGTGGGCCCCATCAATTGTCACCTGGTCCAGAATCAGATTCTGGTCAACTAACCAGGTGGGCAGTATTTGTATGCATACAATAGACAGTTCAAACAAGTCGCCAACAACATACATGTGTGGCTCGTCCAATCGGTGGACCATTTTTTAATAGAGAAATATACACGGCCTGGCCCACTTGATGCACCTCTCTGTTCTAGCCCTGGGCGCGACTTGGGTGAGACCCCGGAACCAGCGATGTGGGTGGGACCCTGAACCTAGGGCCCACCTGGATGTATTCTTTGTAGATCCATGCCGTTAATTTTCTTTTCCAGATTATTTTGTACTATGGCACCAAAAATGAAGAAGATGAAAATTTTGGGTGGACTACAACATAAGAAACACTGGTTAATGACCATTAAAAACCTTTTGTAAGCCACAAAAGTTTTCTATCAACCTGATATTTGTTTTTTCCTTTCATCCCTGTCTACGTGACCTTATCAACAGATTGGATGGTCGATAAACATTACGGTGGACTCTAGGAAGTTTTTAATGGTCAAGATTGAATGATAACTGTTTCTTGGGGTGTGGTCCACCTAAAATTTTCATCTGTTTCATTTTTGGGACTGCATCCTAAAATAATATGAAGAAACAGATGGACCACATGGATCTACAAAGAATACATCCAGGTGGGCCCTAGGTTCAGGGTCCCACCCACATCACTGGTTCCGGGGTCTCACCCAAGTCGCGCCCTCTAGCCCTGGCTTCACGTGCCAACCTAGCATGTTTGTGGGGAACGTGGATTGCCTGCGCAGGCATCTCCTGCGATTAGAATCTAGGTGGGGCCCACCATAATGTTTGTGAGAAATCTATGCCGTCCAACCGTTTTGTGAGATCATTTTGGGCGTTGTGACCAACCGTTTTGTGAGATCATTTTGGGCGTTGTGACCAACCGTTTTGTGAGATCATTTTGGGCGTTGTGACCAAAAATAAATGGAATCCGAGACTCAAGTGGGCCGAAAAAGTGACGATTGAACTTCCACAGTTGAAATATTCTTGGAGCCACAGAAGTTTCGAATCAGGATAATATTTGTGTTTACAGATCATCTCAGTAGGAATGACATTATGAACGGTATGGATGGCATATAAACATCACTGTGGACCCCATAGAGGTTTCAAAGGTAGGAATTTTCCTACCCACCTTTTGCTTTATTTCGGCCCACTTTAGTCTTGGATCCCGTTCATTTTCTGTTGCAACGCTTGAAATGATCTCACAAAACGGTTGGACGGCGTAGATTTCTCACAAACATCATGATGGGCCCCACCTAGATTTCTCACAGACTTCCGTGATTTTTTTGTTGAAACTTCTGAGGCTTGAGCTTGTTCTGCTTCCGAGTTGAGTGAAAACGTGTAACGCACCGAGTTGAGTGGCCAGTTCTTTGGGCCACGTCATTTGACCTGTCGCATGTCTGTGATGGCCCACAAACGGACGCGGACGGCCCACATTAAATCTGAGTTAACGCACGGCCTGCATGCTTTCAATGCCCGAGTACATGCATATCAACCATCACACACTGCCAGAGTATCCAATAACTCCCTCTTAATATGATTAAATAAAAAAAGGCGCTAGCAGGACTTGTCCAGGTATGCCTGCACCATGCAGACGCCCTGGCCCATGAATCAGGCTAGTCTGGTGGGCCACCATGTATGTTGAAAATGGGCTATCAGCCAAAATTGTTCAACAATCAACTTCTTTTGCACAAGTTGTGGCCCACCCAGCAAACAAGAGAGAGCTGGATCCATTTGACAAACATACCATACCATATGTTATGAAAAGCTCAAACAATCAAATTGCAATCTCAATCTTACCTGTTGCAACATACATTTTAAGTTAGGCTACAGTCTTCCTGGCCAGGCAATGCCTATCACACTGAAGCCAATGTAAAGCCGCAAAACTGCATACCATATCACCCATCTGATTATTGGAAGCCACAGTAAAAGGAAAAAAGAAACAGCACTTTACATGTTCCCACGGTGCACCTCTCTCTTACTCCTCAGGTCTGTTGTTGACCTTGATCTCCAGGAGCCGCTCAACAGGTTGCCGGCATATTGGGCATCGGTTCGTCTGGAACCTCAAAACCTTTGCACAACTGCTGCACATGCACTGCACCAAGGAAAAATAACAAGTATGTTAACCAGGAGAAAATAGATAAGGTAATGTTTGGATGAACCTCCAAATTGTGGTCGGCTGGTATTCCAGGCCATGCAAGGTACACTTAGCACTTGGGGTCTCGTGGGGTCTCGTGGAAAACAAAATGGAACCTGCATTAAGCAGGCTTGTGGTTTCCCGATTCCACCCCACACCAAATCACAAGCGAGATTAGCCATGGCAATTAGTCGGGGTGGGTTGAGGTCAGGTTAGGTTTGAGTCATAACGATGTTGGGTCCAACCCAAACCCAAATAACTTGTTAAATGGGTCGAAAATCACAACCCTAACCCAACCCATTTATAAATGGGTCAATCCAAACCTAAGCCACGTGACCCATTTAATTAAAAAATAAGAATATTGTCGTTTTGAATAGAAAATATAAAAACACAAACCACATATTTAGAACTCTTAACGATTATAAAATTGAATCCTTAATATAATTCAAATTACAACCATCGGGTTTTTAAACTGAGAGAAATGTTTCAGTGCTCTCAAAGCACTATGGGTATAGTGCTCATAGTTGCATCAATGCCCATGGTTACTCAATCCAAGCCATTGATCTGAGGCCCCCATCACAGTTGAACAATTCACACAAAATCCCACAGATTGGAAGACCATCTCCATCGAATCTTTGGTCTTTCATACATGGTATATGGTTTGTTTGTGCATTTCTTTTCAACCATGTAATTGCATGCCAAGGGAAGGTTTAAAGTTGACCGATTGAGAGGATATTTTGAGAATGGTCCATCCATGATGGAGGCAAATCGATGGCTTGGATGCTCCCATCCCACATCCACAAACTAAGTTTCAAACAGGGAACTCAGCCTCATATAATACACATATACAGTCAGCATTTAGCAAAAAGGGAAGGGACGGACCATGTTCATGACCTGCCAAGTCCAGCCCAGCAAACCTGAACCCAACCTGTTTAATTTCAGGTTGAGAAAACACAACCTAGACCCAGGCCATATGGGAAGTGGGCCAAACCTGAACACTGACTTTCCTGGGTCAAGTTTTGCCACGCTACCCCTAAGTAGGAGATACCAGGGACTTCCGAACATATCCTAACATGAATTGGTAAACTTGAAATGAGTGCTCCAACAGGATAGCATTTTTTGAGACTGCAATAACACCACCATCCAACAGGATTGTCATGTCATCAATCCACTGCCATTTTGCAGAAATGGCTCTCCCAAAGACAAAAGCCTTTTTTACCCATCCCCCCCCCCCCACACTGTACTTTGGGGAGCCATTTCCGCAACATGACAGGGAAGCCGATAACTTGGCATCCTGTCAGGTGCTGTTTATGATTGTAATGCAGAACAGACCACATATACAAACAGGCTCCAGACCACATATACAAACAGGCTCTAAACCACAATTTTCCCTCTGTTTTAACTTCTTGTTGGGCACCCTACTTGATTTAAGTAAGTTTCCCAATAATTGAAGACCGACTTCCCAAAAACAATAACACAAAAAATATTTACCTCAATCCCCTAAATATACACTTTTCCAATAGTTCTTTTCTTTCTGAAAACATCTTATTTTTAGTTTAATCTCATTTCCTAACATTTTTCTGTTTGGAAAATGGCAATGATCGTTTACGAAATGCCAATAGGGAAAGTTATGGGTCACTCTGGTACGTCAAAGGGGAATAAGTAAACCATACGCTACTTTTCCAATGTGGTACATTAGGGGTGGGATCATGTGGATCACTCTAATACTTACCACTGAATGTAAACAATACAATAGTACATCCAAAGTGGGTTTTATAATTAAAACAGCGAGTGATGAATGTTATTATTGTAAAAACCTGCATGGTAGTATTATGCTGTATATGCTTGACATTACCAAAATTGAAATGTATATAAACATTCTGAATATAAATTTAAATTACAACCTAATCAATAATAAGATCATAAACCACAATTTCAGATCGTTAAAAATAGCGATCCAGATCATACATGGCTCACAATCCAGATCATGGAATTTCGAATGAAAAATGTAGGGGGGTTGGCAATCTTGGTAACATTGACAGCATCGATCAAGATTAGACACTGATATGAAACTAATTCCGTACACTTTGCAGGGAATTAAGTAGGGCCAAATACCATCACCGTTCCGTATTGATCAAAAGGGTGATTCACCAGCAGCAATTGCTCCCGATGGTGTTTGCCACGATACTCTCTCTTACTCATTTTTAACAAAAGCACAAGCCCATGTAACAAGGACACTCCATTTCTAAAATCTGTGGTGTCCGGCATGTCTGCCAGACACACGGCTACACTTCTATAAGGAAAAACCCTTGCTTTATCTTTTCTTCTTGTACTTTAGCAGTATTTATACACTTCTTATATTGTTGGTGCATTTTTACTTGTGCAGGTACAATTTTCTAAATCTTATCAATATAAATCAAATTAATATAATAATAGACTTTTTATTTTTTAACATCAATATACATTTGTATGACCTCTCAGCCCGTCGAGTTCTTCAGGGTCCCCATTTTATACAAACTCGTTTCCATGCCCAACACGACGCACTCATCCACGTCCAAGTTACGTAGATTGAAACATATATGAAAAAAATGAAAAAAACATTATTTAGTTGGAAAAGAAAAGGAAACAGTCCCTTTCTAAAACCCTATTTGTTTAATTAATTGATATAATTTCCAATTCATCCATCATTATTTTTTCATCGAAATGTTCAGATGAGGTCCATATCATGCTTATCATGCCCACACACACACACACACACAAACAGAGAGAGAGAGAGAGAGAGATTTACCATATGTCGGCAGGGAAGGACAGTTGTGTCCCGTGGTTCTGACAGGCAGATAACGCATTCTTTTCCTGGGTCATTCCCATCAAAGTCGTTGTCAACCGAATTTCCTATCCCGTAAATCTCCTGCAATTCATACCTCATGCCATTCACCCACAAGATCTGCTTCACAACCCTCACCTGGTACTCGCCCTTCTCTTTCTTCTCAAACACCGCTTGTGTGATCTGAGAATTTATATTTCCTGGTGTTGGAGTTCCAGCCACTGACCCATCATCCTCGATTGGAGATGCTTCTGCCTTAACTGCAAGAGGATACACTTCTGTATCTCCCTCTTTCAGCAGCTCTAACTCATCAAACGTTGAGAAGTCAATCCCAGTTCCTGATGGTTGCCTGAACTTCTGACCCAACCCTTGTTGGAAGGATACTGTGATCGGTTCCAAGCTTTCCTTCATGGATGTCAAATTACAGTCTGTACCTTCTTTTGCAAAGAAGATAATAGTAATGCTGTTTGGAAAAGGCGACATGAAACCTTTAAAAAGACAAATTTCATGGATTGTTTAGAAATAACAGTGATGTTATATGAAAAGAAGAGTTACAAAGGAACATCAAGAGATCGGTAAAGAATTTCCGATATAAATTGACCGCGGAAGTGATGCATCCAGACCACCCATTCATCATACATATCAAAGAAGGTCCAAGAGTGGACTCCCCATGCCAGTCCACCAATAAATACACAAATTGGGGCATCCGGGATGGCCACAATGGACTAATCAGATCACTCTCTAGTGATCCAATTGGTTTACGTGAACCATTGACACCAATGATTCAAATAATGAACCAAATGGAGTGTGGGGCCTAAAAGTCCAATCAGCAGCTTTAGAGATGGTTGTAAGCAAATAATAGAGCCCCTATAGGCAACATGGTTGACTAGTTGCGATAGATTTGGAGCCTTTTATTATTCAGAATCTTTATTGGTTGGTTTCCTGTTCTTACTCCAACTAGTTAAAAAAAAAAAGTCTTATTTCATCATCACCATCATCTAAGCCTCAGCCTGACTAATCAGAGTTTGGCTACATGAATCTTATCCCACTATTCCACTCTATTGAAGACCATATCCTCAGTCAAACAATAGGTCATAAGATCTTTTCAACCTCCACCCACATCTTTTTGGCCTTTCCCCTTGCTATTTCAGAACTTGTTAAATGACAACCACTTTAAGAGTGCAGAGGCAGAAGGAACCATAAACTCAAATGAGGTAAAATACCATAGATACTCTCACAGGATTAGGATATCTGAAGCAGTGTTTTAAATAGCTTACGCTACGTAGCGTAGCTTATCCTTAACGCTACGTAGCTCATGAAAATAGCTTAAGTCACATGTAGCCTACAACACTACATGATAATTTGCATATGCCACATGCTGCATAAACTAGGCTACACGCTACGTGCCTCACATTACAAGTTATTTTTCATTAGAAAATTAAAATCAAATAATATTTTCGATGATTTATTACATTTTTCAATTTTCAATATTTAATGCTTTTAGTAAAAATAATATAAGTAATAGTATTAAATTAGTTTTGCTGCTCTTTCTTTACCTTTATACTTAATGATTACCCTTTTCTATTACTATAAGTCACGTTTGGTTGCACCAAATATCATGAAAATTTGTTAAATTTCATTATTAATTAGTCTAATTTGATGAATATCATGGAAATAGTGCAACCAAGAACAACCTTAATTAAAAATCTAGAAGCAACATGTAGCTTATGCTACACACTATGTAGCTTACATCTCACGCTTCAGAGGGGTGAACGCTACACTGCATGCTATTCGCTATTTAAAACATTGATCTGAAGTGAAAGAAGCTTTGAGAAAGATGAAAATAGGAAAGGCCCTTAGACCATATGGTATACCAATAGCGGTTTGGAAGTGTATGAGAGATACTGGATTATTTTGGTTGACAAAATCAAACAAGACTATAAGATCGAAAACAATGTCGGGCGAATGGAATGAAAGTATCGTGGTACTTGTTTATAAGAACAAAAGAAATATACAATGCTGCACTAACTCTCATGGGATTAAAATATGAAACTTTGGGAGAGAGTGATTGAACAAAGACTAAGGCATGAGACAAATGTAGCAGAAAATCAATTGGGGTTCATGCCTGGGAAGACTGCCACTGAAGCTATTTTCCTACTTAGACAATTGACGGAACTATAGGCTTACACCAGGGGTTGGCATGAGCCCGTACCTTTTCGCATTAGTTATGGACAAGTTAACAAGGCACTTGCAAGAAGAGATTTCATGTTGTATGTTGTTTGCAAATGACATAGCTTTGATTGACAAGACTAGTGAGTGTGTAAAGTGTAAACACATAGCTAGATTTTATGGAAGGATGCTTTAGAATCTAAAGTATTTAAAATAAGTCGGAATAAACAAAGCATATGGAGTGTGATTTTACCAATGATAAAAGTGAAATCAAGGAATTAGTTAAGATTGTTGACCAAGAAATTTCCCAAAATAACCACTTTTGATACCTTGGGTCAATATTTCATAAGAGTGGAGAGATTGAAAAGGATGTTGTTGATAGAATTCAAGCTAGGTGGAAGAAATGGAGTCGTACCTCTAGAGTTTTATGTGATCACGATGTACCACTCAAACTAAAAGGAAACTTTTTATAGGCTAGCTATAAGACCAGCCATGCTTTATGGGACAAAATGTTGGGCAATTAAAGAACAGCGTAAAGTGTTCGTAGGACGAGTGTAGCTGAAATGAGGATGCTAAGATGGATAATTGGCAAGATGAAGAAGGATAGAACTAGAAATGAATGCACTCGAGGGAACTTAGAAGTACAAATAGGTAATAAGTTGAGGGAATTAGATGATCTGGTCATGTGCAACAAAGACCAAGAACCACTCTGGTTAGGAGTGAGTTTGTTCAAGTGGAAGGCTCTAAAAGGGAAAGGGGAAGGCCCAAAAAGACATGGTTGGAGGTAGTAAAAAAAAAAAACTTGATGACCTATGGTCTGACTAAAGGTGGCCCTTAATAGAGTGGAATGGCGGAATAAGATTCATGTAGCCAATGATGACGATGACGATGACGACGATGATAATGATGAATTGGTATGTACAACTGTGGACTAGATCTTGAGCTAATTTCTTCGCTACATTAATTTTGGTATCAAATCAAGTTCCCATATTGGGAATTTTTTTCTTCTTTCCCTTCTATTTTACCTCCAATCTGTCCCGATCCCTAAACCCTAACCCTAAAGATAACCTAAATGCCCAATTGCCCTAACCATATGCCCAAATCTAAGGTTTTAAATCAATGCATATTGTAGCATTCACCCCTGATACAGCCTGTTACCGCCCCTGTATCAGGCCAATACAGTGTGACACAAATACTGGTACCATATTGGCGACACATGCCAGTTTCGGAAACCTTGCCCAAAACCCTAATCCTAGTCCTAATTCCATCCCAAACCTTAATCCTGTCTAGGGCTGGTCATGAGTCGAGTCAGCTCGAGAAACTCGATCGACTTGACTTGAAAAAGCTCGCCTCGGCTCGCCTTGACTCAGTAAAACAAGTCAAGCCAAGCTTCATTTAGGAGCTCGAGTCAGAAATCGAGTCAAGCTCGACCACTCGACTCGATTCAAGCTCGACTCGACTCGTTTCATATAGATATTTATTTAAAAAAAATCATAATCTTCTTATTTCTTGGTTCTCTCTCCCCCCTCCCCCAGACACACATTAGGGTCCAAACTTAGGACATACAAAACCCTCACACCTTAGGGGGGTTTCTTAGTCCTACTATTTTGTTCAGGTAAGAACATTCCTTATTGAGCATATCCGATGGATTGAGTAATTTCAAGTACAAAACATGGTGAGCACACAGTGGTTGTGTGTTTTACACGCTACACAAAACAGGTGCTATGGTGAGACCACACACCATACACATCTACAAAACAGGGGCTATGGTAAGACCAAACACCATATGTAGCTATTGATTGCAATTTTACGAGGGAGGTGATACATCTGATCCATGAATTAGCTAGGCCTCATTATGAAGATGGTCCACACAATAATCAGGGTAGTCCATTCATGTGGTGAGCTATGCATGTACTGCGTTAATCTATGGTTCAAAAAATATTACTAGTGGTCTGCATTCAATGCGTGTGTGACCTAGCCAAAGAAAAAACCGATTAGAGCTAGGTCATTTAAATGGTGGGGTCCCACCTATAGAAATACTATTCTCCCCTAATATATGTGTGACTTCTTGAACTTAATGTTGTTGACTTTTAATTTGTATTTTGTAGAAAAAAAATATAATAAATTGAGGTGGGAGCAAGCTTAACTCGACTTGAGGTAAGCTTGCCTCGACTCGATCCACTGGCTCGCCTCGAGCTCGCTCGCCTTGAAAGTTTTAGCAAACAAGGCAAGCTCCAATGGTAAGCTCGAGGGTGAGCTCGAGCTCGAGCTCGAACTCGAGGAGACCACAGACGAGTCGAGCCAAGCTTTGCCCACCTCGACTCGACTTGGCTCGATGTACAGCCTTAAATTCTTGTCCCTTCCTACAACCCTACCCCTAACTCCAGCCCATTTCCCACATCAAATTTTCCAACCGCAAGCTCTATACCTCTCCATAACCTAACCTTTGTGCATATCCAAACACAAAACCAGCCTATATTTTACCCTAGATTCTCAAGCCCTCCCCAATCCAAACTACATCCTAGAAACTCAAACCATAAACACTAAATTTGAATCCAACCTCTATACTAATAACCGTAACCTCTATAGTCACAAGACTTTTGTTTGGCACGAAGAAGGGGTTGGGAAACAAGGGAAAAGAATTTGTTAATGTCCCCAGCTTCATGGGGACATTAGCAACATCCCAAACCTCGTAAATGGCACATGGGACAACCTATCGTAGATCTAAACCGTTCATTTCATTCATACAACAAGTGAGCAATCCCTTTGAATGGGGCCAATTTGTTACAGCCGCCCGTTTTTTACATAAACTACATGGTTAGAATCATTAAATCAAAGTGTTACTTCAGAATCATAAGAATACAAAGTGGGATCTACCTACTAGATGTTTCAAGATGACGATTGGAATTATTTTGTTTCTCCTATCAATCTTGACTATCCATTTTCATGACATTGGTTAGAAGCTTAGTGTCACTTGATTGGCATGATTTTTGCACCATGGCTTGCTCCTAGCTGCATCATGTATGAATGAGTGAACGGTTCAAATCAACAATAGATCAACCCCGTGCATCATTTAAAAGGTTTTGGGACGTTACTAGTATCATTGCACCTCTTACAACGGTATGCCAAAATAGTTACATAATGGTTAATGCTTACCATTATGGGGCTGCAACGGCCGTTACAGAAAAGGAAAAAAAAATGGCCTGTAACATTCCCGTAACGTGGGTGGTTTGCTAACATCCCCAGCCTCATAGGGACATTAGCAACATCCCAAACCTTGTAAATGGCACACGGGATGACCTACAGTAGATCTAAACTGTTCATTTCATTCATACAAAAAGGAGCAAGCCATGGTGAAAAAATCACGCATATGACCCTAACCCTTTGAATGGAGCCAATTTGTTACAGTCATCCGTTCTTTATGAGACATAAACCACATGGTTGGAATCATTAAATCAAAGTGTCACTTTAGAATCATAAGAAATAAAAAGTGGGACTACCTACTAGATATTTCAAGATGATGATTGGAATTATTTTGTTTCTCCTCTCAATCTTGACTGTCCATTTACATGACATTGGTCGGAAGTTTAGTATCACTTGATTGGCATGATTTTTGCACCATGGCTTGCTCCTAGATGTATCATGTATGAATTAGTGAATGGTTCGGATCGATAATAGATCAACCCCTTGTGTCATTGCACCTCTTACCATGGTATGCCAAAACAGTTACATAATGGTTAATGTTTACCGTTACAGGGCTGAAGCAGTCATACCAGCTGTTACAGAATAAAAAATAAATGGCCTGTAACGGGGCTGAAACAGATTTAAAAATAAAAAAGGCCACCTGTATTGTAACGGTAATAGTGGCGGCCGTTACAGCCACCATTACCGTTATGGAATCCCTTGCCTCTTACAGTCCCTAGAAGACCCAAATCTGTCCACAGCATATGAACCATAGCCTGACCCCATCCACTTATAAAGCTAACCCCAAATTTTCCAAAAGCAGTCCACAAAACATTCTTAAAAGCTGGCCTCACCTCAGTCTCAAATGTCAACATCCAGGCCCTGATTCCACCTTAAGGACCGTACCCAAATCTCTCCACTAACTTCCACCAAACAGTCCTCTTACCCTTCCCATAAACCAGCCTTCACCCTAACCCGATTCAACTACAACCTGCCCCTATTTGTCCACAATCTGTCCAAACTCCAGTTCCTAAAATTCAGCCCATAATCCGACCCAAACAACCCAATTTCCTATCCCTATCATAGCAGTACATCTTTCAGTCCTAAGATGGCGGAGAAAGACCAAAGTGAGTGAAAGTGATGATGCAAGAGTCATAAGCTATCATGGATTGAATGAATATACTATGGTAGGAAGGCGAAATGAATAACATTAAGGATAGCTCCGACCCACAGGTTGGAGTACTGAACGAACCTCTCAATGTGGGAAGGATTTGTGGACATAGGTAGTCTCTCTAGACTATAGCTGTATGAAGCATGAAGCAAAGAAACACCAAATTCGGGTGCACAATATGATCCCCAGAAGATTATTTTGCACGACATGAATCATTTTTTTCTTTTTTGAGAGGTTAAAATAATTTATTAGAAGCTCGCCAAGCACGCAAAAGAATACAAGCTAACTACAAACCAAAAAAGGAAAAGAGATTTACAGATTTGACTTTTTTAACAATAGAAGCCCAACCCACCACAGTCCACTTAATCCCCCTAATGACCTCTAAGACAGAATAGCAATTTGGCTTCTTTGACAACATTGGATATGATATGAATGATGGGAAGAAGAAACTATTTGCTAACTGAAGCTTAAGGGTTCAGCTTGAACCTAGAGGCAGTGTGTAAAATCACGGTTATGGTGTGGCAGACAAGCTCATATGAGCACTTGAGAGGAGACAAGAATCAAGGTGAAGAAAGGTTCCTGCACCTTGACTATGAGCAATTCACATTCAAGGATCATATCTCACCATGTCAAGGAAATCTATCCATGAAGGAGTACACATAAAATTCTATGGTCTCACAGTTTCTTGTGAACTGAAAATGAATGTTATGCAGCGGCCTGTACTCTCATGGACTATGAGGAGAGATCCAACAAGAGATGATGACAGTTTAACTTCGGATTGTGGATAAGGCTTATCAAATGCTCTTAGGATCCAAGAACAAATTAGAAGTTGACTGCTAGAAATAGCAGCATCCGAGCTCAGGGGTATTCAGCTCCACGCACTACTTCAGAAAGATCCCCACCATGTAGTTTTACTCAAGAAAGTAGGAGCGTGCAGAACACTCCTACAATGGTGACAATCAATGGTCTATATCCACACAATGAAACAATGAATAGAAGTCGAGGCAGTTCTTACCAATCAAGATAAATCAAATAATACTTGTTTCAAGTGCAAATAATACTTGTTTCAAGTGTGGAGGGGTAGAGGAGGACAATATGCATGTCTCCCACAAAGAATTCACAATTCTGTAGGGAATAAGTAGTGTTCTATGTGGAGGAGGTTAAGGTGTAAGAGGAAGCACCGACAGCAAAGGATGAAGAAAAGAGATAGAGGCTTTTGAGGGTGCTACTTTCATTATGAGGTGTATTCTAACTACACCATAAAAGCCAAGGGGTACAGTGTACTCAGCTCCATGCTCTATTCCAGAAAGCTCCACACCACATACTTTTACTCAATAAGTCAAAGATGATATAGGAGTGTGCAGAACACTCCTACAATGAACAATGATCACAATGAATGGTCTGAATCCACAGAATGGAATGATGACTAGAAAATGCAGTTCTGACCACTTGGAACAAATTGAGTAATGCTTGTTTCAAGTGTGTGGGTAGGGGACAATTTGCATCCATCTGTCCTGCAAAGAATTTACGATTCTGGGAGGAATAGGAAGAAGTGTTCTATGTGGAACAAGAACCGGTCAGAGTGTAAGAGGAAGCACCAACAATGAAGGGTGAAGATTTATCATGGTCTAGGTCAAGTTAGATTGGGGTCAGCCCAAGCGCAACTGGTTTAAAAAACAGGCAATGAATTTGGCCAGTACAAGATGTGCGACCCATTACCCTGTAGCCTCACCAGATCCACTTAGTATTCATCAAGCCCAAGCCTGACCCATTCAATTGTAATGGGGTTGGGCTCGACCACCAAACCAACCTGGCATGACTCAACTCACACTCAAGAAGGTACGACATGGGGCAAAGATACAGCCTGCCAAACAATCCCAAATAGCAGATACGTAGACTTCACGTATGTCATATCTCTGTATCTATGCTTGTCTTCTCTTAGTTTGTTTCGAGTTGTGGGCCACATCTACTCAAGTTATTGGCCTAGCCTATTGACAACCTATATGGGTGGGTCAGGTAGGGTTCAACCAAAGCCTGACCAATTGACTTAAATGAGCCACATTTTCTAGCCAAGCCTACCTACCCATATAGCATGACCCAAGCCCACCTTGAGCGGGTCAGACCAATTGACCCACGAGCCGACCCGACCACAGCTTAAAGACTCATCAGAGTCTGATACGAGTCTTCCTTGTTGACTCAGACCTGGGTCAAGCCAATATCACGTGTCTTACAGGGGCAGCAGACTTCAGCCGGCTCAGACAAATCGCTTGAGACTTGGGCGAGTCGGTCCCATGGTACTCAACCTCTTTCGAACCCTTTTCTTCTTTTTAATTTGCTTCCATTTTCACTGACAACCCCTAGCTTTAGGTTATTGATGTGTCTGGAGATGATTTAGGAGCTCCCTACGAATTTATTAATTAAAAAATATTTTATTAAAATTTATTATTTTATCGAAAAAAATCAGATACCCATTTAGAATTTTAGCATAACAAATTGGAATTTATTACATTTAGTATGTTCTTATTTTTTATTTTTAAATTTTCAAATACCCATATTCAATATTTCAACACAATGAATTGATATTTATAGCATTTAGGTTTTATTTTCAATTTTTTCTATATATTTGCATGCATACGTGCATGCACTGGTGGGTGGGTGGGTGGGTGTGCATTGTGGCTGTCTGTGTACGTGCGTAGGTATTTGAGTGTGTGGCGTATGTGGGTATGGGTGGTCAGTGAGTGGGGGGACTATGGTTGTAGTGGGTAAGTGGGTGTGGGTCAAGGTTTGAAATCAGTTTCGGTGTACCATATCAGTCACCATTAAAACTGAGTTACATTGCCCCATATCCCCCGCATCAGGCAGTTTTGAGCTGATACAGGGGATACAGCCATATCATTTATGACTAAACCAGTTTGTATCAGGCACTTTGTACTTGTTTCAGACATACTTTAAACCCTGTTGTGGGTGTGGGACTGTACTTGCCATGGTATTCAAAAACAGTTAAAGTAACAGCTGTAACAGCCATTACATAATGGTAGTGGTGGGAGATGTTACACGCTACGGGGCTGTAACACCTATTCTGAACAAAAAAAAAGACCCCTAACTGTCATAACAGCCGTTACATGCCCGTAACAGGCCAATATGGAGCTGTAACAGACTCATATGGGGCAATACATTTTCTGCCTCAAAAAAAATGACTGCTATGACCCATATCGTAATGGCCATAAAGCTAGCCAATTACAGCTACCATCACCATTATCAAATACCTTGGTGCGTGCCTATGGGCATGTCTGTGCAAGTGTTGTGTTCGTGCATGAGTGGGTGCATTTGAGTGCGTGTTTGCATGCGTGCACGTGTGCATGCGTAGGTGCATGTTAGTGTGTAGGTGCAATCGTGGGCATGTGTGCATGCATGTGCATGTGTGTACATACATGTGTATGGACGTGCGTATGCATGTGTGGGTGTGGATGTGGGCATGTTCTACTATAAAATTGTTGCTGAATTAATAATTCAATGAGATGACATTTCATTGAGTTTATAATGTGCTTGGGATGGCCTTGCGGTTGTATAATTGTAGGGTGTAGCACTACAGTTTCATCAACACCTTCACTATGAATCGAATGCTCCTTGATTTAGAAGAAAGCGTTAACTGATGATTCGATTGCATGGACACACCAACAAAGATGCTAAGAATGGGACAAGCAACAAGGCGCCTGGCAGAAATGATGAACCACAGATCGACACAAGAACCAATTCAAGGGCGAGTTCTCCCAATCCAGGGAGGAGTTGATACATCCAGCCAGCCATACATGAAGGTCCAAGTGTGCACCCCACATATTGCTAGCCAACCAATGGACACAAAAAATGCGGTTATCCAATTGACCTATGGGACACATTGGACTGGTCAAATGACCCGCTAAGCAGCCTTGGTGACCTACACCCTCAGACAAATTGAATGGTTCAGACACTGAACCAATTGGACTGTCGGTCCCACAAGTCCAATCAGCAGCATTAGAGTTGTACCCAAACTAGCTATCAAAGCTGATGTGTAGATCTTCACATCTAGGGTGGTTGAGCCTTTGATTGTGGGGGGTTTGCATAATGCGATCACCTGGGCCATTAGGGCTTGCCTCCCTGCTTGGAAACCAGCCATCTTGTTTTCATTCAGATTAATCATGAATCTGACTGTGTGGCCGATTCCTTGGCAAAGGAAGGAGTTCTTCGATCGTCCTTATGCATGGAGACTCTTTTACATTGCCTTGATGAATTCTATCTCTTGCTTTCCTCTTGAGATCATTTATAAAATATTTGTTTCCAACAAGAAGAAGAAGAGTTGTATGCAAACTGTACAACCCAACAACCCCTACAAGCCATATGGTTGAACTAATTTTTTATAATTTTTTTGTTTCTTTCGCTATTTGTATGTCTTTATTGGTTAGTTTCCTTTCCTCGCTCCAACTTGGAAAGAAAGCAAGAGTTGTCTTATTTAGTTGAGGAAAGATTAGAACCAATAGAGTGCAAGTAGATGTTTATTTCAATTTGGAAAGCTTGAGAAGGCCAATAAATAGCCTATAAAGCCACGCATGTGGACCAAAATACACTATTTGATTGATTGTGATAAAGTTTTTCAAGGGATTCTTTTACTTTACTAGTATAAAGAGTGATTCTTTTACTTTTCTAATTCTACTAAACTAGAAGTGATGAGGACATCAGACCCTTCAAAGTATATCAACGAAGGAAGCGAGCACCTCAGGCATCTTCCTTGTGGCCAGACGACCGTTGAGGAGCATTGAAGACCCGACACACGTGACTTGGCACATAGAAGACCCCACAATGGGAAGACACATGTGTAGGAAGAACCCAAGAAGAGCATGGAACATGAGTTGAAGAGGAGTGAAAGAAGACCTGTCGGATTATCGTCGAGTGCCCGACCATTGTTCAATGGGCGCCTCGTCGAGCACCCGACTGTTGTCCATCTAGCGCCCGAGCGTCTCTGGACGTTTTGGACTATCTTCAGGCGCCCAACGACCACGCGAGTTGTTTTTTTTTTTTTTAAGTTCGTTTTATTATGGATATTTTGATCTTTTCCTTTCTTAGTTAATGCTTATTTAAGAGGGTTAAGCCATAGACACGAATTTAGTTGATTATTGAATAAAAAAGAGCCTTTTGGTTGCCTCCTCTCCTTCTCTTTGCGGATCTTCATCTTTTTCCCCAATCTTCTTCTTCTTTCTTCTTCCTCTCCTTCTTTCAACTTTCTTCTAAGGTAATTCATTTTCTTCCCTCTTTCTACTAAACTTATTTTCTCCCATTATTCGCAACCCTAAAATCTGAGAATTGATCCCTAAACCCGTTTCTCTCAGTTTTTCATTCCTTAATCCGAGAAATCCTTCGATCTCCCAGACTAATGAATCTCATTGCGCGTTTGGATCATAACCATGCAAAATCGGGAGGTTTCATCCCTCACCGGATCCAATCCACACAATACTTGGAATCCTTACTACGTGGTTGTGATGATAGGCCCACATTATTGCATGTGTCCTTTTGATTTTCTTAGATTATGATGGTGAATGTTGAATCTTTTACTATTGTTGCTTTGTTATTCCACTAACTTATCTATGATCATACACATGCATCATAATTAGGGCATCCTGCATCAAATTTTGGTATCAAAGCTTAGAGTTTTGCTTAGTTACC
Organism: Liriodendron chinense; assembly: GCA_003013855.2. Classification (NCBI taxonomy): domain Eukaryota; kingdom Viridiplantae; phylum Streptophyta; class Magnoliopsida; order Magnoliales; family Magnoliaceae; genus Liriodendron; species Liriodendron chinense. Next base: position 364,425 of record PVNU02001237.1, read on the forward strand.
TTAGATCGAGTTATCAAATTAGGGTTTCACTTTAGGTCTGTTTTTACGGAATTTCCAAATTTAGAAACTTTCCAATTTTAAGAACTTCCAATTTTAGAAAGTTTCCAAATTTGGAAGATTTCCATATTTGAGTCGTATCATCTAGAATTAGTAAGTGTCAGTACATTATAGGTTTAGATTCATCGCATTCATTATGTGAGTCATATAACCATAGAGGCAAGTTGGGTAGAGCCTTGGTCAAGTCTTTAGTTGCATGCCCACGAGAAGGGGTAGAGGTTTCGAACTTCAACCGATCATGAACAATGAGCAGTTATCTGAGCAACTTGCTCAATTAATGTAAAAGACAACCGTTATAGAAACGAGCCAAAAGAATGAGTTCACCCGCTTAGGCAACCAAATCACCATCACCACGAATAGAGTAGAGCAATTGAAAACATCCTAAAGGGAGAACCCCACTATTGGGGAAGATGCGCAATCTCAAGTGGGAGGAATTGTTGAATAACGTACTCCCACACGTGGAGGTAATGGTGGTCGAGGTCTTGGGGCTGGTCGTGGTATTGTGCGGGAAGCACAAGTCGCATTTGATTATCAAGACCACTACGATCCAGATGAGCGCACGATGAAGAACGTGAAGGTGGAAGCCTCAAGTTTTAATGGGCGTCTGGACCCCAAAGCATTCCTTGATTGGCTAGCTGACATGGATCACTATTTTGAGTGGTATGACATGTCAGAAAACCATCAAGTACGGTTTGCTAAGATGAAACTTGTGGGCCAGGCCAAATTATTTTGGACTAACACCGAACGTAAGATTAATAGAGCTGGAAGAGCCCCCATCGCACATTGGGATGAGATGAAGATGCTGAAGAAGAAGTATCTCCCTCTCTCATACCGATAGAAGCTCATTGACCAATGGTAGTCCTTACGCCAAAGGTCAATGTTTGTCGCTGACTACATTGCTAAAGTCGAAGAATTTATGATGCGATGTGATATCCAAGAAGACCCTTTGGTGACGCTCTCGCGTTTCAAGACAGGTCTTCGATCGGATCTCCAGCGCGAGCTTTTGACTCGGCCCATAAAAGACTTGGATGAAGCATACCAAGTTGTGCGAGAGTTGAAACAATACTTGAGAGCCCCTGTCATTCGACGTTTTGAGTCCCGAGACTCTAATGCTAAGTCTGGTTCCCAATGAATTAAATCTAATATTGGTAGTCAGCCCAGGGCACAGGCGACTGTTCTGCCTAGGCCTAGGGTTGATAAGGGCAAAGGTGTCCTTGGTGCTGGCCCTAGTGGAGGTAGTCAAGTGCGATGTTATGAATGTGGGAATATCGGTCATATGTCAAATCAATGTCCCACGAAGAACCAGTAGAAAAGCCTCAGTTATAAGCAAGTCCCACGAGGGTGCAGATGACCAGGGTGATTATGAAGTGGAAGAATATCACCCTAAAGGAGGAATTAGTGATGACGATGAAGTGGCCGATGAAGCAACGCTTGCAGTTGTCCAACGTGTGCTAGCTCAGAGTAGGAGTAGTGTTGATTGGTGTTGAAGCACTATCTTTTATACTATCGCCAAGTGTGGAGAGAAGAATTGCAAGGTAATAGTGGACAATGGAAGTTGTCAAAATGTGATTTCCGCTAACACCTTGGACCGCTTGAAGTTGACATCCATCACTTATCCTGACTCGTACAAAGTCTCTTGGGTTGACAAGACCTCCCTGTCACCCATCAATGCTTAGTTCCCATCAAGTTCAGGTCATACAAAGAGTCTTTGTGGTACGATGTTATACTATGGATGTTGGTCATATCATCCTAGGTAGGCCATGGCTATTCGATAATAATGTTACGATCTTTGGCAGTTCGAATGTGTGTACCTTCATACATAATGGCAAAAAGATCAAACTTAATCCCGTGCCACTAAAGAGCACCTCAGAGCAAAGGAAGGATGAGAAGGGGAATGAGCCTAAGGAAGTGAGGAGATCCAAACCTAAGTCTCGTCATATAATCAATGCAAAAGAGTTCAAGAAAGAGACTCAGGAGGATTCGACGATGTATGCCCTTGTAGCAAGAGAAATTACACTTGAAGTTCCATTAAAGTTACCCCATGAGGTAACATCGATTTTGAAGAAATACAGAGATGTATTCCCTAATGATTTACCGAATGAGTTGCCACCTATGCGGGATATTCAGCATGCCATTGATCTCGTCCCAAGGTCGACTTTACTGAACATCCCTCACTACAGGATGAATCCTGCAGAGCATGCAAAGTTGAAGAGGCAGGTTGACAAGCTTCTGCAAAAGGGTTTCATCTAAGAGAGTATGAGCCCGTGTGCCGTGCCCACATTGTTGGCGCCAAAGAAAGACGGCACATAGCGCATGTGTGTGGACAATCGTGCCATTAACAAAATTACTGTCAAGTATATGTTCCCTGTACCTAGCTTGACGACATGCTTGACATGATGGCCAGGTCCACCATTTTCTCCAAAATTGATCTCAAGAGTAGATATCACCAAATCCGCATACACCCAAGAGATGAATGGAAGACAGCATTCAAAATGAAGGATGGGTTGTACGAGTGGATGGTCATGCCCTTCGGCTTGACTAATGCACCCAATGCTTTTATGCGGGTGATGACACAAGTCTTGAGACCGTTTATGGGTAAGTTCCTAGTAGTTTATTTTAATGACATTCTTATTTATAGTACCACTAAGGAATCACACCTTAAACACTTGAAGCAAGTTTGTAGCGTCCTTAGAACTAAGAAGTTATACGCTAATCTTAAGAAGTGCGCTTTCATATCTAGTCAAGTCGTATTCTTAGGATTTATCGTGTCATCTGAGGGTATGCGTGCGGACCCTAAAAAGGTCAGAGTTATAGTAGAGTGGTCAAAACCGAAGAACATTCATGATGTGCGAAGCTTTCACAACTTAGCAACTTTCTATCGTCGGTTCATTAGAGGATTTAGCACGATTATGGCTCCCATCACTGAATGCATGAAAAAGGGAGAGTTCGTGTGGACGAAAGCCGCAGTCAAGGCTTTTAGGGAGATTAATAGCAAAATGGTATAGGTGGAGTGTAGCATGTGATGCGTCAAGTGTTATGCAGTAACGTAGTCTCTCGGACATTGGCGTCACTATCTCCTACAGCAAGAATTCGTCTTGTTTTCAGACCACGAGGCCTTAAGATATTTACATTCCCAAAGGAAACTTAATCCAAGGCATGCGAAGTGGGTTGTGTTTCTTCAAGAATATTCGTTTGTCCTGAAACATAAGGCTGGGTCGAAAACAAACCAGCAAATGCCTTCAGTAGAAGAGTGGCGTTGCTCAACTCCTTCAGTGTAGATTTAGTCGGGCTTGAGCAACTGAAGGATGAGTACCCCATATGTCCTGATTTTGGGAGTACTTATACGTCACTCTCTAGTGACCAGCGTAGCACGGGCGATTATGTTTTTAAAGATGGTTTCCTTTTTAAGGGAGATCGACTTTGTATTCCCCGTATGTCCCTTCGTGAATTCTTCGTTTGAGAGCTTTATTCAGGAGGGATAGCTGGCCACTTTGGTCAAGACAAGACCATTGCTCTCGTTGAGGATAGTTTTTATTGGCCAAGTCTCAAGCGAGACGTAGCCAAAATTTTAGGGACAATGTCGTACGTGTTATAATTAGCAAAGTAGCAAAAGCAAAACACTGGGCTATATATGCCATTGCCAGTGCCAGTGCCACATGCTCCGTGGCAAGACATTGGTATGGATTTCGTGCTGGGGCTTCCCAAGATGATCGAAAAGCACGATTCCATTTTTGTTGTGGTGAATCGTTTTTTTAAGATGGCGCATTTCCTTCCATGTTCGAAAACGTCAGGTGCGTCTAATATTGCTAAAGTCTTCTTTGATGGTGTGGTGCGTCTCCATGGTTTGCCTAAGACCATAGTGTCTGATCGTGATGTCAAATTTACTTGTTACTTTTAGAAGACACTATGGTACATGATGGGTACAGATGGCCAAACTGGGGTGGTGAATAGAAGTCTTGGTAACCTATTACGGTGTCGGGTGGGTGAGCATGTTAAGACTTGGGACTTGGTACTACCTATCATTGAGTGTGCCTATAATGGTTATGTCAACAAGTCGACAGGAATGAGTCCTTTTGAAATTGTCAATGGTTACAAGCCGATGATGCCCATAGATTTTTTACCCATGTCTGTCACCCAAACGTCTTCAGAGTCGGCCAATGCATTCGCACGACACATTCATGAGTTGCATACATATAATTAAACAGCGGATTAATAGAAGCAATGATGGTTGTAAACGTTTGGCTGACTCGCATCGTAAGTTACAAGAATTTCAGGAGGGAGCCTGTAATGGTAAGGATAAGGCCAGAGCGGTTCTCTCAGGGTACCGCTAAGAAATTACAAGCTCATAGTGCTAAACCATTCAAAATATTACAAAGGATTGAGTCCAACGCGTATCGGATAGACCTTCCACCTGAAATGGGCATTAATCCAACGTTTAATGTGGAAGATCTAGTCCTCTCCTAGTCCTATCAGTGATATTTCTTCCCTTTCATGGCCACATTCTGAGTTTGCTTCACAACCCACTCTACCCCTTCCTTCACTAATTGAATATAAGGAAGAGATTGAAGGGATTGCGGATGAAGAGATAATTTCCACGAGAGATGGAAGTTTCCAAAGGTACTTTGTAAAATGGAAGAACAAACCACCATCAGACTCTACTTCGTTGACAGAGGCGGAATTGCAACAAATTGATCCAGACTTGCTAGAGCGCCACAAGAGTTTTATCTCATCGGAGTCGAGTTTTTCTCACCCGAGGGGAGTTGATGAGGACATCAGACTCTTTAAAGTATATCAATGAAGGAAGCGAGCGCCTCAAGCATCTTCCATGTGGCTAGACGACTATTGAGGAGCATTTAAGACCCTACACATGTAATTTGGCACGTAGAATACCCCATAATGGAAAGACACGTGTGTAGGAAGAACCCAAGAAGAGCATGGAGCATGAGTTGAAGAGGAGCAAAAGCAGACCCGTCAGATTATCGTCGAGCGCCCGACCGTTGTCCATCTAGCACCCAAAAATCTCTAGACGTTTTGGACTGTCTTCAGGCGCCCGACGACTGCGCGAGTTTTTTTTTTTTTACGTTCTTTTTATTAATTATTATGAATAATTGGTCTTTTCCTTTCTTAGTTAATACTTATTTAAGAGAGTTAAGCCCTAAACACTAATTTAGTTGATTATTGAATAAAAAAGAGCCTTTTGGTTGCCTCATCTCCTTCTCTCTGTTGATCTTCATCTTCTTACCCAATCTTCTTCTTCTTTCTTCTTTCTTCTTCCTCTCCTTCTTCCAACTTTCTTCTAAGATAATTCATTTTCTTCCCTCTTTCTACTAAACTTATTTTCTCCCATCATCTGCAACCCTAAAATCTGAGAATTGATCCCTAAATCTGTTTCTCTCAGATTTTTATTCCCTAATTCGAGAAATCTTTCGATCTCCCGGACTAGTGAATCCCATTGCGCATTTAGATCATAAAAATGCAAAATCGGGAGGTTTCATCCCTCACCGGATTCAATCCACACAATACTTGAAATCCTTACTACATGGTTGTGATAATGGCCCACATTATTGCATGTGTCCTTCTGATATTCTTAAATTATGATGGTGAATGCTGAATCTTTTACTATTGTTGCTTTGTTGTTCCGCTGAATTATCTACGATCATACACATGTATCATAATTAAGGCATCCTGCATCAAGAAGGCTGCTGGAAAATCATACCACGGTCCATTACTTGGGTGCTTATTCTCTATTTTGGGCAGCTAAGGAGTATTACATCTATTAATTGGTATATACAACTCTATCCTAGATATCAAGCTAAATTTCTTCTTTGATACATCACAAAGGACACCTCTTTTAGCAAGAATACAAGTGACATCATCATTAAAACCTTGTCCTAAAAGTGAATGAGGCCTTGGACTAGTCTGGTGGGCATAGAACATTCTTTTGTCTCAGGAATTCTGTTTCTCACTATTATGGCCAAAAAGCGGTGGTCGAAGATAGCAAGGACTCGAGGCCGGCGAACGCCTTTTAGCGGTGTTTAACCTGTGAGCCCTCCTGGTCGAGGCTCGCATATCGTGAAAGTATGGTATGCAACTTCCGAACCACCGAGGCCTCTTGGTCAAGGCTCGCATATCGTGTATACACCCCCGAATATGCGAGCATCTCGGCTCGTGGTCGTTGAAAGGTTCTACACCTCAATATGCGAGTAGTTACCCCCGAGCTCGAACATCCGTTGCCTTTTTAGTACTAGCAGCCCGTATAGGCCAATTTTAGGCTTATCTTTGTTCATGGCTCCGAACCTTGAAGGATCACCATCATGGAACGTAATCAACCAGATGTCTAACTGGATTAGGCCATCCCCTTATCTAAGGATTAACAGGATAAACACCCTATCCCCGGAAATCAGCAGCAATCTTAACGTCTTGCGTAATAGATTGGATCACCTGAGTCTATATAAATAGATGGCCCCATAGATGAGAAAGGTACACAATCTCTAAGCTCATATTCCGCTGTTTACTTTGCAACCACTCGTCTGATTTAAGCTTCGGAGGGCCAACAGCTGGACACCGGCCACCCTTAGTTTCTTCTTGTATTCTTTCAGGTTCGAAGGGAGGCTGGCTTGAAGGCCAACAGCTGGACACCGGCCACCCTTAGTTTCTTCTTGTATTCTTTCAGGTTCGAAGGGAGGCTGGCTTGAAGGAAAGCTTCGGAGGGCCAACAGCTGGACACCGGCCACCCTTAGTTTCTTCTTGTATTCTTTCAGGTTCGAAGGGAGGCTGGCTTGAAGGAAAGTGAACGTCTGGAGGATCCTGTTACCAAATCCGACGTAAACACTCACCAATGACGTTTCTTCTACAATGATGTTTCTCCTATGGAAGATCTATTATACTATATAACTTTAATACTTTATCGAATAAGACAAAGTTAAAATCTTTTGATTACGATTCAATTTTCAGTTTCTATTTGGTCATGTCCTCTTACAACTTTACAATCAAAATCAATTTCCATGAAACTGGATGCACCTTATGGCTGGACCTTGTAAAAAGATGCCCACACCTGAAAGTGATTGTTTTCAGTGGATAGTCATGCCCATCTTCAAGTATGATTTGCTGGGACCATATGTGACAAGGACAAAAAATGTTTTTTTTTTCTTTTCTGAATTAGAGCTGGCAAGACTAATGGCACATTTGCTGCACTTCCTTCAAACTGTCCAAGTTGGAAACTCTGTAAAATGATTTCTAACACCTCGGATCTTTCCTCTCTTCCAAGGCACATATCATCTATAGTGTGTTGTCATGTGCGAACACATATGCACATATGTGCTCACATATGCACATATGCGCTCCTGGCACATATGTGATCGCATATGCGGCGTGTGAGACAATATGCGATCGCATATGTGATGCATGCGATCACATATTGGCCAACCGTTGGCACTTTTCTTTTCTTTTTCTTTTTTTTTTCTTTTTTGGCAGAAAATGGCTTTTTGCCCATATAAAGGATTCCAAACCCCCTCCATTTGCAATGTTCTCACCCTAAAACTCTCTTACTCTTTTCTTCTCTTACATTTCTTAATTCCAAGTGATCTTAATCTCTCTCTCTCTCTTACATTTCCTACTTCTAAGTGCTCTCTCTCTCTCTCTCTCTCTCTCTCTCTCTCTCTCTCTCTCTCTCTCTCCATGCATAATACATTCTACATTTTTTCCCTCTTTCTCTTACATTTTATTTTAAGTGTAGGCTATAAGTTATAAGCTTACCTATAAGTTACAAGTAGACAAGAACAAGACAAGACTAAAGACAAGACCCAAGACTAGAGTGAAGAAAGTCTCAACTCTAAAGACTCTCAATTCTCCAGTCTCAACTACAAGACAAGGACTAAAGACTAGAGTGAAAAAAGTCTTTATTCTCCTTCTCTCTTTCTTTTGTTTTTCTTTCTTTTAGTTTGTTCTCTCCTACAAGTGTGTAAGTGACTAGGTGTAACTCTCTCTCTCTCTCTCTCCCTATCTCTATCTCCATTCTCACTCTCTCTTTCTCTCTTCCAATCCAAGTGTAAGTGTGTAACTCCCTCTCTTTCTTTTTTTTCTTTCTCTCTCCTACAAGTATAAGTGTGTAACTCTCTCTCTCTCTCTCTCTCTCTCTCTCTCTCTCTCTCTCTCTCTCTCTCTCTACATTTTATCTCTCTTTCTATTTTTCTTCTCTTCTACAAGACTACAACAAGTCTACAAGTACCAGCAAAAGTGTGTAAGTGTAGCTCCCTCCCTCCCTCCCTCCCTCTCATTTATTCTATAATCTTTAGTTACTTTAGTCTTTACTCTTTAGTTTTTAGTTTTTATAAATTATAACAAGAAAAATCAATACATCATGTCTTCTTCCCAATCTTCTTCTTTGAAACCCAAGTCGAATGCAAGAGCATGTGACAAAATTACTCCAGAAATCCGAAGAGAGATCATGGAGTATATGGATACACAATCGAAAAAGAGATGTGATAGTGCCCTACGTTAAGAGGAATTTATAGAACAAGGTCGGTGGGCCAGTCTAGACCACCATCGGGCTCAAAAAGAGCTCGTGGGCATGGATCCATGGAGAGATGGTGTAGACCACACCCCGAGGATGTGGTCGACCAAATGGGTCAGGGCAAATGGCCGGCTTAAACAACATTAGAAAACTAGTATAAATAAAAAGATAGAAAAACCACTATTCGATATATCGCTAAGTGACTTTACCAAGCTGGTATTGCTTTTAACATAGTTAAAATGAAAATCTTCAAAGTCATGGTTGAGGTAATAGGTCAATTTGGACCTCCTTCATATCATGAAATGAGGGAGACGTGCCTTGAAGTCGAGGTTGATTATACACGATCCTTCATAGCATAATATAAGGAATTGTGGAAAATATATGGTTGTTCACTCAGGACCCTGTCTTTTGTTGTCGAGGAGTTGACATAGGCCCAAGTTGAAGATGCTGCATATGAATCGGCACCTAAAGAAAGTACTTCCACTCAAAGGTGAAGGAGGGGGGCGAGTAGTAGCAGTCAGCCCGTGAAAGAGATTGACGAGATAGAAGGAGGAAATGATGATCAAACTGAAAATCAACAATTATATGTTGATGAATATTAGTATATACAGATGATGAAGAAACAGAAAAATATGAAGTATATGTAGAAGAAGAAGATGACTCCGATGATGACGATGGTAGTGATCAAATGACACAATGGCAAATAGATCAATGTATAAAACATTTAGAATTATTTTGTTAGTGTATATATAACTTGTAAATTATATTTCCATTTTCTACAATAATTAATAAATAGCTTGTTGATTTTGTTGTTACTTCTTACTTGTTAACTATATTGTTGAATGTTGATGACTTGATATTAAATTCATTGTTTAATTGATTTTATTTCACTCAAATGTATTTTAAATATGTAAAATTAGTTATCTATTAACTTAGGAAAGTTCTCCCTAATTTCTTATATTTTTTTCTTATTTTTTCCCTATTTTTCGATCTTTTTAATTTTTCGAAGAAAAAGAAATATGCAGTCGCATATACAATTGTGCGATTGCATATGCAAATAGGCATATGTGTTCGCACATGATCCAATATGCGACTTAACAACATTGCCATACCAGAGGTTTGGCAGCTATGAATACTCAGCTACAATGCTTACAGAAGCTCTCCATTCACATCATTACTTGGTGATTTGGGGCCATATATTAGTGGGTTTTTTTTTATTGAATACCTATAGGTAGAAATTTTATAATCGTCCAGTGGACCTATTTTTAGTACCCATAAAGCATTCTTTCCACATATTCAAAAGCACTGTTAAATCAAAACATCACATGAAAGCAGAAAAAAAAACTACAAAAGACCAATGTTTTTCTGCATAGAAGGGCATAGAATGCTAGGGAAAAAAAACCATATTTTTCTCTATAGGAGAGAACAGTCCATAGTCATTATCATGTCAAAGGGCTTCAGCAGAGCTCCATCAGACAGGGAAATATGACCATTTCTAGATAATTTCATGCTTAACAGTAGTCTATATTCTATAGTTGACTAAATCAAATGCTACAATGTCTGAGGAATATCTTAATTAGAGCGGAGATAAAAGGCCGGAAATAAAACAACAAACAAAAGTCAGTCATCCTCAGAAGCAGACAAAGTAAGAAAGGAAAAACCATATGTCACTATCAAGTAACATTCATACAAAAAGGAAATATCCAATAGCTGCATTTCAAGTTAGATTCAATTGCAAATTTGCAATTGTTGTTAACAGCAAATCATATATTATTTAGGATTTTTTCATAGGTGTTATATTATTCAGGAACTCAAAGCAATTCCTTCAGATCCAAGCATTCCCCGTACTTATATCTTTGAATGTGATTACAGACAAGAGGACTATGTAATCCTCAACTGGAGGATATGATATAGTATAGCCAGTTCATGGTTCAGAACTCTAGACCATTGGTCCGATGAGATCCAACTTGGATGAACCATGCTCCAAAAAATCACCCACATCGGAAGATCCTAGCCACCAACCTTGGACCTTTTTCTCAATTGAAGGTTGACCACTGCTGTATTTCTCCGGACCATCTAATTGCAGGGCACGGATTGAAAGGTTAGGGTCATCATATCGAGGAAATTTTCTTGCCATGGTCAATCCACAATGGGGCACATCAGACCAATGGTCTGGATTACTGGAAAAATGACCCATTAGACAAACAGGGAACTCAAAGAAAATCCATACAACCCAATGTTTTCCTTGCCGTTAGTCAAGAAATTTGGAACAAATCGTCACAATCAACACCATTTGACACGCCTTTTTTTTCCTAACTGTGATTGACAACGACCCATAATAGTATTTGGAAATTCAAGCAAAATCCCACAACCAGGGCACTTCATACCACTCTGCAAAAAAGAAAAACACAGAGCAGATGAAAATTCAGGCATATCCAATTGAAATCTTTACCTTCCAGCAACAGTGGCATCGAAGGTGAAAGCAACAAGGTACTTCCCGGGATTCTCCTCATCAGGCTCAACCCTCAGAGTCTCTTTCTTGAGATTCACATCATTACGGATCGTGACAGCCTTCTGGTGCTCCACATAAGGCGTGGGAGGTGACGGGGCGGGGCCGCACGGGTACCGCCCCCCAACCCAATTCGGCTGGGAGGGATCCAGGTGGGGCCCACCACGGTGATCAAAGGGGGCAGGCATTGGGACCGGGGCCGGCGATGAGGTGTGCTGGTAGTAGCCAGAGTACGGGTAGTACGCTGGCGGGTTGGGGTGGGGGTATTGGGGTGGGTAGGGTGTGGCCGCTGCAAAAACGTAACGGTTGCCGTTGATCTCCGAAGGGGGCGGCTGCGGCGTTGGGGTCGGAGGATGTTGCGGAGAGGGGGAAGGAGCGTGGCCGGGGTGGTTGCCGTTCCGTCTCCGGCTGTGGTGGCCGCTGCTTCCGATGTTTCCCATTTCTTTCCACTTTCTGCCCTTATGGGAAGAAGAGAAACCCTAGACAGGGTAGGAACCTGAACGAAAAATCTAGTCTTTGAAAGAAATTTAATTTCTTCCTTTCTTTCTTTCTTTCTTCAGTTTCTCTTTTTAGAAAGAAAGGATTTGTAGAAGCGAGAAACCCTGGAAAATCCTACAACAGCTCTGAGAGAGGGAGAGAGAGAGAGAGAGAGAGAGAGAGAGATAAAATTGGAGGAGTTTGGGGCAAGAATAGGAAAAGGATTGAGATTTGTTAGGATTGGGATTTTGAGTTATTTGAAGATTGGGATTCGATCCAGAGAGAGAGAAAGAGAAAGAGAGAGGAATCTTTTTTTTCTTTATCAGAAGAGTTTTTATCAGGTTTGTTGTGATAATGGGATCGCTTGAAGCACAACCCACAGCAACAAAGCTGTAAGAGACATTGGTAGGAGAAAAGGAGAAACAAGGAATTATCGGTTCGTGATGATGATGCAGCTGTACGTGATTCGTGTCGTCATGCCGCGCAGCAAGTACCCGTGGGGCCCTTTAGGCGATCTAGACCGTCCGTTTATAGGCAACTGTGACTTCTCCGTACTTCTCTCTTAAGGCTCCACTGACCACTGTCGGCTCCAACAAAAGCCGGGAGCAGATTAGGTGCGGCCCCGGCCTCACCCAACACCGTGCCGCCCTGATCGTGTGGCGCACCTTGATTTATTTATTGTAAATCCACACCGTCCATCCGTTTTTCCAGATCATTTTAGTGGATGACCCTAAGACTTAAGCAGATCAAATTCTCAAGTGGACCACACTATAGAAAACAGTGGTGATTGAACACTAAGCATTAAAAACTTCCTATGATCCACCTTATGCCCGCCGTAACGTTTATTCGCCATGCAACCGGTTGATAAAGCCACGCAGACCAGTACGAAGGGGAAAAAAGTATCAGCTTGATCCAAAACTTTCTGGCCCCACAAGAAGCTTTTAATGGTCAATCGCCATTGTTTCCTGTGGTGTGGTCCACCTGGGATTTGGATTCATTTGTTTTCTTGGCTCAAGCGGTAATATGAACTGGGAAAACAGATGGACGGTGTGGATATACAATACATACATTAATGTGGGATCCACGGTCAGGCCCACTTCATGTTGTTGAGGCCGGGCCGCATCTAATTCACTTCCACAGAAAAACAGAGGGCCCGGCTAATAAAGAGAAATGATCACCATACAGCGGCTGTACCTGACCTTTTCAGGTTTCAAGTTTCAACACAGCCATTCCTACCCGGCCAACCAATCACATGTGAAGATGGGCAAAAGGTGGGCCACACCACGATGATCACCGGCTATGAAAATCAAGCTGATCCACTCGTCCAACAGGACCACCTGTGTCAAAATCATTGAAGAGACAATGCTACGACTCAAGTGTATTGGTTTGGCCCACCCAATGACTTCATCGGCCTTATTTTATTACCAAGCGATCATGATGATGTGGCCCACCCATGTGCGAACAACACAAACCCAAACCGTCCTTTTATATAGAGTGAGTATTCTAAAATTAATATGTGAAAAAAAAAAAAACGAACTTTAATGATCAATCCAGGCAGCTTTTGATTAGCCGCAGATCAATGGCTGAGCTCACAACATGCCTGAATTAGACCTCAGACATGTGTGCCATGTGCACCGTTTACAGCGCGAGCTTTCAAGTTCCGTGCATAGAAAGATAGAAAAAGGACAGAAGACATCGTAGATTGGACGACTAGGATCTTACAGCCTGAGATAACATTGGGGTATGCCCACATTGCAAGATTTACCAAGTTAATGGCTTGGATGAGTGAATCATTGGCCCCACTTGGACGACCAGTGACCTACTTAATGAATCCCGATCCTCTGTTGGCCTCTAAGTAGGTCCTGCTTGGAGCCTTTTCATTGTACCACGTCACACTGAATGACATCCATGTGATCAGGTTCCATTGAGGTGTGACCAGGTTGCAATGAGTATGCAACGTGATTGAAGACCTATGCGATGCTATGAACCAATGAAAAGGCTTCAAGCAGATCGACGGGTATAACTGACTCCCTATTATATGTTTCTCAGGGACCAACAATTAAATTTTTTTTTTTTTCAACCCCCAAGTCCATAGCTCAAGTGGCTCATTGAGTGAAGATAGCCTCATTTGGGCTAACATTGTGATGTGACTGATAGGGGTGGGTGGGTGTACTAACAATGGGTGTGTGAACTAACCCAAATACAAAAAAGAAATTAAAATAGTTCTTTTTTTCTTTTCTTTTCTTTTTCTTTTCTTTTTTTTTTTTTTAACTCATGGTTCGTTGAACCGCCAGAAGAAAGAATTCTGCTAAAGCAAACCTGCAAGATAGGAGGTAACAGCCAACCATCTCCTTTTATGCCAAGAGACATACAAAGTGGGCCCACTGGTTGAACGACTTGGACTATGTGGTTGATTCACTTGAAGGCCTCGGAGGGGCCTCAAATGAAAAAGATGAGATGAAGAACAGTCACGATCCAAATTCTACCAACAAATGTGCATTTATGAGGGAGAAGCTATTTGATACTCTGGTAGGGTAGATGATACGCAGGCACTTGCATTTGTAAACGTGTGACTCAAATTAAAGAAATTATTAAATCAACTCAAGATAGGTTATACACCTAAAATAATATTAATCGAGATTATTTAATCTTTAGTTTATAAAAACTCTCTTTTTGACTCCCACCGTTGATTATTTTCTTCTTCACGGTTCATTAAAATATCAAATAATCAAATAATCGACTAGTTTATTTGAGCAGTGCCCACCATATGAACAATTTATTTGAGTGAAGTCCAGCATATATATGAACGCTTCAATTATTACAGGTGGCCCGTGCAATTTCAAAAGGAAAAGGCTTGGGTACATGGGACCTACCAAGGTCACTTTCCTAGTGTGGGAGGACTTGACGGACGTGGAATCCACCTCATCCATTAGGTGCACCACCCCTTAATCCCAACCGTCCTATTGATTCGACGCTTTAAGTGAGCCACCTTATAAAATCAGGTGACATGGTCTAAATGATTTTTGGGATAACATCAATTTTGAGTAATTGGCCCATCAAATGAACGGATTAGTTAGTTACATAGACATCACAAAGGCCTCTTGACAAAACTGGTGATAGATTCCTCATCCCAAATTTATTTATTTCTTCCTATAGTATGACCTACTCAAGTTCTAAGGCCATATTTAAATGGGTACAAATAAAGGTAAATTGTCATTAGGGCTGTTTAAAAAACCGACTAAACCGATAAAACCGGCCGAACCGGTCGGTTTCGGTCGGTTTTCCATTCTATTTCGGGTTGATTCGATTTTTTTATATTAAAACTGAGAATGTCTATTCGATTGTCGGTTTGTGAAAATTATAAACTGCTTTCAACCGAATCGAACCGACTTATATATATATATATATATATATATATATATATATATATATATATATATATATATATATATATATATTTGAATTATATTTATTAATGTTACCCCTACCGTATGGCCCACCTTGATAATATCTTATACATCCACGCCATCCAATCGTTTTCTCAACCCATTTTAGGATATGTTCAGATCTAAATCTCTGGTGGACCACACCACAGGAAACAATGTTAATTGAGCTCTTGCCATTAAAAATGTCCATCAGACCCACTTGAAGAAGATTTATAATGTGATTTGCCATCCAACCCATCGATAAGGTCAAATAGACCTGGATGAAAGGAAAAGTCAAATTTCACTTTTAGCTTGATCCAAAACTTTTGTGGCCTATGATTATAAATAGTTTTAATGGCCATTCATCGGTTTTTACATTGGTGTGGTCCACCAAAGATTTGGTTCTTCTTAATTTTTTTAATGTTATCATGAAACCGACAAAATCGACAAAACCGAACCGACCCGAAATTATCCGATTCGGTTTGGTTAGTGCGGCTTCATCGGTTCGCTTCAGTTGTTAAATATTCAAAACCGATTGAGTCGGTTCGATTGGGTATCACCCCTCAAAACTGAACCGACCGAACCGTGCACAGCCCTAATTGTCATAAAAGCACGATAATGAAGAGGGTTAACTATTTGAAGAGTGTGGACCGTCTATGTTGAAACAAAGCACGGGAAATTCTGGTGCCAGCGCTTCTCATTGTACGCGTCCTTTCTATTGACTTCAGCTCACAAAATAGGCCGAATTAGATTGACTGTTATACAACATAATTTCTAATCATGTGGAACTTTTCTAAGCCCATCATGATTTTTGTGTTAGATCTGCACTAATCCATCAATTTTTCCGAATAAGTTTAGAGCATGAGCCCAAAAATGAATTACATCCAAAGCTTAAGTGAACCATACCACAGAAAGTAGTGGGGATTAAACAAGTTGTCATTGAAACCTTCTTAGGCCCAACCGTGAGGTTTATTTGCCATCTAACCTGTTTATAAGGCCACCCATACATGGATGAAGGTAAAACACAAACATCCGCTTGATCAAAGCTCTCTATATGGGCCCAAGAAATTTTCAACAGTAGCATCAATTCCTAATGTTTCTTGTGATGTGGTTTGCTTGAGTTTTGAATCTACCTTGTTTTTAGGTTAATATCCTAGAATAATCTCAAAAATGTACGGACTGTGTAGATTTAAGAAATACATCATCGTGGGCCTATGTAAATTTCATGCGCCAAGAAATTCTGTTGTTGGCTCGAGAGAAGAAAACCGTAGTGTTGACATGTGGAACTTTTGTGGACCCCATCATGATGTATGTATTAGATCCACACCGTCTATCCATTTTTCCATACCTTTTAGGAGTGGGCCATACTACAAGATAAAGTGGGAATTGGACGTCCACTATTGAGAACTTCTTGGGGCCACTGAGGTCTCTGATCAAGCTGATATTCGTGTTTTCCTTTCATCCAAGTTTGTGTGACCTTATGAAGAGGTTAGATAGCAAATAAACCTCACAATGGACCTTAGGAAGGTTTTAACGTTTGTCGTTCAATCCCCACTGTTTTTTATGGTATGATGCACTTGAGCTTTGAAAGTGCCTCATTTTTTGGCTCAGCTTTAGAATAATCTGGAAAAATTGATGGATGGTGTGGATCTAATATATAAATTATGGTAGGGCCTAGAGAAGTTCCACACATTAAAAGTTAGGTTGTGTAGTATGCAATCTACTCCTGTAAGTTGACATCATTGGCTATGATGTGGACTAATGAGAAGCGATGGCATTGGATTTTCATATGCCTTTAACGTAGATGATTCGTACTCCTATTTGTTTGAAATATCATCTTCAATTTCAAGCAAAACTCAACCTAATAAAAGTAAAAAATTTATGGTTTCACCACTATGTATGTGTTATATCTATGCCATTCATTCATTTTCTCATATCATTTTAGGGTCTATTCATTTTCTCATGTTATTTTAGGGCATAAGCCCAAAACTAAGGTAGATCCAAAACTCAAGTGATGTACATCATAAAAAATAATGGGTTCAACGATGGGTGTCTTTCCTGCTGCTGCTTCCTTTAATGTGGCCCACTTGAGTTTTGAATCTGCCACTATCCTAAAATAAAACAAATAAATGGTGTAAATAAAACACATGCATCATCATGGGGCCATGGAGTTTTTCCATGTAGACATGATAAGGACGTCATACAAATCGAGCAATCATTTACCTATCAAATCTTATCAAAGGAAATATCAAAGTAAATCATTATTAATTATTTACATTAAATTGTAGGTAATTACGTGGAACCAAACAAAGCTTAAGGGATCATTTTTCAATGTGAATTTGAGTACATTTGAAATCCAAAACTCGTTTGACAACCTAACTTCGAATATAAATTAAATATGAGGTATGTCAAATAAACAGTTTCATTATGTTTTGAAATCTCTCCATATTATTGGGATTTAAGATGAAATGCCTTCTTTTTTTTTACTCAAATTTAGAGGTAAGAGAGTCGCATATATAATAAATGTGTTGCTAGACAACTAATCTATCGTACAAGTGGTAAGCTAATGATACTCTAAAATAATCAAAGTATCAATTACATCACTAAAATTACATTAAGGGCATATTTGGTTTTCCAATGTAAATGGTTGTAAATGGGTAATGATTACTTATTCTTGTAATTGTGTAGTCACATCACTTACATTTGACTACAACAATAATTTTGCTACATTGTTTATTTCACCTATAAATCACTAGTTTTAGAATTTACTTTACTCACTTCTTTTATAGGTATATATGACTCTTAGTATACAAGCCATAATTTTTTATTTAAATAAACACCGAAAAATGATAATAATTGCTCATTTACTTTGCATTTCATAGGAAATTAGAAATCAAATAGGCCTTAATAGAATTATAATAATAGTCTAAACATTGGCAATATATCAATTGTTAAAAGTTGGCAAGTCTCTCATTTGTGATGCTATGCTTCTGGCCTACCTAAGACTCAAAGTTTAATCATTTTTAGGATAAATTATATATTTCAATGGGCTTATTGCAATCATTCTGTCAAATATAACATATACACCCTCATTTAGAATATTAAAGTTGATTTAATTATCAAATTTAAATTTGTAACAATTAAATTTTTTTTGCGCACAAGTAGATACACGAGTGCACTTTCATACGTGTACGTTCACTAATAAAAAATTTTAAACAAGGATATATTAGTAAACACGTATGTCCATACACTTGTACTCATATATACATTGTAATAAACTTTGAACTATCGTATATTATATACTCAATCATTCAGCCAGCCAACCATTCAAATAACTATTTATCATTAGATAAAGATATTTGATTATCAACTTTGATTTTGGATCACCTGAAATCTAATCCATTCATCGTACTTGTCTCTCTTGTATATGCTTAAACTACCATTAAAATTTGATCATAATAGCTATAAACGGGCCATCGATCATAGGGCTATAAACAAGTTAGCGGACCCGATGGGGTACCCTAACCCAACCTATTTAGACTCGATCTAAACCCGACCCGTTTGTTAAGTGGTATGGGTTTAGGTCCAAGACAGACACAGTTGCTAGATGAGTCTAGATCTAGTTTCCTTTATATTAGGCTCGCCCCGAACCCATTTAGTAAGTGGGCGCGCAGGTCTGATCTATGTTGCAAGGGACCCATCTAAACCCAGACCCGTCCAAACCTAATTTTAAACCCAGTAAAAATGTTGATCGAACCCAGAGGTGGATAACCCCAAGTGTAGGGCTGTGATGTAGTAATAATTCAGTAAGACCAAGATCGTCCATGGGGAATGAATAAGTAACAATTCCAAACACTTTAGATCTAAACTAAAACTAGAGTTCAACTAAATAGATTAATTCAGAAGAATAAATAATAGCATGAACTAGAAATTAAGGGTTTTAAGAAATTAATAATGCAAATACTAGGGTTTCAAGGATCCACTTCTAATTAATCTATAACGTTAAGTTTATCATTTCAATTCAATAACTCAATTGGAATGGAATGAGGATTCCTCCCAATTGAAACATAATTCAATTGAACCAAAGATATGAATTTTAATTGATCAGTTTTATATTGAAGAACAAAGTATCAGATCTGTAAAAGGCACAAAGCATTCACTATAACAAAAAATAACGTTGAATATAAGATTTCTGCAGATCAGTACTCTCATGAAACTCAAGCAATCAATATCATAAAATCAAAAGCATCCAATCCAATGCAACCGAATCTGACAATGGATCTAACGATTACTCAAAAACTATTTCTTTTATTTAAACTAATTAACTAAAAATTCATCATTAAAACCCAATGAAATTGAATCAAATAATCCAAAACATCATAGACTAACTATAAGCATCATCTTTTAGCCCTATCTAAGAGATTAGTCAATTACCATATACACGATTAACCAAACTCTTAAAATAAAACAGAAAAACCCTAGAAAAGAGAAGAAAACTTGAAGAATCCAGTGTAGAAATGCTCCACCCTTGAGCTCCTCTCTCTCCTTCACATTTTAGATACCTTGGGACATGTAGAGAACTCCTTTAAATAGTAAAAATTTGACCGACTTTCACAAAATCATGCAATCACTATCTCCGTCGATCGAACTTTTGATAGTATTGAGGGTCATTCGATTGGTTTTAATAGGATCGAACCCCCCTTCAATAGGATCGAAGAAACAGTCCAGCAGGTTTCAGATTTAATTCATAATTTTCTCGATAGGATCAATTCCCATCGAATGTCTATTGATAATATCGAAATGTGCTCGATTGTATCGAAGATTGTCCAGAACTATCCAACAACCAACTTGCAAAATTCATGATTTTTCGATAGGATCGAACCCTATTCGATATTATCGAAGATTGTTATTTTCTACAATTTTAAAATTGATCTTCAACACTTGAATTCTTTTATTTCTCCATCATTGATCTTCTTCTTTTATGTGCTCTAATCCTTATAAATTGTTGAAAATTATCTTCAACGTCTAAATATTCCTTGCAAGTAAAAAACACATTTAATTAGTATGAATAAACACACTTATGCACAGGAATATGCTGTGAAATTAAGGATAAATATGTAATATTTAGTACTCAATGAATGCTTGCATACCTTGACAAGTAACATAAGAAAATGAAAAATTCACCCCATGTTTGGCTGAAAATACAGAGCACCATGGAATATGAATCAACACACCTAAGATGGTGGGATTAGTGAATTAGGATATGCGCGGATTGCATGTGAAAGGCTTTTGCAGAAAGTTCCTACGCTGGGATGCTATGTGGGGCCCACCATGATGTTTGTGAGAAATCCACCATGTCCATCCATTTTGCCAACTCAGTTTAAGATATGAGATAAAAAATGAGGTAGATAAAAAAACTCAAGTGGGCTACACGAGAGGAAACAATGGGCATTGAATGACCACCGTTGAAACATTCGTATGGCCATAGAAGTTTTATATCAAGCTAAGTTTTTTGTATTTTCAGTTCACCCCAGTGGACACGACCTTATAAACAGTTTGGATAGCATATAAACATCAAGGTGGACCATGAAGTGGATGATGATTGCAATGAATTTGAGGATTGGTTTGGAGTTGATAAGGTATATATCTTGTTTAATTTTTCAAATTATTGATTTTATTTCTTAAAATTTTAACTGCTATAAACATTTTCCTTTGAATGATATTTGAGATAATTTTAAGTTCTTGGACAAATCTTGCATCAAAATTCAAAATGTAACCCCAAGAAGGAGAGTTCATGGAGACTATGCACCATGGTCAAAGCGGAGCAACTGACCAGGTAAAGATAAACATCTTTATAATTATGATATTTACCTACACCATTATTTACATTTTTGTTATTATGAGAAGTTATTAAATTTAATTTTTATTATTATTTAACATTTTTATTATTAATTAGCATTAATTAATTTTGATATAAAATCAAGGTGACCTTAGACCCGTTTATAAGCGAGTCTGGTTCAGGGTCAGGATATCCCTTAACCAAACCCATTAGACCCAACCCATTTATGAATGAGTCTGGGTGGATCTCCTTCTACCAGACCCAGACCCATTTATAAATGGGTTTATGAGATTGACTCAGACTTAACCCAGACCCGCCCATTTAGTAAAAGAGTCTGGGTCTAAAATTTGGACTTAAGCCCATTTAGTAAATGAGTAGGTCTAGTTTTAGTTAAACACTCCCCAAATCCAACCATTTACAGCCCTAATCGATCATCTAAAGTTTTTTATATGTGTTCATATCCAACACTGAACCTTAATAAAAATGCATTTTTAGGTACTCAATCGTGATGAAATTTTAGACAGTGCTTAATTTGTTCAATTGAGACGTATATTTTCAATTTTGAGACCTAACTCACAAGATCCACCATCCATAGGATTTCGCATTATATTGCTAGATGAGCCGTCCGAAAATCATATAAACACATTATTTTGATCTATGAATAATTTCTAACGAATCTACTTACTGTCCACCTCAAGCAACGTCTAAACCCATTCCCAGAGATCCCAAGTCATTCAAAAGAATCCTATGATTTCTAAACTTTCCAAACCCAAAAAGAGATTTGGTAACCACATGCACACTCTACTCTTTACATTTATGCATAATTAAATGTGATTCGATAGTTCATTGAGGAGTCTGACCCTACATCTGTACTGAAACACCTCAAAGAACCTTGAGTGCCTCTCAATTTGTATTCTTAATAAGGTCTTACCGTTAATTTTGAAACCAACCATTCATAGCATCCAATTAAAAATAATGGTTTGAAACTATCTTTTGACAATTTGAATTACACAATGGGTGGGCCACTAAGCATCGCGATCTCTAACAATTCATAACTCAATATTAACCTTGTGCATGTATGGAGTGGCGCACGTGTGCATGCATGATGAAATCAGAAGCCCCTATAACCTCCACACATGAAATTTCATTTGAACGAGAAAATATATATCTCCTTAGATAAACTGTAACCCTCTATCTTAGAGAGGTCATGTTTAAATGATCTGAACCATTCAATCTAGTGAATCCATCCATCCATTGATTAATCTAGACTGTACGTGCACTAGCCATGCATTGTGCAATAACATGCATTGTTAGAAGAATCAGCATTTGTATCTTCTCCTTCGATCCACCACAAAAGGAAACTTCGAAAACATTAAAATTCTAAGATAATCTCAATTGTAGACTCCCTGTCAGCCTCCAACACCACAAAGAACAAAAAGAAACCAAGGCATCCATGATTCACACTGAGAATCTTAGCCACGTGTGATGTCTAATGCTAGTATCCCTTCTCAAAATGACATTCCTTATGTGATGCCACCATAGGCGTAAAGGAAGGTGACCCTTGAGGACGCGGTACAAGCCTTCATATATGGGCAAGCTCAAATCAATCAAAGTATCATGCAAATGTTTCAAGAGATGGAAACATCACTTGAGAGGATGAAGTCATGAATGAATGCTAGGGAAGGGATTTTTCCAGCCCAATCTAAAGGCACAATGTGAAATTAGTGATTCCATTCCTCCCAACCAAAATATTAAGCAACTCTACCACCACTCTTAGAAGTGAAAAAGTGATTGATAAAACCATTCCGACGAGGTTTGAAGAACCTAAGGACTTGAAAGAGCATAAGAGTGATGATGAACCAAGCATTACTCCTCAAAAGAAGGAATAAGAGTGTGAGTACAAGCTGGTGGCTCCATTCTCCCAAAGATTGATCTCACCAAAACCTTTAGGCAATTCTCATGACATTTTATAGGATTTTAAACAAGTCAAGATAAACATCCATTTGCTTGATGCCATTAGACAAATTCCTTCATATGCCAAGTTTCTAAAGGACCTTTGTACAGTCAAGAGAAGGCACCATGTGCAACAAAAAACTTTTCTAAATAAGCAAATGAGTGCCATCATAAATTATAAGGCTCTCCCAAAATACAAGGATCCGGGTAGTCCCACCATCTCATGTAGCATAAGGGATTACTGAATTGAACAAGCATTCGTAGATTTGGGGGCGAGCATAAATCTTATACCTTATTTGGTATACGAGCAATTGGATCTTGGTGGATTAAAACCTACCAAGACTACTTTACAATTGGCCGATCGATCCGTTTGAATACCGAGATGGATAGTTGAGGACGTGCTTATCCAAGTCGACAAATTCTACTATTCGGTTGATTTCATCTTCTTGGATACACAACCGGTGATGGATGTGAGCTCTCAAATTCCTGTGATTTTAAGCCGAGCATTCTTGGCTATATCAAATGCCGTTATCAATTGCAGGAATGGAATTATGAAATTGACCTTTGTAACATGACATTAGAACTCAACGTGTTTCGTATGTGTAAAAGATAAGAGGATTGTGATGAAGTTCACGACATAAACATGATCGAGTCTATAGTGGAAGATGAGTTCCTTCAAATTAAATCCTCTGACCCTTTAAAAGAGTGTTTACCTCACTTCTCTGATTTTGATGATGACATGAGTAAAGAAGTTGATGTCACATAGGATTTGATGTCGATACTTGAAACTGACCAATGGAGGCCTTGTTTTAAACCATTACCATGACTAATTCTAAGCCTCTACCATCTAATGTTGAAGCATCGAGGCTTGACCTAAAATCTTTACCATCCGAACTGAAATATATTTACTTAGGTCAAGATGGAATATTTTCCGAGGTTATTTCTTCTCACTTGGAGAAAGACCAAGAAATTCAGTTGATTAAAGTACTCAAAGAACATAGAGGAGTCATAAGATAGACTATTGCGGATCACAAGAGAATCGATCCCTTGATTTGTTCTCACCACAAACACCTTGAAGACAACGCCAAAACTATCAGACAACCATAAAGACGTCTAAATCCAAACATGAAGAAAGTGGTTAAAGGAGAGGTGTCGAAGCTATTAAAGGTGGGTATTATTTATCCAATTTCTAATAGGTGTTGAAGTTATTAAAGGTGGGTATTATTTATCCAATTTTTTATAGCTAATGGATGAGTCCAACTCAAGTGGTTCCTAAAAAGTCTAAAATCACCATCGTTCCTAAAGCCAATAATGAACTTATACCAACTAGAGTCACACGGGTTGGCGTATGTGCATTGACTATAGAAAGCTAAACACAGTGACAAAGAAAGATCACTTCCTCCCACCATTCGTTGATCAAATATTAGAGAGGTTGGTAGATCATTGTTCAAAGTTCCAAGTATAGGGTCGCGTTGTAGTAATAATCTCAGTGAGACTGAGGTCGATCCATGGAGAGAAATATAAGTTCAAACACTCAAAAGCTATCTAGGATCTAGAATTAAACTAACTAAACTAAACTGCAATTGGATTAATGATAGATGAATTAATTATAAAGAGAAAATCAATGCAAATAAGAACTAGGGTTTCTAAGGATCTACTTCTAGTTATTAACAACGTCCAATTAACTTGATTCGATTAGATAACTCAACTGGAATCAAAATCATATCTTATCTAAATGGATAATAGAGCAGTTAAATCACAATTCAGTAATCCAATATAGATGAAAATTTTCATTGAATTAGATCTCTCATTGGGAACCAAGTTACTGATCGTAGGAAATTCAAATCAATGGATTATACAGATCAATCCCTTGCAAAATATGTAAGATCATAGCCTTGACTTTCCTAAGCATTATGTCACTAGATTGAAGTAGAATCAAAACTAAAACTTTAATCAAACTTAAATCAATGAATAATTCTCTCTAAATCAGATTTAAACAAAACAGATATGAACTTTAATCAATTAGTTTTAATTCAAAATCCAATTTTCAACTTATGAAAAAACTTAAAGCATTCTCCATATCCGAAGAATATGGAGTTTTCATAAATCAAAACCCATCAACTATTATGATTCTCAGAAATTCGAAAGTATCCCATGTATATGACACAAGAGATCTCAAAATTCTCTAAAATTATCAACTTTATTTAAATTAATTAATTACTTGTTCATCATGAAAGCCATAAACTTTAAATCAAAGAGAACTAGAACATCATCAATAAACTAGAAGTATCACCTCTTATCCCCAACTAAAAAATTAGCTAAACATAGCTATGGAAAAATAGAAAAATAATGAAAACTAAAACTAGAAAGAAGAAAAATTAGAAGTGGAGGAAGCCAAAATTTCTCCACTCTTGAACTCCTTGCTCCCCACGTCCTTGGATTGCTTTAGAAGCTTGGGAGACATCTCTTTAAATAGAAAAACTGCCACCGACTTTTGATTTGTGTAAGGAAATCTCGCACCGACTTAAGCCCGTAACCTGTTGGAACATCCGATGACCTGTCAGACCATCTAAATGGGTGATCAAATCGTCTGGCTGTGGACTGTTTGTCATCCAGCAACTGTCCAAAAACTAACTGCTCATTCGAACGGTCTGACTGTCTGGTTGAACCATCCGAATAGAGCTATTTCTATGTATTTTGGTCTTCAAACTTTGATTCTTTGGTGACTCGTTTCTTTATCTCTTTAATTCTTCAAAGCTTGGTCTTCTGGACACTCTAAAGTATCATTTTTATCATTAAATCCTTGAGTTCTCTCTCCCTTTACCTACAAACATGAAAACACATAAATTAAGACATTATTTAAGGCTTAACAGTCATTCCTATTACTGCTTCCTTAATGGCTACTCTGGGTACAACCAATTTGAAATCACCCTAGAAGATTAGGAGAAGACCACATTTACTTGTCTGTTTGGCATCTTTGCTTATCGAAGGATGTCATTCGGTCTATGTAATGCTCTTGTGACTTTCCAGAGGTGCATGCTTGGTATATGATAACACTCGAATATTGCATATTTAACCCTTATTATGCATTGATTTTTCTTAGATTTAAATGCTAAAAGATTTAATTATATATGTTTTATGCATGCGAGGTGATTTAGAGATTTAAAGTGGAAATTTGTTTAAAGTAATTGAATTAGAGTCTGAAAGAATACAAGATGAAAAACTAAATATTTGTAACATAAAAGTGAAGATTTCAAGTGCTAAAGAACCAAGAAAACCAAGTACTAAAGATGGAGAAAAGACTGAAAAATCAAGCACTCAAGTAACAAAATTAACTATCTTTTCAGTCCCACCGAACAGAGGTTCGGACCAACAGAAAATGGTGAAGACAGTCCAACAAGAAAAAACAGAAAATAGACTTAATTCAGCTCCATCGAAGGACAATTTGGTGCGCCCGAAGTTATGTTCGATGAGACCGAAGGACTACTCAGCCCGACCGAAAGGATAGAGAGAGTTCAAAGATTTTTTGGAGAAATTTGATTCTAACCGAAAGAATCTTCGACTGACTTTGGTGCGACCAAAGCATAACAAAAGTGCACGATCTCGAAGTCAGTGAAAAGACTGTGCAGAATTTTTCTATTTAAGGAGGTGTTATAGGCTTCTCTAAATGTGAATTAGGGCTTGGGAGGGGGACCAAGTAATGGCAAAGTTTTCGTGGAGTCATTCTTCTTCTTCAATCCTTCGATTTTAGTTTCCATGCTAGGCTAATTTCTTAGCTAAGGCTAGAGATAAAGTTTGTAGTTAATTATAGTATTTAGTTTATTTAATTTAACAACAATGGTTTGAATGATGATATTAGATTGAATTGTTTTGAATTTACTTAATAAAAGTCTCTAAGTTGCTTATTTCTTTGATTTATTATGAACTCCGATTATATTGGATACTTTGATTGAAAAATTACTTGGCTTGATTAGAGAAGGAATCAATCTATATAATTGATTGATCTATTGTGAACTAAAGGTACAATAAATATTTTTTATTCCCTGCAATTGAGATCTGAGTGCTTTATGAGAGAATCATTCAACTGAATTCATGTTTTGTTGGATGTTTGTGATTAGTTTAATAGGTTTATATTTTAATTGGTTAAAATATAAATTCAATTCCAATTGAGTTATAAGAGTTGAATTGATGAATTAGATATTATGATTGTTATAAGTGGATTCTTGGATCCTTGGTATTTTAGTATTACCATTTTAATCCTTCTGCATCCCTGGAGTAATCCAAAACCTTTTTAATCTTATAAATCTTAGTTCTAGTTGTTAAAACTGAAAATGCGTAGGATATTTTTTGTGTATTGTTGCTCTGGGTTTTTGAGTAATGGGATGTTCATAGACAATCACAGACAATCACAAAAGTACACACAAGAGAAGATAACGCAAGGCGAATTTTATTCAATAGATTTTAAGATCTTATACATTCCAGGTTGTGATCTGGCACAAGCCCTTAATTTCATCAATGGTTAATCACTCTTGATTAAAAGGTAAAAGACTAAGTCATCTGAAACTATGGTTTTTGAGTTCATAGTCGTAGAGATTGGCTTAGTTTTGTTATGGACTGAGCCATCATTTAGACAGGTCGAATGCCCATGTCCCATGTTCTTTCGGATGTCTGAGTTGAGAGAAAGTCAGGGTTTTAATCGAGTGGTGTGACGCAGAGTCAGTGATCGTCGTTGTGGATGGGTGATCGTAGGAAGACACACTACGATTGTCAAGTGGTGCAACGCAGAGCCAGTGGTCGTCGTTGTGGACGGGTAACCGCAGGAAGACACACTAAGACTGTGTACCTAATCATCTCAACTAGCGGATCCCATTTTGGATGGGTAGTACATCGACTAATTTTAGGATGACAATCCATAACAAATGTTTTGTAACGATTTGAACTCGTTAGTCTTGGTTTCTAATAGTAACTATAGTCCCTTTTGATTAGCCCAAAGCCTTAATATGGGCTAAGATTTAGTTGCACAATCAATACAAAGTTCTCATAATTAGTTATTAAATCACGTTGGAGTCTGGTGACTCATCTTCGGGAGTATTCTAGGCTCTGTACGCTTGCTGACAGCCGAGACGTAACAAAAGCTTAGTCTGAAGTTTGCTTGTGTGCATGAATGTGTAGGGCATTATAAACAAGGCTAAAAAGTCTTTGATGCATGACAAATACAAGAGAGTGCATGCTAAATTAAGCTAAGTGAATGCTAGATTAGGTCGAGTGAGAATTGATTTAGACAAGTTGAATGCTTAATTAGATTGAATTAAGCTAAGTGAATGACCAATTAGACTAAATCATATTGAGTGTATTAGGATGAGTGCATGTGTAATCAAACCAAATCAATCTGATTGCGTGGCTCTGAGTGCATGACATTTAGGCCAAATTAGGTTGAGTTCATGTTTAAGTTGATTGCATGGCTTTTAGGCTAAATTATGCTGAGTGCATGACATTTATACCAAATTAGGTTGAGTGCATGTTTAATTAGGTCAAATTAGATTGAGTGTCTATTGAATTAAGTAGAGTGCATGTTAGGTGAAGCTAAATCATGTTGTATTAGGTTAATTGCACGTGAGATTAGGTTAAGTGCATGCTCAATTGATCTAAACCAGGTTGGGCGTATGTCAATTGAACCAAATCAGGCTAAAATCAGCCTGCGGGCATAGCAGTTGAGTGTATAGTCATGGAGTAAAATCCAGTTTGGCGCATGGCCTGCTGAGCAGGATCTAAATGAGCGTATGGGGGCACATGCTGGGAGCATGGCCAAGGTGTCATGCGCTCAGCTTGGTCCTTGACTTTTTTCTTCCCGGTGAATATACACCCACCCTTTCTAGGACTTCTCTGATATGCAGTCAGAGTTCATTAACTTCCATGGGGTGATATTTTGACTTAGATCATTGAGTGCATGTGGGGGTACATTGTTTACAACCCCAAATGTAGAGTCACAATGTAGTAATAATCTCGGTCAGACCAAGGTCGATCCACGGGGAAGGAATATAGGTTCAAACACTCAAAGGCTATCTAGGAATTATAAATAAACTAACTAAACTAAATTGAAATTGATTTTAAGTAGATGAGTTTAAGTTTAAAGGAAAAATAATAAAAATTAATACTAGAGCATCAAGGATCCACTTTTAGTTATTAACAATGTTCATCACAACTAGAATTAGAGTTCCATCCTATCCAGCTAGATAATGGAGTGGTTAAATCATAATAATCTGACATAGATAGGCATTCATTGATATAGTTTACACTTGAAGCTTAGGTATTGGGCGCAGGGAATCCAATTCCTTAAATTATACAGGCTAATCCTCACTCAAAACATGTTAGATCATAATCATAGTCTTCTTCTAATCCCGTCACTAGATTAAAGTAGAACTACAACCTAAACTTGAATCAAACTAATATCAATCAACAGTTCCATCCATCTCAGATTCATATAAAAGATAAGAACTTGGCTTTAAAACAGTTCTCACATTAAGAACCAAGTTTTAGATCGCAGGAAATTTGAAGTATCTACCATGCCCGGAGTCTATAATAGATCAATGAATTTTACAGATCTAAACCTTGTAAAATAGGAAAGTACATTAACTTTAAAACCTCTAAGCATCTCATGAGCCTGGAGTCATCAAAAGATCAAAGAAGAACTAGAACTAGAACTTTATTCAAACTAAAATCAAACAATGTTCAATATTAAGGCCAAAAATTCAAAATTAAAAGAACTAGAACATCATTAATAAATTAGAAGTATCACCTCTCAGCTCTAGTCGAGAATTAACTAAGAAAAAATATAAAAAACTAAGAACTAGAACTAGAAAAGAAAGAAAACTAGAAATATGAAGGTTAAAAAGCCTCCTAGGTCTTAATCTCCTTGCTCCTTAGGTCCTCGAATGCCTAGAAGAGAAGAGAGCTTTTATATTTATAGTGTAGACAGGAAGATAATCACGGAGCTGATTTTGTTTTGCTTCATACGGGATAATAAACGATCGAATTTTCTTGAAATTTGAACTGTATATTTTTTGACATATGAAATTCCTCCTTAATGGGTTTAGATCTCTCAAATTATCCCTTGAGTAGGCCCACGAATTAGAATAGTGATCGCCTCTCCAATTCGAGCAATTTAGATACATGTAGAACCACTTATCTTGTGATCGACGGTACATAATGTAAAGAGGTCGGATTGGTCTCCAATTTAGAAATTTATTTGAAAATTTCCTCCTCTACATGATAGATAGTTTGGATTGTCCAAAATTATTTCAGAATGGGGTGAAGAAATCAAAACATTTAAGGCTTTTCTAGAATCTTCGCTGGCAGAATCTTTCAAGACTGTCCATCTTCCTTCAACTGGTACGATCAATCCACACATCCATTTGACATGAAAATCTGTGGTTTTACATATATCGATGTGATATAGAAGATGGTCGATTTATATTCTTCATATAATTAGTGTGGGCCACCTGGACTTCTTCTAAGTTAAGTTGGTGGAAATCAGGAAACTTCCAGATAATTCATATTATTTTGGCCACCACGGTCAAGTCGTTACACGGATTGATGTGAAATTTATTGGAGTCTTTCGGTGTCGAGCCGTTCTTTAACATGGACGGAATAGATTTTCAAAAATATTAAGGTGGGCCCCATAAATTGGTCCAAAATTGGATAGCATGCATAGTCTTTTCTGTTTGAAATCCCTAAAATGGAAACTTGTTATTTCTATTTTTCTTTGAAACTTAAAACCGGCAACAACTTTATTTCTTTCTTTCTTATTTTGTTAGCCAACCATCTAGACCTGAAATCTAGATCGTTCATCAAGTGGATCACCTTATATTGACATTGAAATTAACGTCATTGGATGTCCTTGAAGCTATACTCGTGTTTAGGTGGCCTTCCACTAGCCGGATAAGCTTAATGGAGCTGGATGATGGGGTTCAACTGACCTTGCTGTCCATTTGTTCCCTATTGAGCTCTCCTTTCATTCGCATCTCTCATTTGCTCCTCTAATAACAAAAACACATTAAAGTTATGATCTTTATTGACATTGAAATTAACGTCATTGGATGTCCTTGAAGCTATACTTGTGTTTAGGTGGCCTTCCACTAGCCGGATAAGCTTAATGGAGCTGGATGATGGGGTTTAACTGACCTTGCTGTCCATTTGTTCCCTATTGAGCTCCTTTCATTCACATCTCTCATTTGCTCATCTAATCACAAAAACACATTAACGTTATGATCTTTAAGCTCATTGTTTTATGTAATTAAAGGGTGGAATTAAGGATAAATATGCACAATTCAAGGCTTAACATACATGCGTTGGACCTCTAGAATGTTTCCCAAATTCTGCACCTTGTACATGGAATGATATAGCTCCAGCAGGGGTTCTGGTGAGAGTTTCTTGGAGATTCTAGTGGGGTGAGCAGATGTTCCACAGCTCGCTGCATCTCTCTCTATGTGTCATGAGGATGTAAGGCTATTTATAGTTGGGAATCGCAGAGAACGGGCCAATCGAAGTAGGGCGCATGTTGTTTTCACTCTTAAAAAGGGTTTTAGGAGGGGGCGCACGTAATTGGGGTTGAGCGCATGGCCAAGGAGCCCTGGGCGCATGGCCTAGGGCCTTGGCGTATGGTTCAGTGCCTGTGCGCATAGCCTAGGGCCTTGGCGTATGGTTCAGTGCCTGTGCGCATGGCCCAAAGCCTCAGGTGCATTGCCTTAGGGGCATGCACTTAGGGCTCAATTTTTTATTTTTCCCTTAATTTTCTTAAATCTGATCGCATTTTTCTCAGTTCTCGAGTTGATATATACTTCGTCTTCTTATGTTCCTTGACATTCTGAGCCCTAACAGATGCCCCTCGGTGCATTATGCTGGGCATTTTCGCTCTTTCCGGTGTAGTGCATCGGTCCAAGCTTGGCTATAAAAACACAGATCGACCCTTTCATTATCAAATTTCACTGTTTAGAGGTAGCGATAGATTTCAGGTGAGCTCATCCTTCTCTAGGGTGAGCGCATGCTCCCTGGGGGCGGGCACATGCCCCCCCCCGGGAGCAGATGCACGGCCACTGGGACGAGCGCATGGCTTTGGAGTTGAGCACATGCAACATGTGAATTATTTAATAATTTCTTCTTCCTTCAAGCGGGCGCATACGCTCACCCTTTTATTGCCCTTTGGGCATGCACCCCCTACTAGACTTAGTCATTTTCATGATTTATGAGCTAACATGGCCCTCTCATCACACATGTTTAATCAACTTACTAATGGTGCATGCTACTTTATACATAGAAAGTGTTGTCTGCTTGTTTTTTGATATATGCTAGCTTGTTTTAGGACATGCTTAGCGTGCGCTAGCCCAGCAAACTTGAGCATTTTGGTAATGCATTGGGCTTTCGATTGGATTTAGTATTGCTCCAAGTTTTAGTACCTGACTCATGCAGAGTTAACTTGTCCATGCATACACGGTCTAGCCTAACTATTTACTTTTCATGTTGTACAAGGTACATGTCAAATCCGCTATATGCATTTCCAAGTGTAACAAATGCATAATCTGTCTTGGCATGAACTCATCCGTCCACAAACGAATTTAATCTTATTAACATATGTATTTCACATCTAAGCCTTTTGCATATAAGTTCATTTGAATCAGTGGTCCTTGTGTGATTTATTTAAGTGTATGATTCTAATTTCTGATGTAAATTGACTATTTTTGTGTGTACCTTTGCATAATTGTTGTGTGTACGTTATGCTTGCCTCTGATGTTTATCTTGTTGTGGCTTGTAGTTCATCATGGTGGTAACCACTAGATCTTCAGCTGAAGCTTCTGACCAACAAGCCTCGAGTTCTGCATCTGTTGGACCGGGCCGAAGGAGGGCTTTTGTGGATCCCTCGAACCCGCCTGCGGTGAAATGCAGTTCATGATTCTTTCCAGTAGTTGACCTAGATGTTAAGGATTTCTCTGAACGCATCAAGAAGCTCCCCAATGATGTCTTGGTGAGAGTGTTTATAGATAAGAGCGCATTTGAGCCTCCTAGACAAGGTACAGAAGTGGAGTGGGATGCTTGGTATAGTTAGTTCGCCGGTGCCCGAAGTGATATTGAGGGCAGGCTCTTCCAGTCTACCTGCTCAGGGGGAAGATTCTGATCAGGGTGAAAAGAAGAAGAAGGAGAAGAATAAGAGAAAGGCAAGACATAACAATCCAAAGAAATTGAAGTGGCTCACTGACTTGAAATAACAATTCAGAATGCTAGGCCATTTGAATGAACAGACTGGTTTTGAGCCTTGGGTAAACAAAATCTTAAAGTGTCACAAGGAGACTTTGGAAAGCATAGGCCTTTATGACGCCATCGTGGCAACATCAGGCTACTTTTATCACGATCCAGTGATAATTGAGGGCTTCCTTAACCATTATTGTTCCGTCACCAATTCTTTCCACCTCCCATATGGTGAGATGAGCATTATCATCTGGGACTTACGCATGATCTCGGGCTTACTGATCAGAGGTGAGTATTGTGATGAGTATATCCCCACGAACTTGAAATTTTCTTCCTTTCGATGAGATAACTCCCATGAGGCTTACCATTCTGGGGTAATTTAATAATATGAGAAAGATCCATTATGAAGATTGGTTAGTTTATTTTAGTCATGTCATGAAGTAAGTGTTCGTTCGCCTGTTCTTTTCGCAGTTTAATAGCTTTAGCTTGCTCACTTCTAACTTGATATCTTCCTTTTAAGTTGGATTGCTCGGGATATAACGTCAGCGCCAAAGACCATAAGACGTTGAAGGATTGCTTCAAGCTTAAATTCCCTAAGCAGAACAAACTTTCTCTAACCTGCGAGTTGGTCGATTTCCTAGCATATTGGTTATTAGTGATCGCATTACCAAACTTGAAGAGCACGAACGGGGTCAGAATTTCTTGTCTTCCTGTGGTTAGAGCCCTTGCGAATGATCGATGATTTTCTCTGGTCCTGGCTGTACTATGTAACATGTACAAGGTGTTCGGTCAGGTGGCCAGTAATAGAGAGCGAGCTTCATTCGGAATGCACATGGCTTACTGCTTGTGGCATTACTTTTATAGGTGGTTAGGCGTGTACTTTTCATGGACATGTGATACGGCTCTATTTTCATGCTTCAGTCCCGAGTATATCCCATTACGTCATCTTATGAAGGCGAGGATGATTGCGCAGACGCTAGAGTAGCTAGCCAATAAGATTGGAAGTTGGGACAGAGTATGTTTCTATCATTTACCTGTTTCGCATACTAAAGAGGATCGTGAGGTCGTGGATGACGATACTTTAATCGATTCTTTTGAGCAAGAGTTTTTTTTTTTAATTTCTATTCGTACCACTTCATTGCCGTTGCATAAGGGTATAGAGTTATGAGCAAGCCTTATTATATGAGTCGGTTCGCCAAATAATTTGGATATGATCAGGGTGTCTCGATGACATTGCCAGAGTTGGCGAGAATAGAACATGCTTATGGCACGGGCCCGTCTAATGGATGTGGCTTTCACACTAATCTCATTGCTAGCTTGAGTGATTAGCCCTCCCCTGGTTGGTCATAGGTAAGCCCTTTCGATATTTTCAGTTTTCTAAAGATTTTTCAATGCAACTCCTTTTTCACTTCTTTTTCATAGAGTCGAAGAACCCAAAGGCTTACTTTGTACTAAAGCATTAAGCACATAATGGTAACAACATAAGATATTTAAAAATCATTGCCCTAAGTTATTTTTCACTATTTTGAACGTGATGGATAAAACTCTCTGACTTGGTTCCTCAACGCTTTAGACCATAATCTAATCAATTTAAATATCCTTTCAAATGAGAGATGTGTAATGTGAACTAGACTCATTAATGTTTAAACTTTCTATTGGTCAAATAATCAAAGGAACTCATGTAGAAAACTACTAAAGCATGCGAACGTTGTTAACGGTTGGGTGGAATATCTCGACGGAATATGATGCCTCTTAATCCCATCTTAATTGTTAAAGTTTTTTTTTTATTATTGTTGAGGCATCGATTTCATGGGACCGTTCCCCTCATCGCTTGGACAACTTTATATTCTACTCACCATGGACTATGTTTCAAAGTGGGTAGATGTGATTCCTTATAGAACTAACGATCATCAAATGGGTCTAGGGTTCCTTAAACAAAATATCTTGTCTTAATTTGAAACACCTCGAGCCTTAATAAGTTATGGGGGCTCTCACTTTCTAATAGACCTTTTGAAGTGTTAATCAAGAAATACGACATTATGCACAAGGTGAGCACCCCATATCACCCATAGATGTATGACCAAGCTAAAATTTTTAATAGGGAGATTAAACATATATTGGAGAAAACAATAAACCCCAATTGCAAGGATTTAGTCTCTTCGACTAATCGATGCATTGTAGGCTTACCGTACTACGTACAAGACCCCTATTGAAATGTCCCCTTATAGGTTCATCTATGGAAGGCTTGTCACTTGCCCGTGGCGTTGAAACATCGGGCGTATTGGGCTATAAAGACGTAAAGACGTTCACCTTTAACAAGGCTAACTCGTTGTGCAAATTGCAATTAAATGAGCCAAAAGAAATTCAGAACGATGCTTATAAAATTCTTGAATTTATAAGAACTAAATGAAAGCTTTTCATGATAAACACATTTTCAGAAAAAACTTTTGAATCGAATCAAAAGGTTCTTTTGTATAGTTCATGATTACACTTATTTTCAGGCAAGTTGAGATCTCAATGGATCGGTCCCTTCATTGTTAAAACGGTAACTACATGGGGCTATCGAGATAGAAAATCATGTGAATGACAATATATTCAAAGCGAACGGTCAAATATTCAAGCCATTTATGGAGAATTTTGCTTAAGAGGATATGTCCATATCTCTGGAAGATCCTGTCTATCGGGATTGATCTCCTAGTTTGATGGAGATTCTCTTTTTAGGATAGGTAGGTAGGTAGGTTTGTTTATTTTATTTGTTTATATGTGGCGTAGATGATTCTCCTAGTCTGATGGAGAAATCACTCTCTCACGTACTCTCTCACCCATCTCCCCTTTATTTTATTGCTCTCATGTTTATTAGCATTGTATGATCTTTCTTAACATTAAGGGCAATGTTAGATTACGGTTGGGGGTGGGATTCCTGTGGAATTTTGTTTATCTTCTCAATTTTGTACCAATTTTGAAAATTTTGAAAAGCTTTTGAGAAGTTTATTCTAGTATACATGAATCGAATATGAAAATGTCTGAATTTGAGAATGATGAGGCATAAAGTAACTTCGATTTTAAAAGCCTAGTGAATAGTGAATCAATAATTTTTTAAAAGAGTTTTTTACATTAAGTATTTAGTAGAAAGTTTTAAACATTGTTGAGTCCATACTTCACTATTCACATCCAATTTACACTTTTAAAGATTAGGTTGGATATGGTGGTTGTTAACTTGACAAATATGAGAAAGTGCTGGGAACCAAAGTCTATTGATCCTTAGAAAAGAATGTGAAGAAAAATGTTGAAAAGTGCATCGAAAAGGGCTAACTATGAAGAAAAGATTAGGAGTGAAAAGAAGATATTTTGAAATAATTAGAGAGATTTTAAAAAGAAATACCATGGAGTTAAAGCCGTCAATTATACAAAAAGAAGAGGAAAAAGAAGAAAGTAAGGTGATTTAATGACTTTGGTTGATCTGACCACTTTTAGTAATTGTCTTTGTTAACTTTACTATTGAAAATCGATCCCTTATTAGTGTTAAGTTGGATATCACCAAGCATTCTAAGGACTCTTTGTCTAAGATCATTCTACTAGTTAATTAATGATTTAGCTCGGCTTGATAAATTGTTAATTATATCGTGAACTAGGTGGACATCACTTTCGTTGCATTATGCCTTTGAATTCTTGAAATTGAAAATTTTGAGTGGGGGGGGGGGGGGGTGTTAAGACTTAACTATTACATATTTAACCTCAATTATGCATTGCTTTTCTGAACATTTGAAGGGTTAAATGATCTAATTAAGTTTGTTTTCTACATGCGAGGTACTTTGGGAATCTAAGATGAATGTGAGTTGAAAATGATGATTTAAAGCTTGAGAGAATTCAAGTTGAATAAATGAATATTTGGTCCATGAATATGAAAATTGGAAGACCCAAATATCCAAGGAATCTAAGTATCGAAGCTCAAATACAAAGTGGAATTTAGGTACACATCAACTAAAGAAAGACAACACAGTTTAAGTAGTCGACTAGGGTCCTCGAGCCATCTCGAGCGATCAGCCATTACGTGATGAAAATCCAAAATTTGACAAAAATTCACTGGACACTTTTTAGTAGGTTTGAGCACTCGATGGCCAAGGCTCGAGCACTCGACAATTAAACTAATTTTTGGAAGAAAATTTGCTGGACATTTTTAAGAAGGCTCGATTACTCGAGACTAGGACCTTGAGTGCTCGAGGATACCTTCAAGCCATCTCAAGTGCTCGACTAAGTGATCGATGGTTTGCACGAGTGTGGAGATTTGAAGTCAGTTCAAAGACGATGTGGATTTTTTT
Organism: Liriodendron chinense; assembly: GCA_003013855.2. Classification (NCBI taxonomy): domain Eukaryota; kingdom Viridiplantae; phylum Streptophyta; class Magnoliopsida; order Magnoliales; family Magnoliaceae; genus Liriodendron; species Liriodendron chinense. Next base: position 401,755 of record PVNU02001237.1, read on the forward strand.
TATTTAAAGGGATGTTTTAGGCTATTCTAAGGATGAATTAGGGTATGGGAGAGAAACCAAGTGACGACAAAGCTTTCACGGAGCCGTTCTTCTTCTTCAAATCTTCAGTTCTTGTTTGTTTTTATATTTTTGTTTGAGATTTAGTTCAATTATGTTAATGCTTGACTAAACCTCTTAGCTAAGGCTAAGAGGAGAAGCTTGTAGTCATTCTATGGTGTTTAATTTTTTTTTTTTTTTAATTCAAGTACTTTGGTTTGAACAATGAATTTTGATAGATTGGTTTGAATAAAAGTGATAGTTTTAGTTTAATCGTTAGATCCATTGTTAATTCTTGTTACTTTGGATGCTTTTGATTTTCTGATATTGATTACTTGGATTTATAGAAATGTTAATCTGTAGAAATCCTAAATTTAACATGATTTAAAGTACGGTGAATGCTTCATATCTTCTACACATTAAGTACTTTGATATTCAATTAGAATTGATCAATTGAAGTTCATATCCTTGTTGGCTTTTAAATTATAGTTTAACTGATTTGATCGTTCAATTGGATAGAATAGGACTTCGATTCCAATTGTGTTATGAACATTAATTGATGAACACAACATTATAGATTGATTATAAGTGGATTTTTGGAGCTTTAGTTATTTCTATTGATAGTTTCATTTATTTAGTTCCCTAGCCAGAACCCTAGGTCCTAACTCTAATCCGAACCCAAGCCCAAACCCTGAATCCTAAAACTCGATTTGACCCAGTCACCCCGCTTAATCAAAATCCAAACCCTAAAAGTCCTGAGTCAACTCACTAGTCAACTCACCCGGTCAGCGCGCTCAATCCAATAACTCAGTCAACTCACCCGGTTAGCGCGCTCAATCCAATAACTCAGTCAATGACTTTGTTAAGCCCAAACCCAGAAACCAAGCCTAAACCAAGACCCAGAAACAAACCTAATTGGAGTTCCAGAGGAGGCAGGAACCCATCAAACCTCATAGCAAGGACTCCAGATGCTTTGATGGAGGAGTGTTGAGGCTCAAAATATCACCAATGATAAAAGAAGTGATGACTTGAATACATCAGTCAAAGTTAGCAACAAACCTAAAAACAGTTAGGAAAGTAGTAGAGCGCCGGTGCGGTCCTAGCTCGGGCAGATTGTGCAATCACACCTAGAATTGAAATCTGTGATTCCGGAGCTAATCCAACATGCGTATTGGCTCTAAATGCTTTAGAATGCCTAAAACCCCTAACATTCAAATTTAGATGCCATGCGATGCATATTTCTCCCTGCACACCCCGAAATACGTTTTCCCCCGCTAGGAATCGACTGAAGGATCTGAATGGGTAAGGAACTACCAAAATTAACAGCATTTGACCATTTTCCAACCAACTCGTTCATTCAGCAACATTATTAAAGGCTAAAAGTGCTCTAGCGTCAATGACTTTGATCCCCGAAAAGGTACATGTCCATTGGAGTGAACAATCGAAGCCTGAAACCTAAATTTTTCTAATTATGAGAACAGATATTAGTTAAGAGCTCACTTCCAGTCAGAGGATGATTGCGCAAGCAATATACATTTAAAGAAAATGATATGTCATTAGAATTCGTACCAAGTCACGATTTTGATAAGTCCATGATTATCTAATTCCAAGTTGTAACGAAGGAGATATGTGTCGTTCCCCAAAGACCGTGCATTATTGATGACATTGATCACTTGTGGCCCAATTTTGAAGATAAAAAAGGCTTCTAAATCTAATCATGATAGTTCCATTGCTGTAGATCAGTAAAATAACTTTTCAACAAGTATAAAAGCGTCCAGATCAGATTTGTAATGAAGAAGTTATGGCCATTTTCGTGGAAACGCGCAAGTGCTTAATAACATGCGCTCGGCCTAAAATGCTGAAAAAATTCTTAATCTGGAAGCTGCCAAGAGAGACATGCGCCCGGAGCTCCATTTCTCCATCTCCAAGAGGCACATGCTCCCTGGGCTGTGCCACATGCACCTAGAACCTCCATCTGCTTAATCCTGATTGGATCTGTACCCTAAAAGCCTGTCTATAATTAAATAGCCCAACCCCCTGATGACCTCAGTATGCAGACTGAAGAGAGAGAGAGAGAGAGAGAGAGAGAGAGAGAGCATCAAGGGACACATGCGCCCACACTCCCGTCTCCAAGGGACACATGCGCCCACTCCTACATGCGCCCACACTCCCGTCTCCAAGGGACACATGCGCCCACTCCTACATGCGCCTACTTTCACATGCGCCCATCCTCTAGTATATGCGCCTACTTTCTCTTCACATGCGCCTGGACTGGCCACACCTGCTCTGTACTACACTACACTTGCCTGCATTGCACCTGCACTACACTTTGTACACCTTATTTACATAAAAATGTTTAAGTAAATGTCATATTTTAATTGATGTTTCCATTTACTTTAAGTTATTTATGTAAATAAGAAAGTACCCCCCATTTGGATTTAAGAAAAAATACTAAAAAAAAATTTTCAATAATAAAAACATTGATTTTCCATCTGAAGTACAAATCGCAACTTTTTGGCACTCCTCAAAAAGTTTATCTTTTGAATAGAGGAGTTTTCTTCGAATCTAAACCATCCAAAAAATCTGAAATACCCTAATTAAGCTAAAAGACCAAAATCCAATGAAATATTCATGATATATTATGGTCGATCTGTAGATAGATAAAAAATCTAAATTTTTACTTAGAATTTTCAAGCAGCGAAATGACCATAATATCGTTTTAGTATAAATCTATACAGAAATAAAGCTGTGATTAGATAATATTGCTTGCTTCATGCATCAACACCCATCTTGCTTAATCTAATATTCATCTATGCTTAATCTAGCATTCATCTTCCTTAATCCAGCACTCATCTCTGCTTAATCTAGCACTCATCTTGCTTAAACTTAACATTTACCTTACTTAATTCGATATGTATTCAACCTCACATAGCATACATACTATTGTATTCTCACATACATCATTCTTACATGACATGTCTTCTATTATATCTATCATATACAATCAATCTCATACGATATATATTCTATTATATTCATAGTACATCAAAGATCCATTGCCTTGTTACAATGTCCTGCACATTTATGCATGCGTGAGCAGGTTCTCTACTTATCTCTCATTGCGAATTAGCTATCAACAAAGGTGCAGGATTGAGATCGCTTCTGAAGACAAGCCAGCAGACTCCAACATGATTCGACAACTGATTACAAGAACTTTGTATCAATTATGTTCATTGCACAACTAGAGTTTAGCCCGGATTAAGGCTTGAGACTAAATAGAAGGGACTATGGTTACCATTCAAAACCATAAACAAAGAGTTCCAGATTACCTTAAGATGCTTGTTATGAACTACTATCGCTAGAGTTAGTCGATGTATTACTCATCCAAAACGGTATCTGCTTGTTGGACTGGGTAGGTAGTTGTGATGTGCCTTCCTGCGATTATCGGTGCAAATAAAGCAGGTGATGACTCTGAGTTGTGCTATCTAATAGTCGTAGTTCGTGTACTCCAATGGTCACCCGTCATAAAAATACAAGAAGACGACCCAACGATGCACAGCTTGATAAGAAAACCCTTGACAGTCTTTTAACCCGGACAATCCAAAAGAACATAGGACAGAAACATCCGGTTTGTCTAAACGATGGTTCAGGTCCATAACAAAATTACACAGGTATCTACGACCGCAAATTCAAAGACCATAGTCCCCGATGACTTAGTCGCCTGCTCGATATATCCGGGTCTTTTCTCGAATACTCCATCTATTGTACAAATATTATTCATAGTGGAGTTTTGTCACTTTGTGCCGTGATTTTCTCCTACAAGGGTTTCCACGTAAAAATCTTTGTATTCTTTATAGTGTGGATGATTTGCATTGATGCTTCCTCATTTACTTTATGTAATTATCTATGACGCTTTCATACATTTACTTTTACCTTTTAATCAAGGGTGATCATCCATTGATGTAATTAAAGGTTTGTGCCAGATCATGACCTGAAATGTACAAGAATTTAGAATCTCTGGAATAAAATTCATCCTGCGATATGTCCTCTTGTGTACTTTGTGTTTGTTTATGATTGCTCATGAATGTTTCCTATACTAAAAAATTCTCCAGAACAACGAAACACAAAAAAACTGCCTTGAGCATTTTCTAGTTTTAATAAGGAGCCTTTCCAAAGTAGGATGCTCAACTAGGGACTGGCAACACCCAGGGTACCATTAGCCATGTGGTTGACCTCCTCCCTTGGTAGAGCTTCTCTTAATCATGTGGTTTCGCCCTTTTTCAACCCTCAAGTGTTCGAAAAATGAGACTTTACTATGATGCCCCTCTCCTTGAGTCAAATTTACCGTTTTACCATCTGATCTAACCATCCAAGTATTGCCACATGGAAATCTTTGATCCTAGCCACTCAAACCAAGGTTGGGGCTATAAATAACCCCCTCCCCTTCTCATTTCAACAAAACTTAACCATTCACAACCCACCAAGGGTCCCTCATCCCTTAGCCTTAACCACCCCTCCACTAAGGAGAGCGAGAGCGAGAGATAGATAGATAGATAGAGAGAGAGAGAGAGAGAGAGAGAGAGAGAGAGAGAGAAAGAGTTCGGCCCTAGTCTAGCTCAACTCAACTCAGCATAGTCCGAGTTCGAGCCTCTCGAGCCATCCAAGTCTTAGCCCAAGCCACTTGATCAAGTCCTTGCAACACCCTATACATTTAGCCATCCAGCCTTCAATAAACTTTTGTCCAATTTTGTATTAGCATCGTGCAACATCTACTCCCTTCTCAACCCCCTGCTCATCTCATCCATTAATAGCACATAGCATTTTGAATCAATATCGGTTTGGGCGTATGCTTTGAGACTTGCCGATTAAATCGGATCTTGCCCATCAGAAACCCTGATCGATATATATCACATTTGAACATTACCTCGGCACTCTGTCAGTACAAATGTCTTCTCTATGGCATGCCGATTTGATCGGAGCCCGCCCACCAGAAATCCATGCTGATTAACACCTAATACTGCATTACATTTACACATCACGCCTGCACTCTGTTAGTATGAATGTATGCTCTGAGGCTTGCCTATATAATTTGAGTCTTACCCACCAGAAATTCGTGCTGATTAACACTAATCATAGCATTGCATAGCATATGCATCGTTAGTACAAGAACCGGAACTAATCCTCAGAATTTGTTTAATCCTGTGAAGTAGAGACTGTATGCCTGTACAGGTAGAGTGAGTGCCTAACACATTCCCTCTCTATAACCACAATCCTTACCTCAAATCTTCGGACGCGGATCAAGGAGTCATTTTAAGATTATGAATATTTGAATTCTTGTTCTTAAACATTTCTACAAGGTGTAACTTACTGTAGATTCAAAGTAATTGGCTAGTGGCGAAAATTGCATCTATTGCTCACACTTATAGACACTAAGCGTGCGAAAGCTTAGAGCAGAGCTTGTAGAACTATGATTAAGTCTTAGATGGGGGTGATTAGGACTGTTTTAAAATCCTTTTAAAAACTTCTTTGTCTAATTAAACTAATTAATAGTTATACACTAATTAAGCAAGAACACTTACCTTCCAAGCATAAGTGGGTCCAATCACAAATAGGGCTGTCAACGGATCGGATACGGGCCGGATCATTGATGATCCATATCCGATCTGATTAAGGATATATCTGACCCGAACCCGACCTGAATTCGATTCAGATCACAAGTATATGATCCGAACCCGACCTGTTTAAATAATTTGAAACCCGTATCCGATCCGAATATGATCCGACCCGACTCGGTGACCGGATGGATGGGATGGATTTATAAAAAAAACATCACTTTGGGCCCCACCTTGGTTCCCAGCGCAGGAACTTCCTGCGCAAGGCTTTTGTAGGCTATCACATCAAATTTCGTTCGTCAGTGCACTCACCGTCTTGTCAATGAGAAAGTCTGTCTAAAAATGGTACCTTCGCTCGGCCCATGCCATGGCCCACTGATTCCATCATCACCACACAACTCACAACCCACGTCTAATCCAAGCTTTTACATTTCCACACCTTTCTTTCATTTAATCAACGACTCTCTCTCCTTTTCAAAAATACTTTCCACCAATGCAGTTGCATATACTACACTAGACTATCGGAAGCGGATTGAGCTGTTTGGGGGCCATACAGATATCTGTGACAAATCCACACCGGCCATCTTTTTTGAAAAACTACAATAGGACATGATTCTAAAAATCATGTAGATCTAAAACTCACGGGGCCCAAACCATACTAAATAGTCGGGACTGAACGTCTGACGTTGAGAGAAGTTTTGTTTCAAGATGATATTTGTTCCTAATAATTCTATGAATGGTTTAGATGGCATATAAACATCATAGTAAGCTTCAGGAAGGTTTCAACGGCGGACGTTACTTTTATCACTGTTTTGTTGGTGTGGACCACTTATGTTTTAGATCTGCCTGAACTTTATAATCCTCTCCTATTGTAGTCTTCTAAAATAGATGGACGGAGTGGATTTGTCACGGACGTCTCTCTGAACTTCATACAGCCCCGGGCACAGAGACATCCCTCGGACTATCAGCTCCTCGCCCTACATCCCTTGGACCATCCTGTCCATCCCGACCCTGTGATCGGCGACCAGCCATCCAAATTTTCAAAGAAGGAAGAGAGAGAGAGAGAGAGAGAGAGAGAGAGAGCTTTGTTCACCTGAGACAGCGAGACATCTGGTCAGTAGGACGGGAGCAGACTGGAGCAGAGAGGCAAGGAGGCGAGGAGAGCAGAGGCGTGGTGGTGCGTGGAGAGCAGAGAGGCGTGGTGCGGTGGTGGTGCGTGGAGAGCAGAGGCAGACCGAGGAGAGCAGAGGCGAGGAGGCGAGGAGCAAAGAAGAGGCATTAGGGTTTTCTTTTTCTTTTTCTTTTATACATCTCTAATCGGGTTGTTAATGGGCCGGATCAAGGTAGATCTGAATCTGACCCGAATATTAAACGGATCGAATTTATCTACCTGAATTCGACCCAATGATCCGATTATTGATCCGAATCTATTTAAATTGGAGCGGATCTGGATTGGATACAGATTATGATCTGTGCCGTTAACAGCCCTAATCACAAAGGTTAGCAAAGAGTAAACAAATAAGCAAACTAGCTTAAACATATAGATTATAAAGATGCAACATGATGAGCTTCTAATCAATGTGCAATTAACTAGACTACAAAAGATATAGCTTGTAAGCAACTAGTCTAGAAGTGAAACTACAAGATGTGTGTGAGAATCTACATATCAATACATAGCATATATTCCATTCCAACATTCATATAATTGACAATTAAAGACAATGCATGAATAAAAATTGCTCAAATGACAATCTTAAACACAAGCATGTATAGTGGTTCGACTACTTGTCTACTCCACTCCCGGCTCACGTACTTAACCCTTGAGTACATCGGATATCACTATAATGGAGGTTTTAAATAAGGTTAACATCTCAACCTTTACACGGAGGTTTTGGCACAGGTTCACCTCTCAACGCGAATAGAGTTTTTGGACCAGGGATAACTCTCAACCCGAATGGAGTTTTGGACATGGGCTAACTCTCAACCCTAGGAGTTTACAGGTTCTTCCTAACTTATACGTACGCACCTATGTTGGTGGCTCCCATTGAAGACTTGTTTAGGCCCGACTAACGTGCCAAAGATCGCCAAACGACCCTACGTGGTTTTAAGTAGGATAACCGTCAACTTTAATTTCACATTCAATCATCTTAAAAGGAATGAGTGCAATGACTCCTAAAATGACAACTGACTTGTCGGATTGAGCCCCTTGTTCAGCGTCTTGATGGGTTGCTTGATCTCCGCTCTCCTGTGCTTCAATCAGCTCCCCGATGCTCCTCTGATCGTGTTGCCTTTGCATTTCCAATGCCTCAACTCTAACAATCAATCACATTGCATGAGATGCCCAAGGTGATATGAGTTGGTGTGCATTTTCTACAAATAATAGGAGTTGATTGCCTAGAGGAATTCCACATAATAGGATCTTTAGGGAGGTTTACATTAAGGATTTACCTATGGTCAATGTGTTTAAACATCTAAAGATCAGGAGAGAACAAGTCCATCTTCATTTGAGATTTGAATGCTCCATCTTGTGATTAAACATAAGGAAGATGACTTGGAATGCTTAGGGTTAGAGCCTAATGATATGGGCAATAAGGGTGGCTCCTAATGCACTAAAATATCTCCCAGTGCCCCCAAAATTAAGCACAACCTTTATATAAAGAAATCACCAATGACTATAAAATGGCTGCCAACGGCTCTTTGCCGACCGGTCGTGGGAGGGTCCATGACCGGTTGGTCGTTGAGGGACGACCGATTGAATTAAGGGCCCTGGACTAGTGACATGTTGCTATCATAATTTTGCCTTCTGCCGACTAGTCGGATAGACCATATGACCAGTCGAGCGACAGGTCGAATTAGCCCAGGGACAAATTATTTTAGTCAGATTGTTGTTGTCCCATTTTGGGCCTCTGACGACTTGTCGGTTAGGGGCTGTGACTGGTCGGCAGACACATGAGTTGTGTTGTTGTCTGACTTGTTTTACAGCAACTCATACAATCTCTTTAGCCATCATTTGGGTGATCTTTTAGGACATCTAAGGCTAATCTAAAATGACTACAAGTATGCCTATTAGATCAGCGTCATCTGGAGGTTTGAGTTTTGGTTGGTTTAAGGTTCAACAAGACTCACTAGGCATCTCATTTACCTGTTTCTTCTTCCTTAATATAGCATATTCACTTGAGTCTTTGTTCTTCATCTTCTTTAAGCTCAACCGACTACCTAGACTCATTGACCTACGTAATTGAGAAATAAAGTGTACTAGTATGTCATAAATAAAGTGTACTAGTATGTCATAAAAAAGTACACTAACAATTACAACTCCAATCGTATATCATGCCTTCTAAATATACTAATACACTAAAAAAACCCTGATAAATGGCAAACCCATGACGAGTTCGATGTCCACAACCATTAAGCTTCTTCTTCTTATTCTTCTTCGTTTTTTTCAAGGCCTAAAATAAGCTATCAAATGAGTCAACCACAAAGATAAAACACATGGTCAGGGCGGAGCCTATGGAGCACCAACCAGGAGTGACGTCCGTACTAGAAGGTTCAGCATTCGACCTGCGTCGTAGTTTGAATGGTTCTGATCAGCTGCACGGTGCTATGGGTAGGTTGATGGTGTATAGTTTGAAATACTACACAGGACTATCAATTACTTTTTGCAAGATGGATGCTCTTGACGGTGACGTTGGGTGGGGCCGTATTTTAGTACTTTACTACTTAAAATGGCAGTCCTGTCACTGTGTGATCTGGGCCGCTTTGGTCCCTGGCGCAAGGAAGGAAATGAGAGTGGTTTTTGCCGCGTTGGACCTGGAAGAAGCACTCATCGCCCACTACTTGATACGTCTGAGGTGGGGCAGTGGATCTGTACCCTCCATCTATTCGGCCCTGACAGTGTACATAAGGAGGTAAGAAAAGGGGCGCGGCTTCGGTGGAACCCCGGATCTACCAAAGTGGGTGGATGCTTACTGTGGGACCTACCATGGTGTATGTGCCTTGCATCCACACCATCCATCCATTTTGACAGCTCATTTTAGAGCATGATTCCCAAAATGAAGTAGATCCAAATCTCAGGTGGACCACTCACAAAAGACAGTTGTGATTGACCATTAAAAGCTTCTTGTGGGTAAAAATAAAAAATAAAAGGTTTTGGATCGCTTCATCCACGTCTTTGTGACCTTATCAACGGGTTGGATGAGAAATAAGGTTCAATCGCCACTTTTTAGTGTGGAGTGGTCCACCTAAGATGTGGGTATGCTTCATTTTTGGGATCATGCCTTAAAATAAAGCCATCACAGCGTAGATGTAAGGCACATACATCACGGTGGGCCCCACGATCAGGGATCTGCCTGCCTGGGATCGACAGAAGCTGCGCCCTTAAATTTTTTTTTATCAATATGGTAAGTGGTATCGAGATGGACGGCCAAGATGAAAACAGTATCAAACAGAAGAACACCTATGGCATGGGCTGCTCCTGACCATCCATAGTCAGGAGGTAGTTGAAATTTGAAAGTCCCGGATCCACTCATGCGTGTATAGCTGGGCTACGAACGGTGGTTTAGAGTTAGCTGACCAACTGTTGGCTTATAAGGAGTCTATTGTCCTTGCTAGGAGTATATATTTCCCTTCTGAAGTCTCTGAGTTCGGGAAGAAATTCCGAATTCAGCATCGGGTTCCGTACATGCAGCGCAAGACATGGTGGATCTGAACCGTTCGCTCCTGTCCTTAATGGACTACTGTTCAAACATAACAGATAACTGTCGAAAGGACAGCTATAGTCAAAGTTGTTGTCGAGCCCTAGACCTTGTGTTGAAAGTCTATGGAGTCTACCACCGGGATAAGGACCCAGCTAGGAACTTCAATTACACGGGGGTGATTCAAACGAAATGGGACTGCGTCCTTACTGAGTTACTCAGTCCATCAGTTTTTCCAGCTCATTTTTTGGGGTTGAGCCCAAAATTGAAGCATATCCAAAGCTCAAGTGGACCATATCACAGAAAAGCAGTGAGAACATTCCCCAGTTGAAGCTTTTATAGGGCCCACAGCGATGTTTATTTGTTATTCAACATGTTTATAAGATCGCACAGTCATGGATGAAGGGAAAAAAGGGACACGGATTGCGTCCAAACGCAATATGGACGAAAAGCATCCAAAACAAGCTGCGGAGGGACCCACCATGATGTATCTGTTTATAATCTACTCTGTCCAATCCTTTCCTAAGATCAGTTTTAAGTTATGAGACTAAGAATGAGGTAGATCCAACTATCAGGTCGACCACACTAGAGATGACTCTTGCATCTCATGCTTGGTGCACTAGAGATGACCACACTATAGATGACTCTTGCATTTAATGCTCGGTGCACTTGGTGCATTTAATGCAACCGAGCTCAATATTATGGTGTGGCGGACCTCAGTGTTGGATCTACCTCATTCTTGGTCTCATGCGGTCAGGCCTAATCTTAGACGGGGAATGGACTGGAGTGGATAAACATATAAATTACAGTCGGCCCCTCACAGCTCCATTTGGAGGCTTTGTGTCTATACTAAGTTGGGACGCAACCTGCTCCCAGAAAAAAACAAATATCAACTTGATAAAAAGCTACTAACTCATGAGAATTTTTCAATGGTAAACATTCAATTCACACTGCTGTACACTTGAGATTTGAGAATCTGGATCCTCTGTTGACTTCCAAATAGAAAATCTTTATTTGGTAGACATCACATTGCATGACGTCAATGTGATCAGGTTGCACTAAGGTGCAGACCTATATGATGACATAGATCAATAAAAAGGCTCTAAGTAGAAATTTCTGGCTTGGAACCATAAGAGGATTTGGACCCGACATTTGGATATACTTCATTTTTGGCTCTAAGCCCTAAAATTATCTAGCAAAATGGATGAATGGAGTGGATAAATTACATAAATGGATGGATTGAGTTACTCAGTACACAATCCACTTCCGTTTCAAACAAGCCATCAATTTTAGGGCCCACTGGGCCGAAGGCTCCCATCTAACTTCTCTAATGCCATGTGTGATGTGGACAGCAGGAGCTACAGCACCTCTGTAGTGGGGCTGTTTCTTTGGTGAGCAGGAGCTGCCAAAATGGGGCATCATGTTTTACCTGTCAAAGTAGGTCCTAACAGGCATCATCTGCATGCCAATGATATGCAGCCACGTAGGGTCATTAATCCGCTCAAGACAGGCCCAAGACAGGCCCACCATTTGTATTGGTGTAGGACACATGGTAAGAGGTGACCTGCCATGTCAGTAAGCCTGACATAGTCATGTCATGCCTTCTCTCCCCCAATGCCCACACGCCACGTACTAGCCTGTCCTAAGCTTGGGACAAGCTTGGGTAGTTCCTAATCCGCTCCCCTCCATCAGATGCTGATTGCTAGTAACCTACTCACTAGGATATCACTAACGACCCAGCCGTTTTGGCCCAATTGGAGATATGTTTCTATTTTTATCTATATTTTTATTTTTATTTATGCTGTTCATCTTTTTTTTTTTTTTTCCTAGCTTAGTTTTAGTGCACGAGCTCAAAAATGAGGAAGATCCAAAGCTAAAGTGAATCCACATAACAAGAAAAATTGAGAGTAATGATTCCCACTGTTGAAACCTTTCTAGAGCTCAACATGATTTTTTATTTTTCATCCAAACCTTTACACAAGGTAAAAAAACACCCAGATGAAAAGAAAGCAAAAATACCAGCTTGATCCAAAGCTTCTGTGGCTGGTAGGCATTTGATCTCCACTGTTTCATATGATGTGATCGGCTTTAGCATTGGATCTTCGATATTTTTGGGCTCATGCACTAAAATAGGCTGGCAAAATGGATGGATGGAGTGGAGTGGAGAAAACACATACATCATGGTGAGCTCCACAGAGTCAGGTGGTAAACCGTGTTTATCTCTTACCGTTGAAAACTGAGGCAGATAAAATTCAAAGGTGGACCACACAATGTGGACTAAACTCTTACCGTTGAAAACTTCTTGAATGTCATAGAAGTTTTGGATCAGATGATATTTGTGTTTTCCCTTAATGCAAGTTCAAGTAATTTTATGAATAGGTTGGATGGGAAATAAATGTAACAGCCCTAGGAAATTAAGTTTCAACGGTGAGCATCATTATCACTGCTGCTTCCTGTGGTGTGGTCCTACTTGATCCTTAGATATTCCTAACTTTTGATCCCATTCTATAAAATGCCACAGAAAAATGGATGGATGGTGTAGATAAAACCCATACATCACGGTGGCCACCCAGATCTCCTATTCGCAGCTGGAGGCCGGCGGGCATAGGACGCAATCCACGTTCGAAAAATAGTTCCATGCAAACGTCACTGCACATGTCATGCGCGTGTAGCAATCTAAACTGTCTAAGTTCATCAGCCTCGTAGTGAAGGCAATACAACCAGGAAGTCAGGATGATTGAATTTTTTTAACTTGGGAATAATATACCTGGGTTTGTTGAATTTGGACCGTAGATGCTTATTCCTTTTAGCCATCCATTGAGTCCGGGCAAAAAGACCTGTGCTTTGTATTTGGAATGATTGGAATCCAAATCACAAATTAAGGTAATTCCAAATCTCTAGTTGTGTTTAGTGGCCTGTATTTGAAATACATTGGAATTCAAAAATAAAAATTCATTGAAATTCAATAATATATTTGTGAACACCTCTATCAAGGCCACGCTCCTAGGACTCCTCCATCCTATCCTCAAGGATAGAGTGGTTAAGAGGTTTCCTTGCACGTCGCTATTTAGGATACAATTCTAAGGAGTATATGATTTGTTTATTTTGATTTGGTTCTCTTGGTTTTACAATACCTTTCTAAGATGGCTAAAATAGTACAGTTTGAACATTTGGAGTTGCCATTGGCTGATTAGGCTCGATATGTGTTCATGGTCGACTAGAGTCCGTATATTTGCCTTTGGAGGTCAGGAAACCACGAAATTCTCTAGACCTAAGTGACTCATGTGGTTTGCCTACAGCTATGGAAATTCAGGTAGGGGACTTGGTTACAAATGATGAAGTAAATAGATACCCTCTCCTACACGCATTGAGTGTAGTTTCTACTTTAAGATGCGTGACTATTAGGGGAGTTATGACACCTGCAAATATGTTAATCATGTAGCCATGCTTTGCATAACCCCACCAGAGGGTCGGGCAGGAGAAAAGAAAATTAAAAAAATCCTAGCCTTACTTCACAAAGTTAAAAAAGAGGACAGGTGAGCAGAATAAAATAAAGGCAAGAAAAAATAAGTGTAGTAATTACAAGAACAAGAATAGGGGTTGGCTACAATGGAATGTGCAGATTGAACCATGTTTTAAGCTTGACTAAGATATAAGAAAGAAAAAGAGAGGTCAAACACCCATTTTAAGTACAAAATAAATAGTTGGACATCCCTAATTCTGGCTCTATTCTTGAACTGATTGGCTTTCTTTATGAATAAATCTTTTGTGGTTGGCTTGAATGAAGCAGGAGCTAGGCATAGGTAGAGTTTGTTCTAGGATATCCTAGGTAGCAGAGTTTCCTCGTTGTTAGGAACAGAGACTGAGTTAAGACTTCAGAAACTTCTCACAGCCTCTCTACTATTCTTTCTGCCATTTTTTGCCTTTTGGATAGAAGGCTAGAGGCTGAATTTATAGGCTAAGTAATCGTCGGCTATTTGGCAGCTGATTGGACACTTTATAGAATTTTACCACGCAGGATCTGTCTGAGAACATATAAATATTTGGCTTGCTAAAGTTTGGGTGCTAGGTATCTGTCGACCAATGGTTGGCCGACGGTACGCTACTTCCAGTTTCGAGATAGTGCTCATGCTTTCCCCTTCGTCCTTTTGGTTTTCGAGGTTTTTCCTGGCCTTGGCGATCAGGGATGTGATCTAGTTCGTTCATTTCTCCTGGGATAGATTTTTTTTTTTTTTATCCGGGCGTCTTTATTTGATGGGCTTTCAAGTGCCCCTTTGAAAGATTAGTGCAGTTTTATGGGGGTGGGTTCGATGGGTGAGTTCTGGGGGGTGGCTACTTAAGTGTCCTTGTTGAGGGAGCCGAGAGCTGATAATCTTTGGATCGGGTGTGGTAGCCTAGGTTTAGGAGAGGTCAAAGAGTCTGCCTTTAAATTTTCAGGGTTTTGGATGGTGGTATTGGGTTCTAGGTGCGGTTTTATTGAGGGGTTAGCCAGTTAACTCATGAATAGTGTCTAAGATCCGAGTAGGAGTGTCTACAATATTTAGATAAGCTTGAATTTATCACTAAATTAATTTTAATATCTCAAAATTAGTGTACATATGTAATATTTGACCGAATGATTGTAATAAGCTGATTGAAATATATGGTTCGGTAAAAAAATGATGAAATTTCAAACCTTGGGTGGCTACAAGCATAGGATCACAAATGAATGACTCACCAACGTTTTTAACGACAGGACTTATATGGCTAATGTTTGGACTTTTTAGATCATTTTATTTATGTAATTTTATTAATGTAGCCAATAATTTGACTATTTTGAGATGTCATTTGCACGTCTCATATATAATAAATTCATAGCCCAGTGATACCTTTGTTGCATATGGGACTCTTCCTTTAAAAAGGAGCAAAATAGACGGTTGATTTTGGATCATAGTAAAAGGATGAGATTTTAAAACACTACAACAAAACTGTAAAACTGTATATTTTGAATGCGTCTGATTCCAAAAGCCCTTCCAAATGCTTTTGCATTCCAAATGCGCTCCAGTACAGTACTCAAATTCATGCTGCCAAGCAAAAAGTAGCTTCATTGGAAATTGAATCGGGAGTAGCTTCATTGGAAATTGAATCGGTAGAAAGAGTGGATCCAGCCTTTGATTTGGTGGGGTCCTACTACGGATAGACCATGCCTCGTTAGGACGGTTTGCCTAGTAAAATATTTGTGGTCAGAAGCTAGGTGGGGCACACCATGATGTTTGTGAGAATCCACCCTGACTATCCTTTTATGATCATGTTAGGAATAAGCCCGAAAATGAAGTAGAACCCCAATACTCAAGCATGCCGCATGAAAGTAAAAGGATGTTAGGAAAATGGTTATCGTTGGAACCTTTTTAAGGTTAACCATGATATTCATATGCCATCTGTACCGTTTATAAGGTCATTGCTATTGGGATAAACTGAAAAACAAAAATATCAGGCTGATACAGAACTTCTGTGGCCCATGAATGTTTCAATGGTGGATGTTCGATCCTTGAGTTTTGGATCTGCCTCATTTTTGAGGTCATGCCCAAACATGATCTGCAAAACAGATGACGGGAGTGGACTTCTTACAAACATCACCGTGGGCCCTACTTAGCTTCTGAGCCTAGGAAGTTACAGGCAATCCACGTCCCCTCATATATCTTTTCTAACCGGAAGATCCTAACCCTTCCATGCTAGCCTATAATAGGGAGCTAGAGAAAGAAATGCAGCAACGGTGCATATTCAACGGAGAATGGCCAAAGATTGCTACACATCTTCCAATCTAGGTCAATATCTGAGGTGGGCTCCCAAGTCCCACCCATTGTTGGGCGAGGACCACAGAGATCTTCAAAATCCAAAGTGTTCTTGTGCATTACAAGTGTTACCCACTCATGCGGGGCCCACAAACATGAGCCGTCATGGTCTGCCACAATAGGCGCTAGATGTAGGAGTATGTGTTCATTCTCCCTTGTGATTTTATTGCCAGCCATACCCTCGGTCGTAGCGTGCAGATGTTGGGGAGTGTTAATACCAGACGCGTATTTTCAAGCGACAAGGACAAAAGCTCCATCCGTGCCAAAGTACCACATGCGTAAGGGATCTGGGACGTTCATCAGAATGCAGCTCTCCATGCACGTTTCATACAATGAAACTCAAGGTCCCGTCAGATGAGTGACAATGCAAACTGGGGAGCGGATTAGGTGCGACCTGGCCTCACCCAACTCGGTGCGGCCCTGACCGTAGAGCTCAGCTTGATGTATGTGTAGTGTATCCACACTGTTCATCCGTTTTTCCATCATTTTAGGGCATGAACTTGATCCAAATCTCAGGTAGACCATGCTATAAGAAACAGTGGTCATTGACCATTAAAAACTTCATGTAGGCCACAAAAGTTTTGGATCAACATGATTTTCTTTTTCTTTTTTTATTTACCTTCATCTAGGTCGGTTTGACCTTCTCAACCATGGCAAATAAATATTCCTATGTAGTTTTAAACGACCTGCGTTCAATCACTATTGTTTCCTTATAGGGTGGCAGCCTAAGATTTTTAGTTGCTTCATTTTTTGAGCTCATGCCCAAAAATGAGTTGGTGAAATGGATTTGATGTACTACACATGCCTATAAACCCCACCCAAGGCCAATAAGCTAATTGAAGTTAGTTAACTTGCCTAGCCAAACGTAGTCAACCCACCTGATCAAACCCAATTAACTTGCTTAGTCAAATCTAGTCAACCCACCTAATCAAAACCAATCAACTTAGCTATAATAAAAACCAATCAACCTACCTAGTTAAAACCAGTCAACTCGCTTAGTCGAACTAGACCCTCTCATAATAAACCTGGAAGGACCAAGGGGTTATACCCCATGTTAGTGGCCTCCTCGCCAAAGTAGGGAGCAAGCCATGTGGCTGGTAGTGCCCTGGCCATAGCCCGCCACATGGCGGGTCCCCTGCCATGGCAAGAGGGGGGTGCAAAGCATGTGGGGTTGCCCCGAATATAACTGCAATCATGCAAAAATGCGAAATGACTCCGTTGTCTTTCTTTTGAACCAAAATTACAATCTTACCATTGAAGCCCTTTTACTTTTAGCTTTTCGAGGAATTACTGAAAAATTGGGCCAAGTGGTTATACATAGCCCCCTCCCTTTTCATTCCAAGGCAACCTAGAAGCACTCAGAAACACCCAGAAAAACCACCCATTCATCAATCCTTTAGAATAAAGCCTTCATCCCTCCACCAAGGGGAAGATAGAGTAGAAGGAAAGGAGTCCAACCTAGGCCAACCTAACCCAACACATTTTCTAGCTACCTGAGCAACCAAAACTTCGATCCAAACCATTCAATTCGACCCTTGCGAAACAACTGTCCATCTTGATCATTAGCTTAACCTAAATTGCATTAAGCATTAGGCAACATCCATTCCCTTCACAATGCCCTTTCTCATCATTAATATAAGATCTCATACATTGCATTTTCATCTAGTCAATTTGAGTGTATACTCTGTGACTTGTCGAGTTATCAAATACTTCCCATCGAAAGCACAAGTTAACCGGTTATATTTCCGCTTTGACAAGTGAGTAAGGGTAGATTTATCTGACTCGAGCTACTGCTTAGCGACGATGGTGCATTGATACTACATTCCACACACTTACGCATCCTTAGTATATAAGAGCTAACTTTAATCCTTAATAGTTTGGTTAATCCTGTGAAGTATAGACCATACAGCTGTACGGGCAGAGAGCGTGCCTAACACCTTCCGTCATTGTAACCATCGTTCCTTACCCTAAGTTTTCGGTCACAGATTAAAGAGTCATTTAGGACAGAGAACCTTCAGATTCTCTCTCCCAACTTTTCTATAGGGTTTAACTGACTGTGGAATCAGAGTAATTGGCTGGTGGCGACTCCAATCAAACATATTCCCACACACTTCAATTAGATCATATACACCTCCTAAAAGAGGCACACACATGAGCGCGACCCGCCCCTCTCACGGATCAAGTGTCCACAATCAGTCCTTGGTGAATGGGCCTCTTAGATAAGTGGGCCAGGCCCGATACTTGCTTATAGTCATAATCATGGTGTGGTATGTAAGACTTTTATTAGGTGGACCACACATGATCATAAGTTTTTTTAATCTAATGGTTGGATTTTTCAGATTGAGTGATTTGGTGAGCCTTACTACGGTTGTGATCATTACAGATGGGTTGAGGGAAAGACACTTGAATCATGGTCCAATACACAATTATTCAGATGGATATAAAAACATATGGTGTAGAGACTCCTAGAGAAGAAAAGTGCGATGGGTAAGGTTCTCCAGCCTCTTTTTTTCTATAAATACATATCTTGATTCCCTCACCAACATAGACAGAAAATCTAAGTCTCATTAAGAGGTTTTCATAAGGGTGTAAAGTGCGGATGATTAAGCATTCTCTTAGTGACTTCACGGCATTGTGAATGTTTTTCCACCAAGGTATGTGCTTAAGATTTCAGTTTGTAATCTTCATTTTGATACATAGACGATCCATTTATTCCTCATTTAAATTACATGGTCTACTTAATGCACCACTGATGCGTGGCACACGTGTCAAGTGGGTACATGTCTTGCGTCTAAGATTACTGCTTGACTAATGATGAAATCAAATGAAAAATGAAGTCACTCTTCAAAATTTGAAAATTCATAATGTTCTCTTGTCAAGCTGAACTTATAAAATCCCTTGAAAATATTTCAACCTCTACCCTACACATGATGGAGATGTATGAAACCCATGTCGTTGAATTACGTACTAACCTGATTTTTTTACCAATCATAGCCTAAGAAATCCAATGATCGATGAATGGTAACTGTCTGTTTTTTTTATTGCATTTGGACTAAGAATTTAATTTTTACTCATCATTTGATAAGCATTCGGATGGTTAAGATTGATTGATTGGTACAATTTTGGAGCTAATTATCGATTCACAATGTGCCTACAATTTAGACGAGCTCAATATCGATGTTGTGACAAATATCCTTATAATTTTGAAAATCTAGGGAGATTTTTTTTGCAAATAATCAAATGAAACATATTATTATGTTAATACAGTGGAATTTTTAAAATCTCACTAGGTTTTAATTTTGCCGGCTTAGTGATATTAATGTGAGATTTATTTAACATTTTATGAATATTCAAGATACTCATGCACATGTACCTTTAAAATGTTTATTAATTAATTATAAATATTTATAATGTCTTATTTTTAGCAACATTCTCTTGATGATATCCTAAAAAATCTATGAGTTTTGAAATTCTCCCACAAAATTTCTCAATTTTCAAATTGAGAAATTGTCAAGAAATTTTTTCTATTATGACCGCATGTAAGGAAGATGAATTACCACAATTTTAAAAATAGTAATGAGAACTTTTTCAAAATTTTTTAGTAAGGTAAGTAAAAAGAAACTCTTATTTCCTCTCAAAGGGCATATAGACCAAAGAATAGAAAGGGGGTCCACACATCGAGCTAGGGAAAAAGAAAAAAACTCGTACCCTGAGTTAGGGAACAACCTATACATCAGGCTAGGGAAAGAGGAGAAGAGAAACTCACGCTTATACATTAGTCCATGGCAAGAGGAGAGGGGAAACTCACACCTACACATTGGGAAAGGGGAAGAGGAGAGGAGAAACCCACACTCTAGGTCAGGAAAGAAGCCCACACCTTGGGTCAGGGAAAAAGCTCACACCCGGTCTAGGGAAAAAAGAAAGAAAATATAAAAAAGAGGAGGAAATGAAAGCTAGAGCCCTTAAAAAGAAAGAAAGCATAAAAGACTAGAAAATAATATTAGATGTAATAAGTGAGGTTAATTCTGCTCAAGCAATGATGTAAAGGGAATCATTGGAGGGGGCACTCGCAAGGCTCCACCATCCGTAGAAAGACACTATTAAAAAATGCAAGATATACACAAAGAGCCGCATGGTCCAAGAAGACTTGTCAGGGTTCTTAGTCACTGCTTGACAATCCTCTTTATGAACTTGAAGGATGAGCTTTGCAACCATAGCAGAAGTTAGTCAGAGGCCATATAATAATACAGCAAAACTTTTATCACTTAGCCCTTAACTATCCATATTAGAGATAACACCTTAGATGTTTTTAGAAAAAAAAATACGGGTGAAACAAAGAAGCCCAACCTTGATGGAATTAATCTCCGCAAAGAGAGACCACCCAAACCAGACTCACCTAAAGGACGACCTACTACAAATGGCGGGCCTACGAGAGAAGTGAGAAGCTGTTGGGAGATTTTAGGCTGCAAAGATATTTATAGGAGAGATCATTGCTATGGAGGGGCCACATTCTATACCAAGTTTATTTTCATGGGTTTGTTAGGTTGCCATTAAAGTTGTATTCAACTATAATTTTTTTAAACACAATAAAGGGTGTATGAATAAACTATATTTCTACGAGTAGCTTTCAGACATTTTTGCCCCTATACTTAGTTTGGTACACTGAAAAACTTTAAGTATTCAAAGGATATTAAAAAATATTTTAAATAAAGGCAGTGATGTTTTGGAACCTGATAAATGTAAGTATTGTTTGATATATAATTAGATTTCATATTTAAAAAGTTTGCATTAAGTTATATTTTCTTCGCATCATTTTTAGTTCTTTGATATAAGTAGCTTACCCAAATTTCTCCTCCTCTTCGCATGTTGCCCACACAAAGCATAATAATAGGGAGATCATATAACAAAAGCTTTATAGGGCCCATTGTGATGATTATGTGAAATCTATATCGTTCATCTATTGTGGTAGCTCATGTTAGATATCAACCCAAAAATGATATAGGTCCAAAGCTTGAATGGGCCGCAACATAAAAAACACAAAGATGAGTTTCTTGACATTGAGACCTGATACAAAGTAGGTTGCTGACCATTTCATGGCCCAGATGGATCAAAAGAAGACTGGTTGGGGTCGGAAGTGATCCAGACCATCAGGATTGTAAAACGATCGTATCTCGCAATTCAGAATGAGTTTCTGGACATATAATATATGATTTTGGGGTAGCTTGAGCTACTTTAGCCAACCAAACCCGCTACGTCGGGTGGACCATGTCGGAATTATGAGATTTGACCAGATCGACGGTCATTAGTCTAGTTTTATTTCTATTTTACTATTTATAGTAAGTTTTGTTTTAAACATAACTTTTGATCCATAGGGTTTTATGATTTGTGCCCAACATGAAAAGGGCTTAGAATAATTAGTTGAACAACGTGGTTGGGCCCGTTTGAAAACTTTTTATTTTTGGTCGAAAACCATGAGTTCTAATAGGATTGAGAGACTTCTATAATTAGTAAGTTTATTATTTATAGAAAAATCAGGATTTCTAGGAGTTTTAGTTTGAGTTGGAGTCTGATACTCTACTTAGGGTTTAATTTCCTATTTATATGCATTGTAATTCCATTTTAAGGATTCAATGCAATTATTTCAATTTTCTAGAAATTATTTCCTTTATCTTCTTACTTATTCAAGTTATCTATCTAGTGAGAGAGACAGTGTTCTTCTTACCACATCCTCCCTGCATCTAGACCATAAGCGCCATTCTCACTTTCTCTCATTTTTTCTTATTTCTCTTACTTTTCTCCTCCCATCTTCTCTTTATGATGCATTGCATGTGCCACTCCCCCAGTAATAATAATAAAAAATAAAGTTTAGTGGTCCACTTCATATGTTAATAGTTAAACTATGAACAACCAATCATTTAAAAAAAAAAAAGACCTAGCACTAGGAGGTAAAAGTCTTTCAAATTGATCTATTTTTTCGTACACACTATATCTTTGTGTGGCCTATCATCCAAATGGTTTAGATTAAGGAACATTCACACTAGTTGTATTGTATATGTATGCTTGATATAAGAGCATTATGGTTTTTGGATACCCTACTAAAGTTTGATGGGTGATACACAGACACTTAAAATTACCGAGCAATTTTCTACATAGCATACATGTGAGTCAAATTACTAAAATTAAACTGTAGAAGTTTTGGGTGAGTCCAAGTACTCCTTTGGGATGGTCCCTTTTAATTTATTAGGATCCTAAGCCTAAATAGGCATGGGCTTAGGTTTGGATTGGGCTTCGAATTATGCTTAGTTTTGAACTTGGACTGAGGTTAGGTTTGGGCTTCACAAAATTCAAATAAGCCTTTTTACCTTGGGTGAGGTGCCACACCTACATAATCTGCATTCATGAATCCGGCTCTAAATTTTGGTCACTATAATGAATAATCTCAAAAGTATCCTTCACGTAATAAAGGATCCACTTACAATAATCTATTGATCTCTACCCGGGTTCACCATATATTTATTGAAAGAACGCGAACGGCACAAGTAACACCTTGCCCGAACGTTCCAAATATTGAGGATATATGAAGTGCTTCACCGCCTGTCGAGTTCAAGCATTCAAAGGCCACGACCAAAGCATTAAAAGTGTCTTCACCCGACCGTGAGTGAGATATCACGCTGATGAACGGGCATGATGCTGAATTGCCGAATGTTAATTAATGACGACGAGCAATCTGGTCAGGAAACACTTGGGGGGCAGCATTCCCAGTATTTTCCTAGAAATCTTTTTTTCGATGAAGGACAAAACTAAATAGGATCGGAACTGCCACTAGTGCTTGAATCAAATCGTCTGGATATGACCAAATCATGCATCTAGTTTAAGAAGTGGCTGGCTAGGTCCTTGGCCATACCACTATTCCGGTTTATCATAAGACGGATGCCGAATGGATCAATTAACAATTTTTATTACAATGGTCGACTTCGATGTTTTCTAATCAAGATGGTAGATTTTGACCGAAATGATCGACTTTGATGTTTTTATACAGCTGATGTTGATCAAGACGGCCGATTTCGATGTTTATGATCGGACGAGGTTTAAATTTTGAAATTGTGCTTAGAATATCTACACTCATAGTATTTAAATGTAATATGGTATTTACGTTGTCATCTGATTTTCAAGAAAAACTGTCACAACCTAATGAGATGGAAAATGATGTAGAAGAGCTTGACCAAAATGACTGATTTCAACCAAAGTGATCGATTTCGATGTTTTTTGACCAATACGACAAATTTCAACCGAGGCGGTCAACTTTGATGTTTTTCGACTAAGACGGTCGATTCCGACCAAAACGCTAAATTTTTTTGATGGAAGTGCCGAAGAGCAACAAAATTCTAAAATACAATTAATGTCGCTTTCACCTTTTATCCAAAAGTGAAGCAACATGGCAGGGTAATGTTGTACCCTATTTCCGACAATCATGTCAGAAGTAAGAGGAGCGGCCGATTGCTTGTCTGCAACAGCAGGACAGGGGTTGATTGTCGTTTCAGGACAGTAGTCGATTGCTGTTTTACAATCAAGATAGCGGCCGATTGCTGTTTTAGGAGTGAAGCTTGTAAGTGGTTAACATGACATGTGTTTAGATAGAAAGAAGTCTCTGGAGGGTAAGCGGTTACCAAGACAGGTGTCGCAATGAGATAAGAAGGAAACCTCTAGAAGGCTGAAATTGTGAGAGATGTTTATTATAACTGTCAGGAAGTGGAGCATCTAGAGAGTTCTTCACGGCCGATTCAAGTTTATAGAAGTTTATAAAAGCAGGAGAAAGCAACAGAGAAAAGGGTTTAGCATCAACCAAATCAAATCAAATATCTCAATTTATCATGTTTCCTTTTATCCTGTTATCTGCGCTTTTTAGCGTAATCTATCTTAGCTTTCATTAGTCTAATCTTTTTCTCGTTTGAGATTATATCCCATAGCAGAAAGTCGATAACTAGTATCCAATAAGCAGTAGTGATAATTATAATAGAAGTCTACACTCATAAGATGGACTCAGCTTGATAATGTATTCAGTTCCGGAAGGTGAACTACATTTTATCCCAAGCAATCGATTGTAAGTATTCTCTTTTATTATTTGATTCACGTTATTTGATTTTATATTGAAAAGTCCTTTTATTGAAGACAAGAGTGCAACCCATCTTTGGAGAACGAACCCCACCCTTCAAATATCGCCTGATTCTATTTAAACAATTGAGCCAGTGGCTAAATAGGCGGCCGATCTACATAGATTCTAGCTATATATAGCTAATTATGGCGTATCTTCCTATTTTGGCTTGGGGTCATCGTTGTTCAATTGGAATCGAGCCGCACAATCGGTTCTGGCACGCCCGCACATTCCACATGCGTGGCTAAAGAATAGCAAGCAACAACACCCAGAAACAGTGGAAATGACACCCATTATTGAAAACTTTTTAAATTGTAGAAGTTTTAGATCAAGCCGATATGTGTTTTCCCCTATTGGGCCATCATGATGTATGTGTTTCATACACGCCGTCCATATAACCCCCCCCCCCCCCCCCCCATGGTATGAGCCCAAATAAGGTAGATCCAAGTCTCAAATGGACCACATCACAGGAAACAATGATGATTGAACAACCACCATTAAAAATTTCTTGGGGCCTACAAAAGTTTTGAATCAAGCTGATATTTATTTTTTCAAACCAATTATCAGGTTGAATGTCAAATAAACATTATAGTGGGCCCTATGAGGTTTCTAATAGTGG
The DNA here is from genome assembly GCA_003013855.2 of Liriodendron chinense. Lineage (NCBI taxonomy): Eukaryota > Viridiplantae > Streptophyta > Magnoliopsida > Magnoliales > Magnoliaceae > Liriodendron > Liriodendron chinense. Next base: position 426,699 of record PVNU02001237.1, read on the forward strand.
ACATTCAATCACTACTATTTTCTTGTGATGTGGTCCACCTGAGATTTAGAACTGCCTCATTTTTTGGATCAATCCCTAAAATAATCTGGAAAAAATGGATGAGTGGCATAGATAAAACTACATAGATCATGGTGGGGCCTATAGAGCACCAACAACTAGCCACCTTGCTAGTGGCAGCGTCACGGGTAGACAACAACACCAAAACCGAGTTTCTTTACATTCAGGACTATAAAATGGGCCGTACTGTGCCGGCACGACCAGTGAGTGGTCAGACCCAGCCTAGGCACGACAATGCCTAGCACAACCCCATGACCTTAGCCGTGCTTGATTTTCACCAGGGTTGGCCCAGCACGGCCTGTGGCACAGTCTAGGACGTACAGTGCCGTGCTAGCCCACCAGATGGCCCACCTATTTTCCTATACATTTTTAACTTATTTTTTAAATCTTTTTTTTTCATATTCAAATGAGTGTAGAATGTTGAAATAAAGTGAATAATAATCTTATTATTGATTTTGAAATAAAGCTCTACAAATTACATTTAAAAGTACAATTTCAAAAATACAAATTACAACTAAATTTTATTCCTTCAAATTCTTTTTTGATGTCATGTTGTTCCATCAACTCTTGCTTCCGATTTTCTACTAAGAAATAGTCTCGAAGGCATATGCAAGTCTTCACCGTGTTAGGAGCTAAGTTCGTCTTATCATCATCAATCACACGCCCACCTACACTAAAAGCTGCTTCCGATGCAACTGTAGACATTGAAATCGTTAGTAAATCACGGGCCATGGTGGAAAGCGTGGGAAATTTATGTTCACTTGCTTTCCACCAGGCCAAAATATCAAAACTAATGCTCTCGTCCATATTGACATCAAACGGGCTAGTTTCAAGATATGCCGCTAATTTGGATGCATTATTTTAACTGCATGATTTCCTGCGAGCTCGGACAACAAAATTTCAGCCAACCCCCCGTGATGATTTTGAGGGGGGAGGGGGAAGTGCTTGCTCCCTATCCCACCACCCATTTGGGAAGAATATTCTATTAAAAGAGTTTGTAAAAACGTTCTAATGTTATTAATATTATTATTATTTGGTATATTGATGTTGTTAGTTATTTCTTCTAGAAATCATTGGATGGTTTGTAATTTAAACCTAGGATAGTACAACGGCTAAATAAATTGGTAATGGAGCTTCTTTCCGATACTTTCTAAATTTTGCTTCCATTAAACTACAAACACATATAAAAATAAGTATATCTTTATATATTTTTAAAAGTATTACTAATTTCATAAAGGTGATTTATTACTTGGGATGAGGTGGGGTAATATACTAAAAAAAAAAAAAATACAGTTGCATTATAAAAAACTTTTAAAAATTCTTGCATTATATTAAGAATTTGCCAAAATTATCCTCCATAAAATATTGTGGAGAATGTGAAACAAAATATTCATTAAATACATCTTTATATTGTAAAGCTACACTCAACATATTATACGTGTAATTCCACCTAGTTTGGCACTCGGCTGGTATTGATTTGGGTTTTAGCCCATGTGCTTTACATATTTGCTTAAAAACATGTATTCGGGCAAGTGATGTAAAAATATGAGCTATAATATCTTTAAGATTGTTCATGATGGAGTTTATATCTTTTAAATTTAAATAATCCCGCACTATAAGATTTAAGATGTGACATACACATCTATTGTGAAAAATAGCCCCACCAAGTGGAAGTGAGAGCAAGAATTTCATTAAATCAACAACGCCATTGTTAGCGCTTGCATTGTCTAAGGTGATAGAAATAATTTTATGTGCAATATTGTATTCTCTATGTCTGTCCACAATAGTAGACTCGATCCTAGGGGCACTATGTGGGTAATCAACAACAATTTATGAAATAATTTTTTTTTATGCATTATCGAATTTTCATCAATATAATGTGCAGTGATAGTTATATATCCTATTTTTTTAAAAGTTCACATATCTAAAGTTAAAGCTATTTTTTTAGAAGATTTTACAAAGTATTTTTTAAATATTCTTTTTTCTATATTTTTACAGCATCATTTTTAGAAAAAAAAATTAAATTGTGGATTTGGGGCATTTTGGACCATATTCTCAAAAGATTCATTTTTAACAATAGTAAAAGGATGCTCATTCATTATTATAAATTTTACTAATTGATACCTTGCATTTTGTTGGTTATAATTAAAAATCCCTAAACCACCACTTGATGAAGAAGCTATATGAGAAAGTAATTAGTTGAATGCCTTCTACAGCCCCAATATATTGGGGTTTGCATTTCACTAAGTGTCTCGCAGGGTGCCCAGTGCCTTTTGAACTTTTTGCACTATATGTACGTTTACAGTAAATACAACGTGCCTTTTGCATAGTGGCTCATGTTGGATCTTTCACATCAATAAGCTTAAAACAGCTCCAAATAGGTAAAGTTTTGGCCCTTTTATTTTTGGGAAGGGTTATCCACGGATACACTTTCCATGGTGTGTATGTTATTTTTCTCATTTATCTCAATATTATCAGAAATGTAGTGAGAAGATCTGACCATTTTTTAAAGTAATATGTATATAAAATTGTAAGAAATAAATTTGTTGTGATAATTTATATAAAAAAAGGAGAGAATGACAATATGAAACTTAATTATATATACTTAGAATATTATATAAAAACAAACTTTAAATACCGAATTTTTTTAAAGGATTGGTTTACTTAAACATGAACTTAAACTTGAATACTTGATGTCGGAGAGAGAACTTAAACTTGAATTTAAGCCTTGAGCACTTAGAGAGAGCTTTTAGAGAGAAAGAGAACTTATGGAAGTTGTTGGTTACAATTTACAAATGATGAGAGAACGTAGTATTTATAAGGTCCATATGGTCAAAAAGACCAAAATACATCTTAAACTAGCCGTTTTATAGCTGTTGGGATGGGCAAATGGTCAAAAAGTGATATAAAGACCAAAATACCGGTTAAACTATTTATTTTATAGCTGTTGGGAGTGGCAAAATGGTAAAAAAAGAGAGGCTATATTCCGTTTTTTTTTACCGTTGGACACCCTGACGATATATAATACTTACATCAAAGTGAGCCCAGGGGTATCCCCACAGCAAGGGCCGCACCATCTTCATCTTGGGTGAGGCCGGGGTCTCACCTAATCCACTCTCTTTAAATGCGGTACATGTCAGCATCTTATTGCAGAAAATACCAAATAATCATTACTTGCATTTACTTATATGTAATTTCTGCAAATCAAACACGCCATTACTTCACCACCGTAAGAATTCTCACGGAGAGATTTGGTAATCCCTCGCGCGCGTATAGCCCAACCTCCGTTGATGGCCAAAGTTCAATACTTGTGCAAGATCAACGCCATACATTACGTAGGCCAGGCCAGACGTAGAGGTTCCCATGACCCAGAATAAGGCTGGTCTGCTGATCTGATGGGGCTACATTCTACGTCGAATGCAGAGCGGAGGCTTGGTCAACTCAAAACCATATACATCTATTCTAAGTTGGTTAAGACATCTAGAATCTGGCCCCCACCTAATGAACGGCTTAAATCTTGCATACATATGTAGTATTGATACGTTGTTGGTACGTGTGGACGCGTATCCGGGCCTTTTCAATACCTTTCAGTGGAATTGGCAGAACTATATTATATTATTTGTTCCATTGGTGGGCTTTATCTGGTGGTTTGACTGATGGATGCGATGTTCGTTCTCGTTTCACCCAGCCCAAATGTTTCTCCTCATTAAAACGAGGTTTGCTAATTCCACGCGTGTAGAATCCTACCAGGCCACTCGTAGGCACGTGTGCCATATGGAAGCCGCCTGTGAGTTCATCTCTCAGATCTTATACCTCAAAAATCATTTCGTCCTTTCATTGATTTTGCATGCTCTGGCCTGAAATGGACTCAGTTTTATTCCAAAGATCAAAGCATGGTAGCCCGCTTGATGGAACGCTCAGATCTTGCACACGTGTTCCATATCCCACGTGTGTTGCCACACGCGTACAGAGGTAGCAACCTTCTCAACTCTCAATTCCACTGACATGCCCAAAGTGAAATGCTGAAACATAGGGATGCTGCCATGGCATGGCCATAGGCTTAGAGACGTGCCTCACCATCCATTGCATGCTGATGGCACGCATCCATGGCACGTGCTGAAAAGAAGTAAAGGGAGATGTCAGGGCATGTACACAGAGAAGCCATGGTATAACCATGTATCTGAAACATAGGAAGTTGGGAATGCCATGGCATGAAAAAGGGGGCTGCAGATGGGTTGGGTCGGGGTCAGTTTGAAGGGCTCCTGACCTGACCCATTTAAGGATCTGGTCTGAAATCTGGAACTAGACCCAACCCTTTAAACTCAGACCGGGTCTAGGTCAGGTCAGAGTAAAAGAATAGAGGACCCATTAATTTGGGGGGGCCGGGTCTCAGTCAACTGTAGAAGTTACATTTGAATTTTTAGAAAAAAATAATATTCCAAATTGGGTTGAATGTTTTTTACCCAAAGTCACCTCCAGGGTCTAAATTTTGGTTGGGTCCAATGACCCATTGGGTCAACCAAATTCATTTGATCCATAATTAAAGAATACCTACTCCAACCAAAATAAAGTGGGACACACACAAATGAGGTGGACCACTGTACATATGCAAAATTGTCACCTTAGAGGTGGCAATGGGCTGAATAGTCCACCTGACCCAATGAATCATGACTCGATTTTGGGTCAATCTTGGGCATGGATGCATGGCCTGATCAATTTTCAGGTTAGGTTTAGGCTTGCGTCATTATAGCACGACCTTTGACCGACGAGTGCGGATCTCTGTGCATAAGGCACGAGAAATTCCAGCGCCATTGCTTCTCATTGGTCCACGTCATCCCAAAGGACTCTGGCTGATGAGATTAGAGGTGGGCAACGATCCGGGCCGAGCCAAGGTAGCCTTAGTTTGGTTTGGTTTGTTTTTGGACCACTGCATTTTGTGGATCGGTTTGGTTTGGGTTTCGGGCCGACCCATGTGGCCTGAGTTTGGTTTGCTCCAGAAAAATCTGGTTCAGGCCGGGATAAACTTGGTTGAAAATTTCGAACCAGGCCGGGCTGAGTTCAAACAGACAGTGACTCTTTTTTTCCTTATTCACTTAAATAGAAAAGAAATTAAAAAATTAGAAAAAAAAAGAAAAAACTTATCTTACTATATAATATGTAACATCCTCCAAAAGAGTGCACCTTCAAAATAGACATGTAAGAGCATTTTCCAAACAAAAGTACACAAGCATAATTTTACAAGTGCAAGGAAACAGTGTGCATTCATGTATATATATGCTGTATTATTCATGTCATCATATATATGTATTATGTATTATGTATTATCCATGTCATCATCTATATGCATTATGTATTATCTATGTCATCCATCTGTTTTATATATCATTTTAGGACATGATCTCAAAATGAAATCATATCCAAAGCTCAAGTGGATCACACCACAGGAAACAGTGTGCTTATAATCTACTGAGCCGAATCAATCTGAGCTGAATCAAATTGAGCTTCGAGCTGAGTCGAGCCGAGCTGGAACTGCCCTAGTTTGAGTTTGGTTTGTTTTTTCAAACGAGCTTGACTCGGAGGCTTGGTTTGGTTTGAACTTCCATTTGAACCAATCCAAGCCAAGCTTTTTCAAACCAATCCGAGCCAAGCTTCAAGCGGGCTTGGTTTGTGCCCACCTCTAGATGAGATACATGGGATTTTCCCAAATACACGATGTACTACACAACATCACTTTTAACGTGTAGGACTTCTTTGGGTCCCACAATGATTTATGCTTCATATCCGCACCGTCCATCAATTTTTACAGATGATTCTAGAGCATGAGTCCAAAGCCTAGGCATATCCAAAGCTCAAGTAAACCGCGCCAAAGAAAGTAGCCAAGATTGAATGGAAATGGTTGACACCATCCTAGGGTCTATCTAACCTCTTAATAATGTTACACAGACCTTCGTGAAGGGAAAACACAAATATAAGTTTGATCAGAGCCTCCTATGGCCCTAAGAAGTTTTCAACAATAGGAGTTCAATTTAGACTGTTTCTGTAATGTGGCCTGTTTGAGCTTGGTTCTACCTCATTGTTTTGTCTACTGCCATAAAATGGTACTGAAAAAATGGCTGGACGGTGTGGATCTGATAAATACATCATAATAGTACCCACCGAAGTTTTACATATAAATTCTTCCGGTTTTCTTCTCACACGGGGATGTGCTGCACCATGGGAGCATATTAGGTGAGACCCGGCCTCACCCAAGACCATGCGGCCCTTACAGTGGTGCACACCTTGACATGTGTATTCTATATCCATCTTGTCCATCTGTTTTCTGGATCATTTTAAAGAATTATAAAAAATTTAGACAGTGGTGGCTTCCCATTACCTATGCCATAGGAAACAGTGGTGACTTACCAATAACAGGCCACAAAAGTTTTGTATCAAGCTGGAAACATTAAGGTGATCCCTAAGAAGTTTTTAATAGTAGATTGTTCAATCACCACTTTTTCCTAGAGTATGGTCCACTTGATAATTGGCTATACTTACATTTTGGTAGAATGCTCTAAAATAATCTGAAAATTCGGATGGACGGAATGGATATAGAGTAAACAAATCAAGGTGGGCCCATGGTAAGGGTTGCGCCGTCTGGGGTGATGCCCTGTCTCAGCTCCACGATGATGTATTTGTTAGATCCACACCATCAATTCAGTTTTTTAGATCATTATAGGCCATGAACCCAAAAACAACGCAGATTCAAAGTTAAAGTGGACCATATCATTGAGGACAGTAGGAATTATTGCTACCACTGAAAACTTCTTGCTGCCGCAGAATGCTCTTATCAAGCTGATATTTTTATTTTTACTTCATCTAGGCAGGTGTGATCTTATGAACAGGTTAGATGGACAATAATCCTCCATGTTAGCCCTAGAAAAGTTTCAACGGAAGTTTGTTCAATCCCCACTGCTTTATGTGGTGTGATCCACTTGATGTTTGGATGTACCTCGTTTTTGGGATCGTGCTCTAGATTTATCTGGAAAAAATTGATGGACGGTATAGATTTAACAAAAAAATCATGGTGGGGCTCAAAAAAAGTTTCACACGTTAAAAGTGGGTTGTGTAGTTAGCAATGTATGTACTGTTGAAACGCCTGGGATTAGCGATACACATGTGCGAACAACCTATCTATTTTAAATGTACCTCTTTAGTTTCATTCCTATGGAATGTTTTTCTTTATGGATGTGTTGGCTACTTCATTCCAGTAGATTAAGAACGTTTAAGTGAGCAATAGGGATTTTATTAATTTCGGGCCAGGATGGGTCAGGTCCCCGCCCAAACATTTTTGGGCTCAGACTTGGGCCTGCTGGGCTTGATTCGGACTCACCCCTTTGGTCTTAAGTGCCGGGCCAGCTCATTGGCTCATTGCCCCCTAGTCACCCCATGAGATGCAGAGCATGCGGACGAGCCCTTGTTTGGTGACTTTAAAAAATAAATACATGTGAAGTCAATGTTTCTGTGATCCAAACCATTCATCTAACGGCCCTTCTCACAAGGGATACTGTACAAACCATCCAAGCATTAAATGCAGACCAGTGATCGTTCTTTCCTCTTTCAATCCGTAGGACACCACATTTAAGGGTTGAATTATTCCAAACTGGGATATTTCTAGCACGTTCCAGCTGGATGGCTGAGGCACATCAGATGGACGGTTTGGATTACAAATCATATGCATGGAATCCTGGGATATTTCCATGGTGCATGTGCACTGGCTAAACCGTGCCAATGTGGCACACGAGTTAATGCACAATACACATGACACGTGTTGGACATGCCAAAATGTAATGGCATGGCTATTCATGTCTGTAAACACATGCTAAGATAAGATACATACATAAGCATGATAAAAGCAAATACACCTGTATAAAGAAATGTATATAAAAATAGAGTCACTCTCAAGTCCAACCGGTTGGACCACAATTTGCGGTCCACTCATTAGATTTCTTCCAACCGGTTAAGTTCTTGTAAAATCCAATCCTCCTATTAGGTTGGCCCCACTACGAGGATTCCCTAGTGCAAAAATCAGCCCTATCCAATCATTAAGTGAGCTACAATATAGAAAACGGTGTACAGCCATTGATTAATAGCAAAATACAAGTGTGGTATGCTAGGTTAGTGGATGCAGCTGATTTTAGTATGAATTGTTCCTTGTGGTGGGGTCAACGTATTAGGAGGATTGGATTTCAAAAGCACCTAACAGGTTGGAAGCAATCCACTGGGTGGACTACAAATTGTGGTCCAACAGGTTGGACTTGAGAGTGCCTCATAAAAATATAAAGGATGTGATGATGAGGGTATCGCTTGCACTAATGGCAGCATAGGAAATATAATATAATATTATTATTCTCGATCTTCCAATGGACACGATCTTGAGACGTTTCTTCCTATTTTTCCTTCCAATCCTGTCAGAGCTTAGTGGCTTTCTCTTCCATCCACACCATCATTGCCAATTCTCAGTTGTTGAAAGCACATTGCACGGTCACATCCTCTTCTAGCAAGTGGGGCCCACTTTCCAACTTGTGTGGTGTCTGTCAAAGAGGTTTTGGGCCCTCTCATATATATGTGTGTGTGGGGGGGTGAAAAGAATCTGGCCAGTCCGATTATTAGGTGGACTATATCATAGGAAACACTCTTTATTGAACATTAATGGGCCATAAAAGTTTTGGATCAGTTTGATTTTATTTTTTTCCTTCATCCAAGCTTATTTGGCCTTATCAACAGATTGGATGGTAAACAAACATTACGAGCCCAAGAAATTTTTAACAGTAAGACCAATCACCACTGTATCTTATTATTGTATGGTCCACCTAAGAATTGAATCTGCTTTATTTTTTTTTTTTAAATGACTTAAAATGATCTTGAAAAACGGATAGACGTATTGGATACATAATACATACATCAATGTAAGCCCCGTAGTAACCCCAGGGTAAGGGCCACACCGTCTTGGGTGAGCCCGGGATGTCACCTAATCCGCTCTCTTGGCTTTGGAACATCAAGCAGATGTATTGTAAGTAGAAGTGGGCCCCACATGTTTATCATCTGAACTGGTGATCAGATAGGCCACACCATGGATGGGTGATGCTTTAGGAATATAATGGGCCATGGCATTCTAAGGCGAGTTAGACAATGAAGAGGCCATACAGCAGGAGACGAACATGACAATACCCGGCAGTACCGTCAAAACGGTTTGATTCAAAGAATATCTAATGGTCAATTGGCTTGGCAAACCTACGGTTATAAAAAGAGATGGAAACGTTTGGCAGGCTAGCACCCTCCGATCAATATGAGTTTCCCATGGTGGATGATGAAATGCGGGTTGAACCTAATGGACGGTCAAGATCAGTAATTAGGCCATGAACGTATGTACCAAGTATGAGCGGACTACGGAATTCGTGCTCGGGACTCCCCCTTGCGGAACTGAGGGTTTTCTTCAAGCCACTGTTCCAACGAGGCACATTTTAAGGTTGAAGGTCGGGTTGAACCGATCTACTGTGATTGACCCGACATTGGATTGGGCTTGGGTAGGATGTATTCGATCCAATCTTAAGCTTGGGCTATGCAAACGCCAACCTGATAATGGTTGGATCGGGCTTGAGTTGACATCTAAGGTTGTCCGATCCAAGCTAAACCCAATCTATATAATAGTTACTTGTAATTTTATTACACTTTAGATGAGTAAATTTATTAATTTTTTTTAGTTTAGTAATTAAACTTATAATATTTGAAATTTGATAGGCTTGAGTGTTAGAAGGAGTAGTTATTTTATATTTTAATTTTTTTCTTTAGAAAAAATAAAGATCTTTACAATAAATAATTACATATATAATTAATAAAGTCATAGATAAAAAAAAAAGCCTTGTATTGAAGCATAATAGACAAATATAATAACAAAAATATTAGCATGTATCAATCCGTTCAAACCGAGTCTTCTTGGGTTGAGCTTGGACTGAGAATTCCCAATCTGATAGTGGGTTGGGTTAGGGTTGAGCACTAACTCGACTCAACTTGCTCGATTTTCAGCTCTAGCACATTATGAGGATCAGAGCTGGTCATCAGGTGTGGCCCATCGGATGAGGTACCATAAGGATCTTCCTGTCTGGAAATGTTCGCGGTTGGACCCCCTGATGAGTGACCCAGATCATGCATGCATGTGCCTTGTTGACACGTGTGATTTAAAAAAAAAAAATCTCTTTGGCACATTCTTCGCATCTGGAGAGAAACAACCGCATTATTATGTATGATTGCACGTTGAACAGAACTCTCCCATGTCTCATTACTCTCTCACATTCTACCGAAAGCCGTGTTTGTTTTGGTTACGCACCATAGCAATTATTACTTACTACACGAAATTACATAGGTTTGAACATTGAGTTGATGGGCGCGGAGGTGGGTGAGACCCCTGACTGTGGGGCACACTGTGATGTATGTGACTGCATCCACACCGTCCATCCCTATTGAAAACTCATTTTAGGGCATGATCCAAAAAATGAAGCAGATCCAAATCTCAATGGACCATAGTACAGGAAACAGTAGTATTTGACCATTAAAAAACTTATTGTAGGCCTCAAAAGCTTTGGATCAAGATGATATTTGTTCGGTCTGTTTATCTAGGTCTATGTGACCTTATCAATGGATTGGATGGGAAACAAACACTACAGAAACATTAAGGTACACCCTAAGAATTTTTTAACTGTAGGAAATTCAATCACCACTGTTTCTTAGAGTATGGTCCACCTGAGATTTGAATCTTATTCATTTTTTAGATCATGCACTGAAATGATCTGCAAAAACGAATGAATGGCATGGATATAAAATATATACATCAAGGTGGCCTCAGTAAGCAGGGCGGAGCTAGGATTTTCTTCTAGAGTGCAGCCCTTACCGTGGGGGCCACCTTGATGTATGTATTATGTATTCACACTTTCCATGCATTTTTTTCAGATAAGTTGAAGGCATTATCCAAAAAATTAAAGCAGAGTCAATTATCAGGTGGACCATACCATAAGAAACAGTGGTGATTGACTATTCTACCATTAAAAACTTCTTAGGGGGCATATTAATGTATTTGTGGTGTTTATTTACCGTCTAATTTGTTCATAAGCTCACATAAGCATGGAGGAAGGGAAAAACCAAATATCATCTTGATCCAAAACTTATGTTGCCCATTAATGGTCAATAAATACTGTTTCCTATGGTATGATCCATCAGATAATTGGATCTGTTTCATTTTTTGGATAATATTTTAAAATGATCTAGAAAAACAGATGAACGGCGTTGATACATAATATATACATCAAGGTGGGCCCCACAGTAAGGGCTGCACGGTCTTGGGTGAGGCCGGGGTCTCACCTAATCCACTCTCGTGGGCCTCACCTAATCCGCTCTCGTGGGGTGGTATTTCCTACGGAAGCCTTTCCCAGCAAGTTCGTGCTCTAGGAACCTAGGTAGGTCCCACCATGATGTTTGTGAGAAATCCACCACGTCCATCCATTTTGTGAGATCATTCTAGGACATGAGAAAAAAATGAGCCAGATTCAAGACTCAAGTGGGCCGAGAGGATTGAACGTCCATAATTGAAATATCCACGAGCCACGGAAGTTTTGAATCAGGCTAATATTTGTGTTTTCAGTTCATCCAAGTGGGAATTACGTTAGGAACCATATGGATGGCATAGAAACATCACTGTTGACCCCAGTAGGAATTTTTCTACCCACTTTTTTCTTTAGTGTGGCCCATTTAAGTATTGGATCCAGCTCATTTCTATTCTCATATTCGAAAATGAAATCACAAAACATATGGACGGGGTGGATTTCTCACAAACATCACAGTAGGCCCCAACTAGGTTCTAGGCAGGAATTCCCCACGGAAGGCTTGGGCTGAGATCGGCAGCCTCTGCGCCATGTTATCTAAAATTATGTGTCCAAGTGGACGAGTTCCATATAATAGGCCATGATGGATGTGTTTCATCCATGCTGTCCATCCATTTTTTTCAGCTCATTTTAGGGCATGAACTCAAATGTCATGCAGATCCAAAGCTTTAGTGGACCACAACTCATTAAAATAGTGGGACTTCGTTGAAAAAAAAAAGAGTAAAAAACAAAAAGTTCAAAGGCCCCCCCCCCCCCCCCCCCCCCCCCCCCCCCCCCCCCCATTCGCCCCTACGTGGCTCCGCCCATGCCGGTGAGGGACTAGTAGTCCCGGGTGATGCCTGGGTCTAACATAACCCGCTCCCTCATCTGCGAACTTTCATTCCTGCCAAAGTGTCACGTGTGGAAAGAATATCAGGACACTGATTGGGTACTGATCCGACATCGGTGGTGGAAAAGTTTAAGTTAGCCCCACCATGATGTATGTTCCATGTCCGATCAATTTTGTTAGATAGTTTTAATGCATGAGCCAAAAATGAGTTGGATCCAAAGATTAAGTGGATCATAACTAGAGGTGAGCACGAGCTGAGCTCAGCCATGTTCGAGCTAAGCTCCGTCATTGAATAGCCTTGCTCGTTTTCAGCTTGGCACGACCATCGAGTTGGACATTTATGTTCGAGCTGGCTGGACCGAGCTTTGAGCCGAGTTCAAGCTCGAGCCTTTCGAGCTGAATTCGAGCTGAGAGATGAGCTTGGACACAATTTTTACATGTGCTCAAAAAATTTCAGAGAGAAATAGGGAGATTGAGAGAGAGAAATAGAAAGATTGAGAGATGACCGGATGACAGCGGTCGTTGGACGGACTGGAGAGAGAGAGAGAGAGAGAGAGAGAGAGAGAGAGAGAGAGAGATGTCATCGGCTCACCGCCTCACCGAGCAGATTAGAGAGAGAGAGAGAGAGAGAGAGAGAGAGAGAGACGTGGCGGTGGCTGGCTGGCCAATCAACGGTGGCCAGTCGGCCGGAGTTAGGGTTTTTGGGAGGGAAAGGGGCGCTTGTTCGAAATGGGGAGGATTTTAATGTTTTAGACTCACTACAACAGTTAGCACTTATAGCGGCCGAATTATCCGCTGCTATATGTACCATATCCGCCGCTATAAGATATATCAATGGTGCAGTGGCGGATTCTCTATCCGCCCCTAAGTGTGCCGTCGTTGTAATTAGCTGCGGATAAACTTTACGCCATGATAATAACATATAGCGGCAGATTTAACGAGTGAGAATATGATGGCGGATAATTAAATCCGCCGCCATATGTTTATTTTGAAACAGATACTTTCACCGCTAAACGGTATATTAGCAACAGTTATATTCGTCGGTAAATTGACTTTTAGCGACGGATTAAATCCGTTGTTAAATTATTTATGTCGGCGGATGTATCCGCCGCTATAATGATATGCAAAGCTGACAGAACTATCGTTATCATATTTATAGCGGCCGGTATATCTGTTGTTGAAAAGTTTTAAAACGGCGAAAATATCCGCCATTATTACTTATTTAAATTCTTATAGTGGCATATATATCCATCGGTATAAAATCTTTCGTTTTATACAGAGGCGGATATATCCACCGTTGTTAAATTCTTCATTCTTTATAGCGGCGGATAAATTCACCGCTATAGTTTTTAATTTTTGTCATGTATTTTTTGTTTGTTGGCTCTAAACTTGTTTAAAAACTTGACAATCACAATTAATATATATTTAAAAAATCCAAATGAAAGAAAATTAAAAAAACCATCACACATAAAAAAAATATTACATCATTTAATTCAATAGTTAAATAAAAAAACAGAAATGTTAATACAATATCCATAAAAAATAAAATAGATGGCAGGGCGACTAATCAGTCTGAGGAGCATCATGCGAAGGAGCATCTGTATGATCAGGTGGAGGAGTGCCGGTGCTACTCCCTCGAAGTAGCTTGTCCATGTTGACTGGACCTCCCAAACGTCAGGCTATGTACTGCAGCATCGCCTGAAACTGCGCATCTACTGAGGTTTGTAAGACGACGAACCTCTGGTTCACCTCCTCGGCCCTTTGGTTCACCTGGTCGACTCTCTTGTTCACCTCAGCGGCCTCTCAGCGTGCCTCATCGACCTGATCCCTATACTGTGCACGAGAGGGTGGGGGACCCCACAAGGTGGAGGGAGTAACTCCTGCCCCCATCGTCCTCACACGACCATGAGCATCTTCTCCCATTACTTGGGAGAATACATCATTCCTGGCAGTGCTGCTCTGAGAGCCCTCCGGCAGCTGTGACTCCCTCAATGTCATCTCATCCTGCAACAAATTAAATATATTCAATACTAACACGATTCGAAAAAAATAAAAAAATAAATAATGATAAAAATAATTTTATGTTTAACACGTATACTTACAATCAGATCTGCTAAAGTCCGATCTACAACTGTCCCATCCCTTCGTGTATGTGTAATGGTAAACATTTGCACACGGGATGACTCCGCTCCGGTCTCCTTTTCGACCTGTTAACAAGCACAAAATATTAAATTGTTGATAAATAAAGAAAAAAAATTATACGTTTGTAAGTGTTAGGGTCCCAAAAGTCGGTATCCTCCGAAACAAATGAAATGGACACGTACTTCAAGAAAATCCCACAAAATACCATCTGACGCACCTAAACATCGAGATTTGTAAAAGATCTAGTACTTAGCCATTTTCCTTCGGTGGGATCGTGATCAGAACCGTTCAAAATCAAGCGGACACCTTCATTATGAATTATAATAAGCAGTGCATGACCATTCGCCAAAAAGCGAGTCCCGCAAACCCTTCATTTTGCAAAACCCAATTTACGCAGATAACAAGTCCGCCAAACGCACCCATTTATTACACTTGACGCACCCTTAAATTGGTGAAAATTCAGTAATCATTTCAAGATGTATTTCACCTCTAACACATCCGAAAAATATTTGACGCATCCAAAAAATACCTTGACGCATCCAAAAAATACCTTCGACGCTTCCATAAATTCGGCAAATCCAGAAAATCAATTCAAGATGTTTTAGACATTGACGCATCCGAAAAATATGTCTAACGCGTCCATAAAATAGCTCGACGCGTCCATAAATTCATCAAATCAGAAAAATCACTTTTGGATGCATTGGACTCCCACTTACCCGAAAAATAGCTCGACGCACAAAAAAAATCAGCATATTTCAGAACTTCATTTCGGGGTGCATCGGAGCTCTCAAGCACCTATTTTTGGGGTGCGTTAAATGCTTTTGGGGTGCGTCATACGTGGTAGCCCCTCATTGGTCATTTTTCGATATTTTCGGGTATAAATACCCATTTGCACTATTCATTTGTATAGATTAAGAGAGAGAGAGAGAGAGAGAGAGAGAGAGAGAGAGAGCTATTATCCCCTTGGGTACTTGGGATTTATCACCAGAAATCCTCGCCGGAATCTCTTTTCGACCTCCAGAAAACTTTCCCGATCACTGGAATTCCTTTCTGACCATCATCATTCTTCATCGAAAAACTACTTCGACCAGATCACCGCAGGTCCGAATTCCATAAAAAATGCAAGTGTGGTAACGCACCCACAAATTCAGCGAATAACCTCAGGATGTATCGAAGTTTGACGTATCCATAAAATGGTCTGATGCATCCGTAAAATAGTCCGATACATCCATAAATTCAACATAATTCGAAAAAGTATTTTGACGATGCATTGGAGTCCCACGCACCTAAAAATTCAACATAATTCGGAGAAGTAATTCCAGGATGCATTGGACTCCCACGCAGCTGAAAATTGTCCCACGCATCCGTAAATTCTACAAAAATCAGACAACTAATTTAAGGGTGCGTTGACTCCCACGCACCCATAAATTAGGTCCCACGCACCCGAAAATCAGCCAATTACAGGAAATATTTTCGAGTACACAGGATTCAATTTTAAGTGTTTTCAGGCCCTGTTTGAGCCTATTTTGGGTATTTTGAGCGTTTCGGACGCAATGGAATAGTCAAACGATCATTCTGGGACCTCTAAATGAGCCGAATCGTACGACTTTGAAGTTTGACCTGATTCAACACGATGAGTGAAATAACTTCTCGGAAAGAAGCCGCAGCATCCAGAACTTTACAAATGTATCATTATTCACATGTACTACGAGATATGACCCGATTAGGGTCGAAAGCTAGAGAAACGGGATTATAGTTATCACAATAAACCATATCAAAGAGTTTCAATTTTCTGCAAAGCAATTGTTATGATTTGCCACAACACAACGGTCGATGCTCTACCCATCCAAACGACATCCGTCGGTTGGGCTGCTCAGGTACATACAACTGCGGACCGGTCTTCCCGAGGTCGCCTGTCCAAACATGACAGCTGTAGGCCCAGAGTCGTACTCTTTCAGTTAGAAACCCTGATAGTCTCAACTCGGATCTCCGGCTAAAACATGGGACATAGACATCTGACTAATACAAAGATGGTTCAGTCAATAACAAAACGAATACAGGTCTTTATGACTACAAATTCTAAGACCATAGTCCCTGCTTACTAGTCTTTTACCTTTTAATCAAGGGTCATCGATCATTCGATGTAATTAAGGGCTCGTGCTAGATCACGGCCTGGAATGTACAAGATCTCAGAATCTTAGGAATAAAATTCTCCTTGCGATATCTCTTCTTGTGTACCTTTTGTGAATGCTTGTGATTGTCTATAAATGTTTCCACTACTCAGATCCCCAAAGCAACAATACGTAAAAAAAAGTCCTTATAGCATTTTCTAGTTCTAACAAATTGGCGACTCTGTTGGGGAATCGAACCATTCCAGAATCTCTGGTTAGCTCTGACTATAGAAACGCTTTAAGATTAATCATTCGCAAACACGAATGTGTACGTAGGAGATCTATCACGAGGCATAATGTTTCGGTGCTTTCACGGGCGCCAAACTGGCGACTCTCAATGGGAACGTTCTTCCCTTCATCTTTAAGGCAATAGATGGTAAATTAAAGGTTTTCAAACCCATAAATTTCTACAACTACACATATTTGTCTTCTTCTTGCCTATTTCTGTTAGTTTATGCACCGCGATCGATGAGTTCATGCTCCCGGCTGCATTTATGAACTGTTCTAATGATTTTCTGACACTGCAGAATTAACATGATACCATTGCAAATAGAAGATATGTCATACTCGACAACGAGTCCGTGTATCTTCATTGCCACTGGGCATTTCACCTTCCCCCGTTTCACCACGACCACAATAGCCAGCTCCAACTCAGAGTGGCAGTTGGTTGAAACCTGACGACAGAAGAAAGAACAGAAGAAAGTAGCCGTCATAGCTGCATATGAGAGAGTGAATGTGGCAAAATCTCGCCCGATAGTCAGGAAACAGTGGCAGCCGAAGCAGGGGCAGAAGATCCCTATTAATAGTTAGGTTGTATGAGCCAAGTCCTCAGCACCTGCTATGACGACCGAGGAGTTTCCGCCGTTGTCCAAAATTACCTGCACCATACAGAAACTGACCAAGCCCGCGCACATAAAGAAATCCAAGCCCACGACAGTCTTCGAACCGAGACGGAGTTCAGCTCAGAAACTCCATACAGCGCAAGTAGTAATGGTCCAAGTGGTAGAAGAGGAAGAAGGACCGTACGAGGCAGAAGGACTACCTCTGGTCCAAGATTAGATCGACAGATTAGTTGAAGCTAGTCGTGAAACATATGATTGAATGAGGGTTATGTAGAAAGCCCTGACTACTTTGATAACTCAGAACGACACCAAAAGTATTGCGCTGCCCATCCGTTAGTCGGTAGAAGAATCCTAAGGGGCAGCAGAAGGTCCAGCTGAGCCTGAACCACCCGTCCAACCTAGGGTCGCGCCGATAGAACGCGCACCACTTTCTACATCACACGTGTCACGAGAAGAGTTATCCCAGACGATAACCCACATGATGCAACAAGAAAAAGAGAAAGAGAGGGGAGGTAGCTATAAATACTGGGTCCCATATCCATCAGAAGTAGAAGAAGTGCCGTTCCCAGCCAATTTCAGATGCTTGGACTTCGAAAAATTTGATGGCGGAGGATCGTTGGAAGAACATATCATCCACTTCTTAACCACTTTAGGGAATTGGTCTTCCATCCCGCAATATTGCATGCGGTTATTCGGATTAACCCTGACAGGGAAAGCCTTCCAATGGTATATGTCATTACCAACAGGCTCTATGAGAACTTGGGAGCAAATGCAAGACAGCTTCATCTCAAAATTCTTTGCAATAGAGAGAGAGATTTCCCTGACAGACCTGGTAATAGTTAGACAAAGACAAGGAGAATCAGTCGAGAAATTCATTGATCAATGGGGAACAATGGCGGCTCAATGTTGTGAACTGCCTAGTGAAGGTGAGCAGATGAAAATGTGCTTGAGGGCTCTAGACCCAATGATCTTGTAAGGATTGTTAGGCAATACATTCAACTTCTTTCGTGAGCTGGCAATGAAAGTAGACCTGGTAGAGGAAGCAGCCTCCTAGGTAAACTTCAGACTAGAAAGACAGAAGAGAGAGATGGGAAGAGTAGTAGAAACCCATCAAGTCAACAAGAGCAAGGACTAGAAAGACCGAAAACGTCCTGCTGCGGATCATAAGCCAGAGATGAAGACAACAGTTGTACAGGACAAGGGTAAAAGGCCCTATGCACCCAGATGCGTGTCGATAGCCGAGAGAGAAAGGGCGAATGGCCCATATACATTCGATATGGCCGATTTAGTTCTGATCATGGAATAACTGATCGAAGAAGGATTGATGCGTCTGCCAGATCTGTTCGCTCCCATGAAGTTGGGCGAACAGATGGCCCCAAGTATTGCAAATATCATCAATACGTCAAGCATAAGACAAAAGATTGCTTCTCCCTAAAAGGAAAGATACAAGGATTGATCAATCAAGGGGTCATCAGCATGAAGGCACCCGAAATGACGAAAGAAACAACTGGGGCAGTTTCAGCAGTCCTGATGAGAAATGACACCAACCGATGAGCTTCATTCCCCAAGCTAAAGGAACCATGGACTCTAACCAGTAGCAAGAAAAGACTCAAGAGCAGATGAAGGCTCGTTAGCTGAAGGAAGAACAGGGGAAGAGGAAGGAAAGAAACAGCACAGGGGTAGATATGACCCATGATGAATATGGCACATTGCGGAATGACGTCATTCGTCAAACAAGCACTGTCCTAAGGAACCTTGCAAGAAATTGAGGGAGAAGTTGACGCAGTCATCTTACGATCAGGAAAGCAAATGCCTGACCGTAACCCTCCAAGATCAGATGACCTGATGTTATCCCTGATAGGCCACAAGCGAAACCCCGCATACAAAAATTGAAAGAGAAGGTCATTGAGGTCACCATCAGTCAACCAAGCCCAAGACCAGTAGCATACGACGTTGTGTCACACTTGTGGAAGGTCCCCGCACGCTTAAGAATATATGATGCTTTGTGTCTCTCGAAAGTTTACAGAGAAATGTTAATCAACGCCTCACTTGACAGTGAGGTCAGGGAGGTTATCATGATAGAAATAGAAGAAAAAATGAATAATACAGATAAATTTTGGGAGGGGTATATACCGGTGTCACAAGTCATGCATGTTGAACACCCCTTGGGAATCATTTTCTCAGAAGAAGACCGTATGATCGAATTAATAGACCACAACCGTCCGTTGATGGTCATGGGAAAAATCAGAGACACAGAGGTCAAAAGGTGCATGTTGGGTCTGCCGTAAATATCATGCCATTGAAAACATTACAAAAGTTGGGCTATAGGCAATCAGTGTTAAGCCCAAGTCTCATGATGATTTAAGGATTCAACCAAGACAGTCAGTGTACACTTGGATCATTCATGGTGATGTTAGAGATTGAAGAGCTGATGACGAAAGTAACATGTCAGGTGATCGATGCAGTGACAACATACAATCTCCTCTTAGGAAGGCCCTGGCTCCATCAAAATAGCATAATCCCTTCAACGTATCATCAATGCTTCAAATACAACAAGGATGAGGTCCAATATAAGGTAGCAGAAGATCCGAAGCCATACACAATATAGCTGAGTCATTTTTGACTGATGCAAAATATTACAACCTATTCGACAGCAGTAAGACCGACAAGAAGCCCGATGTAATGAAGAAAGGGCAAGGGGCAAGACCTCGAGTTGAAAAGTTTGAACAGAAAAGTAAACCTCAGCCTCTCGCTCGGGGAAGATCCCAGTATTATTTGAAAAATCAACCTCAGCTAATCACGAAGAAGTTCTATGTGGTACCACAACATTTGCGTCAGCCAGGGTAGTCTGTGTTAAAACTGATTTCAGATCAACACATGAGTATGCTTAAATCCAGCTTTAACATGCCGATACCCAAGATAGGAAGAGTCAAGCCATTCCAGAAAGCTCCAAGCCAATTCATCGTGCCGTCAAGAGATATCACTCAAAAAGATATCAAGTTTCACTTAGGGCCAAGTCAGCCAGCATCATCAGAAGAAGAAGAGGAGGGGAGGGAATCTGCTCGACCTCGGCCAATAGAGGAGAAGAGATACAGCAGAGCCAACCAAAAAATTATGAGAAACATGGGATTCTTCAGCTAAGATTCAAGCACAAAGAAGAAATTGCTAGCTCCATTAGAAGAATACAAGCAAGTATACAGAAACAGAGAAGTTCTAGGAGCCAAGGCAAGTATGAATATGGTAACCATTGACCCTATAGAAGAAATATAGCTGCAAGACCCTGCTGATATTATCCAACCAAGTGTTGCACCTGCACAACTGGAAGATGGTGGATAACTAACGATTGATGAACTTGAAGAAGTAAATTTGGGCACTCTCGAAGAACCCAGGAACACATATCTGAGAAAAAATGTTCCAAAAGATGAAAGAGAGAAATACATACAGCTATTGAAAGAGAATAAAGATGTTTTTCCCTAGACTTACTCTGAAATGCCAGGGCTCAGTTCGAAAATCGTCATACACAAGCTGAGTATCATGAAGGAAAAGAAGCCAGTGAAGCAACCTCAGCGACGATTCCACCCTAACATTGTACCCAAGATTGAGGAAGAAATAAAAAAGCTGATCCGGGCTGGATTCATTCGAGAAGTAAAGTATCCCCGATTGATCTCGAACATCATACCGGTCAAGAAGAAGAGTGGACAGATCCGGGTTTGTGTTGACTTCTGAAATCTCAATGAAGCCTACCCTAAAGATGATTTTTCTCTTCCGATTCCAGAGCTGTTGATTGATAGCACGAAAAGATACGCAGTGATGCCCTTCATGGACGGTTATTCGGGATACAATCAAATCTGTATGGCTCGAGAAGATGAAGAAGCTACAGCCTTCCGCATGACACTCGGCATCTACTGTTACCGCGTGATGCCCTTTGGGTTGAAAAATGTAGGGGCAACAGCGCGCGATGCACGTTATATTTTAGGATATGATGCACAAGCATGTTTAGTGCTATGTAGATGATTTGGTTGTGAGGTTGGCCGATCATGAACAACGCAGAGAACATTTGAGGCAAGTATTCCAGCGATTACGCAAGAAGAGTCTCCGTATGAATCTGTTAAAGTGTGCATTTGGTGTCGCGTCCTGCAAATTCTTGGGTTTCATTGTTAGACATAGGGGCATAGAGATCGACCTTGCAAAGATTAAGGCCATCAGAGAAATGCCACCACTGAAGAATCTAAAACAGTTGAAGAGTTTTCAAAGGCCACGTGGCATACCTGAGGAGATTTATTTCAAACTTGGCTGGTCGTTGTCAACCGTTCTCTCGCCTCAACAAGAAAGACGTTAAGTTCGAATGGGATAACGCCTGTCAGAAGGCTTTTTATTCATTGAAAGAAATGCTCGAAAATTCTCCAGTCCTCGCCGCCCCAATCAAAGGAAAGCCACTAATTTTATACATCGTCGTAGGTGATAATTCACTAGGGGCACTCCTGGCACAAAGAACGAAGAAGAAAAAGAGAACGCGCTATATTATTTGAGTCGCACACTGGTGGGGGCTGAATTCAACTACTCAACAATCAAGAAAATATGTCTCGCCCTCATTTTCACTGTGAAGAAACTTAGGCATTATTGCCTCTTGCATCAAATACATTGATATCCAAGGTGGATCCGATCAAATTCCTCATGAACCGGCCTATGCTATCTGGGCGACTAGCTAAGTAGGCCCTTCTCCTCTCAGAATTTGACATCACGTATGTCCCAGCCCGAGCCATCAAGGGATAAGCAATCGCAGATTTTCTCGCCGCACACCCAGTCCCGAGCAATGAAGAAATGGAATGTGATCTCCCAGATGACCAGGTTATGATGGTTGGAGAACTGCGGCTTTGGAAAATGTACTTTGATGGAGCCTCCAGGTCAACAGGGGCAGGAGTGGGAGTTATATTCATTAGTCCGCAGGGATCTTTGCTGCCTTACTCATTTACGATTGTACCAGCTTGCACTAACAACAAAGCATAATATCAAGCCCTCATCATCGGACTACAACTCGCCCTACAAACGTGAGTCAAAACAATACAGATCTATGGTGACTCCAAGCTAGTCATCGGACAGTTGATGACAGAATATGAGGTTCGCAAACCTGAGTTATCACCTTTCTGCCACCAAGCGCAATCACTGTTCGACCAATTCCATAATAGCAACATTTCACATATACCAAGGCAGGAGAACGTACAGGACGATGTGCTTGTCAGTCTGGCCGCTGCTCTGGCTAATCCCAGGGGTAGCCCACTCCAAGTAACAATTGAAGAAAGAACAATTCTACCGACAGCTGCACTGCGTGATGGTGAGTCAAGCGTAAACCCTATCTGCTGCTTTGAGATTATAGAGAAGAATGACCAGACGAGGCCATTTGTCGACTATTTGAAATACGTGTTTTTATCAGAAGACCCCAAGATGCGCACACAAGTCAGAAGACGCATTGGTTCATTTATAATGCAGAACGTGTTCTTTACAAACGCTCGTACGAGGGGGTGTTGTTACGTTGCTTGGACCAAGATGAGGCATATGCCGCATTGAAGGAGGCCCATGGAGGAGAGTGTTGTGCTCATCAAGGAGGCAAGAACTTACATCAACGTGTTCGACACATGGGATATTATTGGCCCATGATGACAAGAGATGCGATAGAATATGTCAAGAAATGCCATCAATGTCAAATCCACGCAGATATCATACACTCGCCACTAGAAGAGTTGCATCAATCGGTGAGGTCCTAACCTTTTGCAGCTTGAGGCATGGACGTGATTGGACCGATCAGTCCACCCTCTTCCCAGGGACATCAGTACATCCTGGCCGTGACAGATTACTTTTCTAAGTGGGGCGAAGTGGTGGCACTTAGGAATGTAAAGGCCAAACATGTCGAAGGTTTCATCCGTGATACTATATTATACCGACATGGTATTCCCGAGAAGATCACCACCTGTTGACATCAGATTTTGGTAATAGGCTCCTCCAAGCGTTTGCCCTCCTTCAGGTGAGCTCCCCTCTAGACCTGAAAGTCAAAGAAGAAGACTAAGGGTGGCCGGCGCTTGGCCGTTGGCCCTCCGAAGCTTAAGTTAGAGGTGACTTGATGGTAAGATGAAGCGTGAAACGTAGGTTTAGAGATTGTGTACCTTTATCATCTGTGGGGCCATCTATTTATGCAGATTTGGGTGATCCAGTCTGTTACACAAGCCGTTAAGATCACTGCTGATTTCAGGGGATAAGGTGCTTATCTTGTTAATCCTTAGATAAGGGGATGGCCTAACCACTTTAGACGTCTAGCTGATTATGTCTTTTGATGGAGATGTTCGGAGCTACAAATAGAAACAAGCCAAAACCAGCCTATATGGGCAGTTGATACTATGAGATGAGGGACATCCCTGCCAGAGACTAGAGACCAGGGCTGCTCAAATAATGGGGGTTGCTTACATGACAGGAGCTGCTCACATAACGATGGCTACTCATATGACGGGAGCAGCTCATATGACGAGAGCTACTCACATACGGGGGCTGCTCATATGACGGGAGCTGCTCACATAATGGGGGTTGCTCATTTGAGAGTTGATCATATGACGGGAGCTGCTCACATACGGGGGCTGCTCATATGACGGGAGTTGCTCACATAACGGGGGTCTCCCCACTCAATGACCAAGAGCAGAGCTGCTTGCACTTGTAGATGGCCTCGTTTGTCGACCAAGAGCAAAGTTGCTCGCACAATGGGAATGTATAGGCGGTCGCAGGTCTGAGTGATATACAAGATGTGAGCAGGAAGGCTTGCTAGTCAGATGGTTTGGTCGCGACTTTTATGGAGAGATGCTCGTTGGTTGCATATCTTTTATACTTCTTCGATGACCAACTTTGTTCTACAACACCATCGATAATGGAACACCATTCAAGAATGCCACCATCGACAAGTTGTGCATGAAGTTTAAGTTCAAGCACTGTTATTTGACACCTTACTATCCTCCTGCGAATGGGCTGACCGAAGCTTTTAATAAGACTATCGTGAAAATTTTGAAGAAAATGGTAGCGGAAAATAAGAAAGACTGGGATAAGCATTTGCCCGAAGCATTGTGGGTGTATCGGACCACATACCACACAACCACCAAAGCCACACCTTACTCACTGGTATACGGCATGGAGGCGGTAGTCCTAATGGAGACTAGGTTGAGTCATTACGGGTCGTATGTTGAGTGACAAATTTTGCATGTTTAACCCCATGTTCATTTTGCATTTACATGAATTATCTGACTAAAATGATCTAATTACATGTGTTTTCATGTTTAATAGTGATTGAATGAACTATAATGAATTCGAGCTAAAAAGGTGATTTAAAGTCCAAGAGATGGTGATATGAGCATGTGGATGAAAGAAGATCAAAAGAAGTTGTACGGTGTTGAATGATGCAGAAAATGTCCTGAAAAGTCCAAATCCATAACTGCAGGGCTGGAAAAGTAATATGCAGAAAGTGCAGAAATAGCCCTAGGACTATTAAATTATGAATTTCGAGACGGTGCAAGTCTATAAAAGGGGAGCTGAATTCCAGAAATCGTATTCCCATTTTTTTCCTTTTCTTTTAGATTCTTTCTTAGGAGTTTCCAGAGAGAGAGAGAGAGAGAGAGAGAGAGAGAGAGAGAGAGATTTTTACTTGATTCTTTATTCATGCAAGTTCATTAAGGTGTAAGTTCTTTAGATCAATTCAAGTTTTTTTTTATTATTGCAATTCTTCTCCTCTTTTATTTATTCTTGTCTTGTTCATTTTCATTTTTAAACATGTGCTTCTAATTTTCTTTTAGCCAGAGCTAGAAGGGAAGCACATGGATTCAATAGATTATCCATCATGATGATTCCTTAATGATTTCATGATGGGATCTTAAGATTGATACATATTATCTTGTATTAGGAAAATCTTTGATCCATTATGTGAGAACCGTATGGTGGATGCTTAGATCTAGCTAATACAGATTTTTTAGATGGGAGAGGCTTTTGATCTTCCACATTGTTTGATTTGTGATCTCATGGATCTTAAATCCTTACAATCCATGGAGCCCAAAAGTATGTTTTCATGATGTAAAACTTGAGATTTCTAATCCTTGACAGTTTTCTACCCCTTTCTACATGCTTCAATTGTTAAATATTCCGACTAGACAGACCATAGTGTTCCGATCTAGTTGAGTTATCATTATCAGTCATGATAGATGGTTTGTTAAATCCATGTGTGGAACTTCAATGCTTTGGTTTGATTTTTTCATATCAATCCAAATCCTTAATCTATTTGGGATAGATCCTTTGATATCTATTTTCATTATCTGTTTAGTTGATCTGTAAGAAGATTTCTCAATAGACTGTCTTCGTGGGATCGACCTTGTACTCACAGGAATATTACAATTGAACCTCTGCACTTGGAGGAAATCAATAAAATTTTTGGCGCCGTTGCCGCGGACAATATTGAAAGTTTATACAAGTTAGCTAATCGGGTAATTTTCTTCCTCAACTCTTCTATCTATTCCTTTTATTTCATTTCTTCATTGTTTTCTCTTCCAATTAAGTGATTCAAGAGATTTCTCCATGGTCGGCTGAGCCGCCTCTGAGATCTGGTTTCCCTTAAGTGGTTGAGAATCATTGCAGTAGAGTATTTCTTTTATTTTTGGTAATATTTGGTTGTGGACATTAAATGGTAGGCTAAGCCGCCTTTGCCTTATAATTTTGGTTTGATTATTTCTTTTTAATCTTTGAAACACCCTAGAAGATTGTGACATAAGGTTGCCTTGCTTGGTGCATCCAAGTGATACGGTTGTCCTACGACCTAAAATAAAAAAATAAAAATTTGGCTCAAGTCTTGTGGTGTAAATTGATTGATTAGTGTAGTTTTTGGATATTTTTCATTTTGAGTTGAATTGGGCATACTTGAATATTGTGTGGTAGTTTAATCTTAGTGATTGAGTAGTGTGGCTAGTTTATGCCCCATTGGACTCGAGACCAACATAATCGACTTACAACTTCAGGTGGACTGGTCTCAGGCCTTTCACATTCATCTAGAAAAGGAACACAAAATATTTTAGACAACATGACGGATGGTGAAAATCGAGAGAACAATCCAATTGAAAATCCAATTCCAAATCTAGCCAATTTGAATGATAGGGAGAATCCTCTTTTTGAGGATGAAAATGACATTGTAAATAGACCAGCAGGCCAAAGGACCTTGTGTGACTATTTGCAACCGGCTCTCACAACCACACCGTCGTGCATCGTACTTCCAGCTAACGCTGGAAATATAGATTTCAAGCCAGGTATTATTCAACTTCTACCCAAGTTCCATGGGCTTGAATCTGAAAGCCCATACCTCCACCTTAAAGAATTTGAGGAGGTGGTGGCAACACTACAAGTTAATAATGTTAATGTTGATCATATCTGCCTCAAAATTTTTTCGTTCTCTCTCAAGGACCGGGCCAAGGCATGGCTTCATTCATTGAAGCCCAGGACCATTGATTCTTGGCAGACCATGAGCCGAAAATTCTTAAAGAAATTCTTTCCTACGCACAAAACGAATACACTCAGACGGAACATTATAACATTCTCCCAAAAAGAAAATGAAATATTTTTCCAGTCTTGAGAAAGATTCAAGGAATTACTCGTAACCTGCCCACACCATGGCTATGAGATCTGGCGAGTGCTTAGTTTTTTTTTTTATAATGGTGTCAATTATGACACACATCAGTTCATAGAAATGATGTGTGGAGGTCGTTTTCTTGACATCGAGCCTGAAGAGGCTTGGGATTTTCTAGATAAATTGGCAGAAAGTACCCAATCATGGGGTACTTCCCAAAAAGTTAAAATTGTCAAACCCGTCCAAAAAGAGAGAGGGGGGATGTATTTGATCAACCCAGAAGAAGATTTACAAGCCAGGGTGGCTAGCTTATCAAGAAAGATCGAGGCTATGGAAATTGATAGAGTGAATATGATTAAATCAAGTGGGCCTTCTAGTAGCTTTTGCAGCATTTGTGGGGGAAGTGACCATGACCCACAAGGATGTCCAACAATTTCTGCTTTTCAAGACATGGTCACTGACCAAGAAAATGTAGTCAATAACTACCAAAGGCCACCTGCTCCACCTCTAGGGAATTCATATAACCCTGACTGGAGGAATCACCCTAACTTCAGCTGGTGAAATGGACCACAAATTAATGCGCCCAATGCACCCCAAGGGCCTCCACAAAACAATTCCTTTGGGGCACACAACAATACACCATACGTGCCCCCACAAAAAAGATCGTCTGTGGAGGATGCATTGAACGCATTTATGAATACACAGGCTCAAATGAATCAGTCTTTGTTCCAAGCGAACCAAGAACTTAAGTCAGCGATGGCTAGAATTGAGACTCAACTCAACGCTAGGGAGAAAGGCACTCTTCCCTCTCAACCAGTGCCTAATCCTAGAAATGTGCACTTTGTAGGAGAATGAAGTTCATCTGAGTCCCACCATGAACAGGCCAAGTCCATTATCACCTTGAGAAATGGCAAAATCATTGAAAATAATATTCCACAACCGGTAGAAATACCAGATGATGAGCCCACTTCTCAAGATAATAGTGAACCGGTTAGTGTTCATGCTCCACAACAAGAGGAAAAGACTAAGTCATTGAGCCTCCAGTCCCCTTCCCATCTAGGCTTCGAAACCCAACCATCCCCATGAAGTATCAAGATGTTTTGAATGTTCTGCAAAAGGTGACAGTGAACATTCCTCTTCTGGATGCGATCAAACAAATTCCATCGTATGCCAAGTATTTGAAAGACATGTGTACTGTGAAACGCAAATTAAATGTGCATAAGAAGGCCTTCCTTACTGAGAAAGTGAGTGCAATAATTCAACACAAGGCCATACCCAAATATAAGGATTCGGGAAGCCCCACTATCCCTTGCATAATTGGGAATTTCCGGGTTGAGCATGCACTACTAGATTTGTGTGCAAGTGTCAATCTAATGCCATTTTCGATCTACCAACAATTGGGGTTGGGTGAGTTAAAACCAACCACAATCACATTACAACTCACCGACCGCTCAATTAAGGTACCAAGGGAAATAGTAGAGGACGTGTTAGTCCAAATTGAAAAGTTTTATTTCCCCGTGGACTTTATTGTGCTTGACACTGAGCCATGTGTGAACTCTAGCACTCAAGTTCCCATTATTTTGGGCCGGCCATTCCTAGCTACCTCAAATGCTATTATTAATTGTAGGAATGGAATGATGAAACTTTCATTTGGCAACATGACATTAGAATTGAATATTTTCAATCTATGCAAGCAGCCCGTGGGTGAAAATGAAATACATGAGCTGAATTTTGTAGACTGCTTGCTAGATGAAGGGGAATGTGAGTCTAGCCTATCTGAGGAGTTAAATGATTTTGTTGGAAAATTAGAAAAATCTGATTTTGAAAATGTTATTGCTGAATTTTGTAAAACCATTGATAGAAACACTACTCAGGACATTGGTATATACTGATGGAGGCCGCGTTATGAAGTCCAAACCACTGAGGACTTGCGACCTCTACCGTCATTGACTAATGCTCCTAAACTTGACCTAAAACCATTGCCTAATGGGCTCAAGTATGCTTATTTAGATCAAAATGAAACATATCCAGTGGTGATCTCCTCTCTCCTAGACAAGGAGCAAGAGATGAAGTTGTTGAATGTTCTAAGGAACCATAAAGGGGCCATAGGTTGGACTATATCTGATATAAAGGGTATAAGCCCTTCTATATGCACCCACCGCATTCACCTAGATGAAGATGCCAAACCAATTAGACAACCTCAAAGAAGATTAAATCCAAATATGATGGAGGTTGTCAAGAATGAGGTGATCAAATTGTTGGATGTGGATATCATCTACCCAATATCCGATAGCCAGTGGGTGAGTCCAACCCAAGTGGTTCCAAAGAAATCTGGAATA
This sequence comes from Liriodendron chinense, assembly GCA_003013855.2. Taxonomy (NCBI): domain Eukaryota; kingdom Viridiplantae; phylum Streptophyta; class Magnoliopsida; order Magnoliales; family Magnoliaceae; genus Liriodendron; species Liriodendron chinense. The sequence goes on from PVNU02001237.1 coordinate 456,124, forward strand.
ACCTGTTGTGCAAAACTCCAACAATGAGCTCATACCAACACGTGTCACCACAGGTTGGCGTGTGTGCATTGACTACAGGAAGCTTAATTTGGTCACTAAGAAGGACCACTTCCCTCTACCATTTGTTGATCAGATCTTAGAGAGGATAGCAGGTCATTCCTTCTACTGCTTCCTGGATGGATATTCCGGGTACAACCAGATAGAAATCGCCCCGGAAGACCAAGAGAAAACCACGTTCACATGTCCATTTGGCACATTTGCCTACAAACGAATGTCATTTGGACTGTGCAACGCCCCAGCCATGTGTCCAACGATGTATGATAAGCATTTTCTCTGATATGGTTGGGCATTTTTTGGAGGTTTTCATGGACGATTTTTTTGTATTTGGTTCTGGTTTTGAAGAATGTTTGAATAACTTATCTCTAGTCTTGTCTAGGTGCGAAGAGAAACACCTTGTGTTAAATTGGGAGAAATGTCATTTCATGGTTCAAAAGGGAATTGTCTTAGGCCATGTCATTTCTAAAAATGGAATTGAGGTAGATCATTCAAAAGTAGATATCATTGCCAATCTATCTACCCCTAGATTAGTTAGAGACGTGCGATCATTCCTTAGGCACGCTGGCTTTTATAGGAGGTTCATTAAGGATTTTAGCGTCATTGCTGGACCCTTAAGTAACCTCCTTCAAAAGGATGTCCCATTTGAGTGGATGAATGATTGTGTAAGTGCATTTGATAAATTAAAAACATTTCTTACCACACCCATTATGCGACCACCAGATTGGACACTTCCTTTTGAATTGATGTGTGATACAAGTGATTTTGCAATAGGGGCTGTTTTAGGCCAAAGGAAAGATAAATGGCCTTATGTTATTCACTACGCGAGTAAAACGTTAAACTCGGCCCAAGTGAACTACTCAACAACTGAAAAAGAGTTGCTTGCAGTAGTATTCGCTTTGGACAAGTTTAGGTCATACTTGTTAGGATCCAAAGTGATCGTGTTCACCGACCACTCGGCTTTGAAATATTTGTTATCTAGAAAAGATGTAAAGCCAAGACTTTTGAGATGGATCCTCCTACTCCAGGAATTTGATTTAGAAATTAAAGACAAGAAAGGAGTAGAGAACGTAGTGGCCGATCATCTTTCCTGATTGGTCCTAGATGATTCCATTGTGGAGACACATATCCATGACACATTCCCTGATGAGCAGTTATTTGTAGTCTCCCACCTCCCTTGGTATGCAGATATAGTAAATTATCTTGTGACAGGTAGAGTGCCACATTATTGGAAGGCACAAGATAAAAAGAGGTTTGAAATCGAGGTAAGGAATTTCTTTTGGGATGACCCGTACTTATATAAGTATGGGGCTGACCAAATCATCCGCAGGTGTATTCCGGAAGATAAGGTCCACAGTGTCATTTTCTTTTGCCACACAGAAGCATGTGGTGGCCACTTTTCTGCTAAGAAAACCACTGCAAAAATTCTACACTGTGGTTTCTATTGGCCCACCATATTCAAAGACACCCATGCTTTCTATATTGCCTGTGACTGCTGTCAAAGATTGGGGAGTATGTCCCGGCGCAACATGATGCCATTGACCCCAATATTACCATTGGAAATATTTGATTGTTGGGGCATTGATTTTATGGGACCATTCCCACCTTCTTTTGGATTTCATTACATATTGGTCGGTGTGGATTATGTCTCCAAGTGGATTGAGGCGGTTTCATGTAGGACCAATGATAGCAAAGTGGTCTTACGATTCCTTAAAGATAATGTACTATCTAGATTTGGAACCCCAAAAGCCATCATTAGTGATGGCGGGTCTCACTTTTGTAATAAGTCATTTGAAACCTTGATGAAGAAATATGGCATAAAGCACAAAGTGAGTACCCCATACCATCCACAAACAAGTGGACAGGCCGAAGTCTCGAATCAGGAGATTAAGCGAATTTTGGAAAAGACTATAAGACCGGATAGGAAGGATTGGTCTCTTAGACTATCTGACGCTCTCTGGGCTTATAGGACTACTTATAAGACCTCGATTGGAATGTCCCCGTACAGATTGGTGTATGGGAAGGCATGCCACTTGCCCGTTGAATTAGAGCATAAGGCATATTGGGCAATTAAGAAATTCAACTTTGATGTGGACCAAGCAAGTGGGCAAAGGAAATTAGAGTTAAATGAGTTGGAGGAGCTGAGAAGAGACTCCTATGAAAACTCTAGAACTTATAAGGAAAGGACTAAGGCCTTTCATGATAAAAATATTCTGAGGAAGGCCTTTGAACCTCAGCAAAAGGTCCTACTTTATAATTCTAGACTCCAAATTTTTCCAGGTAAGTTGAGATCAAGATGGACTGGCCCATTCATAGTGAAAAATGTTCATTCTCATGGGGCCATTGAAATTGAAAATCCACGTAATGGCAACATATACAAAGTGAATGGCCAAAGATTAAAGCCATATGTGGAAAACTCTCATTTGGGAGAGGAGTCCATCACTCTCCATGAGCCAAAATACTCTAAAACTTTCATTTGGGAGAGGAGTCCATCACTCTCCATGAGCCAAAATACTCTGATTGACCTCAAACAATTTCATAGAAGAATAATTTTAGGCTTGTTTAGGACTAGGGCTAGTTTCCTTTCGCTGGTGCATTTTAATTCAATTTTTTTTTTTTTTTTTACTTTTGTTTTGCTAGTGTTTTGCAGATGGTTCTTCATTTTCAGGTGATACTCATCCCTTTCACTTTGTTTTTACTTTGTTCCTTTATTTTGCATTATATGCTTTATCATTTATATTGTGGACAATGTAAATTTTAGGATGAGGGGTGAGGAGTATGCTAATGAATCTTCAAATTGAGTCAATTTTTAGATTTTTAGATTTCTAGATTTCTTTGAGTCATTTTATTTTCACTTTTGTGAGTTTAAGTTATCATACATACCTAAAATGTGTGAAATTTTTTCGTTTTAAATATTTTTTTCAGAAATTGTGTAGTATGACTTGTTAAAAGGATACATGGATTCCAGAATGTAGTTTACAACTAACAAAGGCAATTAATGAATTTAGATTTCAAGGACTGAAAAATTTCATTGATAAGTTAACTAGGTTAATCAATAAGTTAGAATATATTAGAACTTGACATTCATTTTTCACATGACACACTTGATGCCTAAGTTAATGGAAGTGTAGTTAGTTGAATCATAAACTTCACAGCCTTAAGTTTATAGGTAAACTAAGACCAGCAAAAAAAAAATGTTGTAAAAAAAAAAAAAGAAACAAACATTATGAAAAAAAAATCAGTCAGTCGTAGGAGAACTGACAATCTGGGGCTGGGACTTGATCCTGAGTCATTACCATTGCTGTGTTTTAGTCAGTCTGAAGTAAGCCTTTTGGATTCTTCAGCTGTCCAATAAAGTAGGGTGAGAGAATAATGTTATATATATGAGAATAAAAAAAAAATCAAATGCATGATGTTAAGATTAGGCGGGTGAGCTGGTGTTCGAGGTAACCCTGTGAACATAAGGATGATTGGAGGTGAGTGAATAGCCTAACTTACACAACCGTTAACTGTAGGTACTCCAGTATCATCATGTACAAGTGAGTGTTAAATCATAATTATTCTAAATTTTGAGGAATTTAGGTAACTCAATCTATTGGAATTAATTAAGGAATTGGAATACATTTTCATTATTCTACCTAGGTTATGTGTAGCTTATTCTGGAACTCTAATGTATTTGATTGATAGGACTAGCAAAATGTTGGTTGAGGGGTGTGTTGAGTGACAAATTTTGCATGTTTAACCCCATGTTCATTTTGCATTTACATGAATTCTCTGGCTAAAATGATCTAATTACATGTGTTTTCATGTTTAATAGTGATTGAATGAACTATAATGAATTCGAGCTAAAAAGGTGATTTAAAGTCCAAGAGATGGTGATTTGAGCATGTAGATGAAAGAAGATCAAAGAAGTTGTACGGTGTTGCATGATGCAGAAAATGTCCTGAAAAGTCCAAATCCATAACTGCAGGGCTGGAAAAGTAATATGCAGAAAGTGCAGAAATAGCCCTGAGGCTGTTAAATTGTGAATTTCGAGACGGTGCAAGTCTATAAAAGGGGAGCCGAATTCCACAAATCATATTCCCATTTTTTCCTTTTCTTTTAGATTTCTTTCCTAAGAGTTTCCAGAGAGAGAGAGAGATAGAGAGAGAGAGAGATTTTTTTACTTGATTCTTTATTCATGCAAGTTCATTAAGGTGTAAGTTCTTTAGATCAATTCAAGTTTTTTTTTTTATTATTGCAATTCTTCTCCTCTTTTATTTATTCTTTTCTTGTTCATTTTCATTTTTAAACATGTGCTTCAATTTTCTTCTAGCCAGAGCTAGAAGGGAAGCACATGGATTCAATAGATTATCCATCATGATGATTCCTTAATGATTTCATAATGGGATCTTAAGATTGATACATATTATCTTGTATTAGGAAAATCTTTGATCCATCATGTGAGAACCGTATGGTGGATGCTTAGATCTAGCTAATACAGATTTCTTAGATGGGAGAGGCTTTTGATCTTCCACATTGTTTGATTTGTGATCTCATGGATCTCAAATCCTTACAATCCCTGGAGCCCAAAAGTATGTTTTCATGATGTAAAACTTGAGATTTCTAATCCTTGACAGTTTTCTACTCCTTTCTACATGCTTCAATTGTTAAATATTCCGACTAGACAGACCATAGTGTTCTGATCTAGTTGAGTTATCATTATCAGTCATGATAGATGGTTTGTTAAATCCATGTGTGGAACTTCGATGCTTTGGTTTGATTTTTTCATATCAATCCAAATCCTTAATCTATTTGGGATAGATCCTTTGATATCTATTTTCATTATTTGTTTAGTTGATCTGTAAGAAGATTTCTCAGTAGACTGTCTTCGTGGGATCGACCTTGTACTCACAGGAATATTACAATTGAACCTCTGCACTTGGAGGAAATCAATCATCGCACTCCGACACTCTCTGACATCGGAACAAAACGCTAAGACCAGAATGACCAAACTTGATGATTTAGATGAAAAGAGACTCGCAGCTCAGCAAAGGCTCAAAATGTATCAGAAGCAGATTTCAGCCTCATACGACAAACGAGTTCGTGGCAGGTCATTTAAAAGGGGTGATTTGGTACTAACGATGAAACGGCCCGGCACTGGCTCAAGTCCTAAAAGTAAATTTTACCCGAAATGGGATCCAATATGTGTCATCGATAAAGTTTATTCCAATGGGGCCTATCGAGTAATCAATTGCAAAGGGCAGGGCATCAATTCCCTGGTGAATGGTCGGTTTTTGAAAAGATACTATACTTGATAGTAGCTTACCATTGTGATGTGTAAACACCCCATTAGAGGGAAGGTGTAATAAACAAACACCAAATGATACCATACAATAATTAATACTTACAGTTATATGTACTAATCATTTATTTTTATGTGTTTACATAGGTATCAGGAAAGTCATTAGACCCGGGACGTGTCAGACATATCACCCTACTCGTTTCAAGACTATCGAGAATTGGAATAGAAAGATGAGCCTTAAAATCAGGACTCGGTCATACCCATTTCGCATAAGCATAGGTTTGAGTCTTGACAGGGGGACATTCCTTTCAAAATGGTCTGATTTATTTTCAAACCTAAATTCAAACAAAAGAAGTATCAAGTAGATCGAGCATATAGCAAAAATCACGTGAATAGTATACATATCATTACAACATCATCATCACAATATGTCTCCACAAGTTACAAAATGAAATGATCACATAGTTCAACTATTCAAACTTCTTAAACATTGTTCTAATAAGTAAATTGCGGACTCCTGAGTTGCCCTTTGTGCTGCTTCCGCCTCAGCTAAAACCTGTGCAGGATCAGGAACGCTCTGAAGAAACTCCCTCAATTCTGTAACCTGATTTTGTATGGCGTTAAGTTCAGCCTCGCGCTTTTCGACGGATGATTGTAGACGAGCCTTCTGATTACCAAACTTTGAGAGATTAAGATGGAAAGCTGAGCATTCAGCCTCTAGCCACGCTATCTCTTTGTCTATCTCTACAAGTTGATCTGTAGCTCCTTGATGCCCGACAGTAGCAACTTGCCAATCCTGCCTCATCGTGGTTATGTCTGCCTCACAAAATTCAAGCTTTGACAAGAGGGATTGCAAATGACAGCGTCTCTCCTCAACAGAGGGATCAACTCTAAAATGTCTCGCCTTATTGAGTTGTGCCATGCCTTCCCTAAATAGGACTACATGATTAACCATTAAGGAGACGTCGATCCCGAGCCATGCTGCATTATATTCAAGCACCTGCAGCCCTTCATCTAAAATGGACCATTCATCCATATTCTTCAGAGAGGCGACAATATTTGTCAAAAGAGTCTTCAAAAGGTTCGCCTTCACCCTCGACAGTCCTCGGAGAGAAGAAATGAACGTTTCAAGCAAACTGACAAAGGCAGGAGCATGGACAGGAACATTTGCTGACAGAAAGAAATGATAAGAATCAGTACAGAGAAACCGCAGTAAGGATTGAAATAGCCGAAATGGTGAAGACAAGTAATATACCGGTGACTTCAGGAACGTCAATGACAGGTACACTAGTTGAGGCAGTGGGCGTAGACAATACTGGGGCAGGTTCAGTTATTCTCTCGGTCGATGGCTCAGGTAATTCCGGAGAAGATAGCGCTACGACCTCAAGAATATTGGTGCTAGATGTTGGCACGACAATAGGAGGGACTTCCACAACAGGTTCAGCAGATGTTGGTACAATAGTAGGAGGAACTTCCACATCAGGTTCAGATGCACTTGCTTCTATATCAGAAACTTCAACTCCACGAGAAGCCACCCCGATAGGTTTAGTCGACGACGGTCCAGTAATGGGAACAGCTTCCACGATAGGTTCAGTTGATGATGCTCCAACAGCCAGAGGTGCTTCCAAGATAAGTTCAGGTACACTCGATTCGGTGACAAAAGTCGTGACATCTCGAGAAGGTAGACCAACACCCCCGACCATAGTGTCTTCAACAGGGGGAAGGGTCGAGGGAAGTACAACTCCCTCCGCCACAGCAAGTGACAATCGTTTCAGGAATGGAACCTTGGTTAGTTTTAGCTTCAGCCATAAGGTTATCGAAAGGAGGAAAGTCTCAGTAGGCATCTCATTATCTAAGTCCATGAAGATAGCTTCTACATCTGCCTCAGGGACAGACTTATCATATATCGGTTCATCATCGTTACCTTCTCCAGCATTACGATCTCTGCACAAATTAGCCTGAGAACTTAGCTCACCCTCTTCCCTAACCACGCCTACATCACTAGTCGGAATGTCAGCAGCAGCCTCGGAAAGCCGTTTCTGTAATCTCTCTTCATAATATTTCTTGCGCGTTTCATTAATATTCTTTTCCCCCGATCAATGACCAAAGTGCGATGAGCAGTCTTCACTCGGGGACCAGTCCTCTCAGGTGACATCTCATCTGTTAGTGCACTTTTCTGTGGCATACTAGTGCACCTTGTTTGTCAATTACTTAGGTCAGTGGGTCTAGTGTCGGTTGAGCTTAATGAAGACGAAGAACGAAGACTCAAGACGGACCGGCTGCATCAAGGAAGAAGAAACAGGTAAAAGTGATGCCTTGGTGTGCCTTACCTTGACCAAAACCTAACCCATAACCTCTTAGATGACTTGCACCACCTAGGTATACCTTTAGTCATCATCATTAGTCTTAGAACTCCATGAAAAACATGATAAATTAGACTAATTAAAGAGGTGGAAGCTGCTGTAAACAAAACAGCTCAAAACAGTAGTTTTCGATTGATCTCCGATCAATCGGACGTTGGCTCCGATAGGACTCCGATCAATCGGACAGAAGCTCCGATCAATCGAAAATTTTTCCAGCAACTTTGAAAATCCACTAGACATATTTCCGATCAATCGGACAGTCTTCCGATCCATCGGAAGGGGTCCGTCCGATCAATCGGACAGTTCGATCAATCAGAATATCTTCCAGAGACTTCACTGGATAGATTTTCGATCAATCGGACTTGTCTCCGATCAATCAGACAGGTCTCCGATCCATCGGACCTTCTTCCGATCAATCGGAGATGCGCGAATCTGCCCGTTTTTTGACCGTTGGAAGAAAATCTATTTAAGATGGGGGATTCGTTTTTGAGCTAAGTTGAGGGGATTTTGAGGAGATAGAAGCCACCATTGCTAGAGATCATTAGAGGCTCTATCCCAAACCTATAGCAAGCCATTCTCCTTGTGTTTTCATCACAAGCTTGGGCCATTCAATAGCATCTTGAGAATAGGACTTGTTCCCTCTTGATTCCTAGGGTTTAGACACCTTGATGATAGTTAAATCCTTTGTCTAAACACTACCTAGGAGTCCATTTAGGTGCATTCCTCTAGGAAACCCATTTCCTACCATTTGTAGAGGTTTCACCATTCCCTAGCACCTTGGGCATCTCCAATGGAGCATCACATGCAAGGTAGCTGATCTTGGAGCTGAAGCCTTGGCAAAGCGGTGGCGTCAAAGATCGAGGGAGCACAAGGGGAGCTGATTCAAGCACGGGAGAGCGAGAAGAAGCAACCCAAGACGGCGCAACAAGGGGCTCAATCCGACAAGTAAGGTTGTCTTGTTAAGAGTCCATCCACTCAATTCCCTGTGGGAGTTGAGTGTAGAGTTTGTTTGACAAACTCGCCCCGGGGTCGTTAGCCAATCCTTGGCCTATTAGTTGGGCCTAAAATCTAGGGACGTCAGCCGTTCCTTGGCACGTTAGTCAGGCCTAAAACAAAGTCTCCAAGGGGGAGCCACCAACACGGGTGCAAACGTGTAGGTTGGGAGGAACCTGTAAACTCCCCGGTTGGGTGGATTCGAGTTAAAACACCTTGGTTGGGAGGAACCAGATTTAAACTCCCCAGTGAATGCCGGTGTGCTCAAAGGGGTTGAGTACTTGAACCGGGAGTGGAGTAGACAAGTAGTCGAACCACTATACATCCTTGTGTTTGTGATTGATCTTGAGCACATTTCTCTTTAATGCATTGAGTTTAATTGGTTAATTATGAATGCTTAGTTAGGAATGTATGCTAGGCACTTGATAGGCACATCCACACTCACAAGATGTACTTTCACTACCTCATGTTGACTTGAGCCTTTCTTGATCCACCCTCTATAGTCCACATGAGTTGTTTAGACTAGGTTGCTGATTGCTCTTATCTCTTGCTAGTCTTTTATTTGGACCCACTTAGGCTTGGAAGCCGAAGTGTTAATCGCTTACGTAGCTTAATTTGTTGAACTATTTTAGTAGGCGAAAAGATTTTGAAAAAGGTCCTAATAACCCCCTCCTATAGGTTCAGCCATAATTCTAGTTGCTCCTCAAGCTTCCGCACGCGTATGCGTAGGGTGTCGTGTTAGGCTACCCGACGCAATTTCATCATCATCATTTTCCCCAGGAGCAGAGCATCTAAGCAAACCCCCTTGACTCCTCCAACCACTTGTCGATGCATTTCTGTCACTGCCATCACCACCATCTCCACCATCACCACCCTCAACACCATCGTCACCATGATCATCGTCACCACCATCTCCATCACCACCACCATCACCACCATCTCCACCATCTCCATTATCACCACCCTCACCACCATCTCTGCCATCGCCACCATCTTCACCATCACCACCGCCATCATTATCATCATCACCATCACCATCTCCATCGTTATGACCATCATTACTCCTGGGGACATTACCTCCTTGAGGTGCCTAATCAATAGGCCTGAGAGACGGGAACTCTGGCCCCTCTTGCATGATACTTCTCTCCCCATAAGCAATCCAACCTTCTAGGGTATGCTCGGGCTTCTCGTGATCAATTACCACGTTCATCGAAGTCATTAGCCTCTGGGTACCCGGTGCAGCAGGCTGGTAAGGATGCTTCGACACATATCCCAGTCCATCAGGAGGAGCCGGACTGATAATCAGAGGCGAAACGAAGATAGGATCAGTGACATGATGACCGTTCCAGATCAACGAATACTGATGAGCCCACCATCTCATCCACCCGAAAGAGGCCCCAGTGACACTCTTCATCCCAGGGATAACAAAAGAATAACAGGTCCCAGTTAGCAGGAGCTACCGCCACATCCATTTTCAGTGAATGGGCCCAACATCATAAGCCCACTGCTCACGAGTCACTGGCTCCAGTGTCTCAGGTACTCCTTAATCATACCTGAACTGACAAGCGAAGCGATTGGGATAATACAGTTCTCTTCAGAACTCCAGCCCTCCACGTAAAGGAAGCGACAATGGGCGAATGGCTATTAGGAATGAGCGCTTATTATAGTCAATGCTATCGTCGTCCATGCACAGTATTGAATCCTTGCTTCTGGTACCCGAAAAATGGAAAAAGTGGACTCGTCATATCTATCAATCCTCTCCTTGACAGTGTTCAGGTTCTGCCCAACCATCTTCCACTTTTGGAAAAAGTATAACGGAATCACTCCTCTCTGAATATAATCTCCGAATTTTATGCCATATACCCAAGGAAAATATACTCCGAGCCACCTAGACAGAAAATGCCACCCGCAGTAGGCAGAATTCATACTGAAAGCAGCGGTCCTTATTATTGATGATGCAACCAAAGGCCCAATAAAGAGAGCACAGAATAATGGGAGCTATCGCGTATCGGTGACCATTAGCCAAGGCTCCTACGATGGCAAAGCAAGACACCCTTACACTGTCGGCCTACTTAGAACTCGGCAAGACCACACAGCTAAGCCAATACTTTAAGAAGCTGGCCGTCTCGCACGTCGGAGATAACTTATTCGGCCTGGGAAAATTATCCTTCATCCTATTTTCCAGAAACGCTTTATCCCCACGATCCTCGTCATAGGTCACCTAATCCAAGCTAAAAGGAGAAAGAGACCATTAACAGAAAGAAAGACGGAACAGAATGCTAGCGTATAATTCAAAACAAGATACTTACTCTAAACTATGACTGAAATAGACCAGCCAATCTTCGAAAGGGAGTTTATCTTTGAAACCCCAAAATTGCGGAAGTTCCACAAATAGCTCGTAGCAAGCCAGAGAAAAGAAGCCCTCATTCGCTCCTTTCTTTTTCTGGGATAATTCGTCGTCACTAGAGACCCACTCGTCATATATCCTCCCACGAATTGGAAGACTGACGATTCGAATCATCTCCCAAAGTGAGATACTTATCTCTCCATACTGTAAATGAAAAGAATTAGTGATAGAACACCAGTGATTCAGAAATCCTTTGTAGACCCACGATTTGCTGCAAAAATAGCTTGAAGTCGCCACAATAGCCTTGAAGAGGCCTACCGCTTTTAGGCCCTCTCTGTGTCGTTTCAAAATTCGATTCGCCCAAGCTTCGTATCCAGGATGGGCAATCAAGTGACCCCGGGTCTAGAATGCACCCGACAACCAAATTTCAGCATCTCCCAGATGGTGGAACCTCTGGCGAAGAGTCTCAAAATACTGTGTCGGGAAGGGCCGATGAGGATCGTGGTTCGGCTCTAAGAAAATCATGATCTTTGGGTCAAGAACAGCTTGACATTTGCCATCCTTAAACAAAGAGCAGTCGAGGAACGACGCATGAGTAGACGTCTATGCATCCACACTAAAAAAGGAATTGGCACGGCATACGTTTGAACGTTCGATGCTCGGGAGAGAGCGATGCCGTTGAAAACTCCTGGTGGATCTGATATATTCTTGCGTATAGGGATTCCGTATAGTAAGGGGGAGGTGACTAGCTTAACGGTTGACCAAACAATGTTCATCTTATCAGACTTAGACCTGGTCTGCTTCTCCAGGTATACCTGTTTCGCACCTTTACTAGCCCTCCTTGGACAACCCCGCTTGGCAGATTGAGAAGGAGCCAATGGGCTCACCTCGCCCTCTTCTGATCCCATTGTCCCGCACTCCGAAAACCACATAGCGGAGCATACCAGGCATCCTATTGTTCTTGTGTACCCCTGTCCGGAGGAGTTGGCACAACTTTATCACACATAATCTTCTGTTGCATATCCTTTGGTAGCTGTCAAGATGCGTTCATAGAAGTTGAAGGTTTCAGGAGGAAAAAACCACTGAGGATTGTGGTCCGACGGCCTGCTGACCTTCTTTGGGGTTGCCCATTTACGTTTGGACGGGGTCAATGGAGGACCTGAAGGGCCAGCTCTGGAAGGATCACTAGTCATTACGATCTGCAACGACACACAAGAAGCTTAGATATAACTCAGAGCAAAAGAAAATACACACAGAAAGAAATCAGCATTCCTAAGGTTTGAAAGAATACAAAGTAGAGAAGAAGAAAGATGCAAGTGCCTAGATAATAAACCAAGACCTCAGTAAATTACGTCCAAACCAACAAAGGCAGAAATAATGTGACAGCATTTATAACACGACATCATCATCACACATACAAACAAAAAAGAGGTGGAGAGAAGAGGGAAAAGGTTCATCATCATCATCATCAAACCATCGAAATCATTCAAAAATACTTTAACTTAATCGCCGAATTAATTGTTCAAATGTTTAAAGTCAATATTTTTCACAAGGTGACACAAAACTATGGGGCCTTCTTCCCCATGATCAGAGAAAAGTCTCAATCCTATAGCAACTGAAAAACTCGAGCCTTCAGCTTGTCCACTTTCACCTGAACCTGAGCCTCCTTGGAAATCAGGTCCATCAAGTCAGAGATGCGTTGTTGAACAGAATCGAGATTTAGGTATTCGAAGTCAGTTCGGTTTCTTGCGATGGATATGTTGACAGCAAGCCTATTGCACTCCCTCAGGGCCTCCCTCACTGTCCTCCAGATTCTGGCATTATGATCTAGGAACCCGGCCTCTGCATGCGGGAGAATCCAAGCAAGGAACCTTTCATTCTTCTGATTCTCCCTCTTCATGGAGTAGAATTTGCTCAATGAATCAAGGAAAGAAGCCTTCATGGGAGGCTGTGCCCCCTCAAGTATAACCAACTCCTCCTAGAAAGGAAAGTCGTCAATTAAGCCTATAGTATCTTTGCTATACTCGTCGAAAATGGAGGCCATGAGGGAGATATTCTGGATAGCCTTCAGGATAGGGCGAGAGTCAGCGTCTAGCCGAGACAGAGCCTAAGACACCTCGTCATGTTGAGCATCAAGAGATGACCAAACATCGGGCTGATTGAGAGAGACGAGAAGCCGTTGGAGGCAATCACGGGCAGCGCACAAGGAAGCACGGGTTCTGACCATTGTTTGCTGAAAAACAAGACTGACAGCCCGATCTGAGAACCATAGCAATTCGATAAAAAGGAGGAAAGAAAGAAAGCGCATGAAAACATTCACATTGAGTCCAAAATCAAGGGAGGCATGCACAGGTACGTCTAAACTATATTTAAATTAATCACTAGAATCACCAGAAAATGTCATCTTCAGCCTGACATAGTCCAAAATTTTAAAGTGTACGACGCCCGATACCACTTCCGAATAGCAATAATGCACATAAGAACTTATGATGGAAGTATGTTACCCTGTACCCTTTAAAATGACAATCCCTGTTACCATGGGAATAGCTATGCCCATGCCAAGAAATGGATATAATAGATAGTATTGAGCCAAACATACGCGAAAAAGCCCCAAAGATGAGAAGAATACTAAGCCCAAATATTTGTCTGCGTCAAGCTTGACGTACCCAAAAAAAAAAGATCAAAATGACAATTTTCTCCAAGTTCGAATAAAATCCTGAAATTTACTTAACTTGAATAGAAAAAAGGAACGAAATGCCCAAGTCTTATATTTGGATGCGTCAGGTCTGACACACCCCATAAATTCACCAATTTGCCTAAGTCTCATGTTTGGGTGCGTCAGGCTCGACGCACCCTAAAAATGCCAAGAAATCAGCCAAAGTCCAATAATTGGATGCGTTAGGTTCAACATGAAAATGCGGTATAAGTTTGATTACCGCTGTTGTAGAAGCAAGAAACAAGTTACCTTGTCCTAGAGGGGGGTGAATAGGACACTTTTTCAATTTCTCAATACAAAGTATTCTTAGAGCACTTTCATCAAACACAAGATATGCAGAATATAAATCAATAAAAGCTCATGTAAAAGAAGTAAATCAGTTCATCCATTCACCACACAACAAGAGATTTTTATAGTGGTTCGGTTATGTACCTACTCCACTCCCGGCTGATCCACTCACTCCTTGAGTGGCCGGATTTCACTATCACTATGGTTTTAAATGAGGTTAACCATAAACCTTAACAGCCTACAAAAGGACTTATGACTCAACACATGGATTCATCCTTCCATAGGACTAATCCATGACCACTTAGTCCTACACAAGGGCTTGTCCTACTCAAGGACTTGTCCTACGCAAGGACTCTACCGAGTTTGGGTCTTCAAACTCTGAAACCCAAATCTCAACTTGAGGAGGTTTCTTGGACTCGAAAGACTAAATATACTTAGCTGATTGAGTCCCTTGATGATGCCTTTGTTGAAGAAGCTTCGGCTTGTACGGAAGACGTCTTCTTCAGCTCCCTCGATCAGCAACCTTGCTCCGGATGACCCATTGTAGATTCCAAGGTGAGGGATTGAGGTTAGGTTGAGGCTATTTTGGGATATGGCTTTTATATGAGGAAAGCTTCTACCTAAACCACCATTAATGGCATTGATGACAAGAGAATGTCTATGAGAGGTAGGTCAAGATGCCATTAAAGAGGGGTTGAGTTCATGATTCAATCGAAGCTTTGAATGCTTAATCAATGTTGGTCAGATCAACATGGATTGAAGTATGAACTCAACAAATCTCAGGGTTTGGAAGAAGGGGATCTCAAGAAGAAGGCTCACACAAACCCTAGATGATGCTCAAGGTGTCTTGGGCAAGATCCAACCGAGTTCTATAAATAGATTATGACATTCAACGGTCAGAAAACGGTCAGCTCGATAGGTTCCGATCGATCGGACATAAGTTTTAGCCAAATTTGAATTTTGCTTGAAAACAGGTTCTCCGATTGATCGGACTTAGTTTCGATTGATCGGAATACCCTGTCCGATTGATCGGACAGATGGTCCGATTGATCGGAATTTCTTCCAGAGAGTTGATGTAGTTTTTCTGGAAATTCCTCCGATGGATCTTATGTGTGTCCGATGGATCGGAGAACCCTGTCTGATGGATCGGACAGACCTCCGATTGATCGTAAAAGAGTCCAGAGAGTTTTTCATATATTTGCTGGACAATTATACGATTGATCGGACATACTGTCCGATTGATCGGAACACACTGTCCGATGGATCGGACATCCCTTCGATGGCTCGGAAAAGTGTCCAGAGAGTTTACAATGTAACTGGACTATTCTCCGATGGATCGGACACATTGTCCGATTGATCGGACATCTATCGGAATATTCTCCGATGGATCGGGTATGTATCGGAGAGAGCAGACTTATATTTTTTCAATTTTAAAGCAACTTCTGCTACCAAGAACCTATCCATTGCTGATCTTAATGGAAGGTGGGCTATAGATGGTGCTAAGGGTGTGCCTAGAAAGGATTTGGGCCATCTATAGGAGGTTTTGGGATCAAAGGTTTGGGTGGAGAGGCTTGAGGCTGACTTGATCTTTGAAAAGCTTTTGTCTTCAGCCGCCAGGAAAGCTGTCTTCAGCCGCAAGGGGACTCGACGACACACTAACCATGGTAATTGACAAATCTTTGCATTAACACAACGCATCCCATAAATTCATCAATTTCCTAAGTCCAATAACTGGGTGTGCCAGACCCAACGCACCCCCAAAAACCCAACATTTCCCTAAGTATTGACCAGGGGTGCATCACCCCCAACACACCCTTAAAATCTAAGGGTTGTCCCAAAGTCATGACGAAGGGTGCGTTAAGGCTTGACGCATCCTTAAAATGCCACAATTTAGCCAAGTTCCAATACTTGGGTGTGTCAGGCTTGAAATCAGAAATTTCACCAAGTCCTTATTTGGGTGCGTCACGCCTGACGCACCTAGAAAATCCCATCATCTGAAATAAAAGGGTGCGCGCGACCATTTTTGGGTGCGTTGGCAATGATAAAAGGGTGCGTTGGTGAATATTTCGATGCGTCAAAGGTAGAGCGAATGCACAATGAAAAACAAGAAATGAATGAAAATAAGACTATCTCACCTATTTATAGTGAGGACCTGATAATCCGATGCGTTGCGTTGAACTGTCACGCATCCACCATGACGCACCAGAGGGGCATCTGTTGGGGTCCCAAAAGTCGGTATCCTCCGAAACAAATGAAATGGACATGTACTTCAAGAAAATCCCACAAAATACCATCCAACGCACCTAAACATCGAGATTTGAAAAAGATCCAGTACTTAGCCATTTTCCTCCGGTGGGCCCCACGAATCACTGTGATCAGAAACGTCCAAAATCAAGCTGACACCTTCATTATGAATTAGCAATGCATGACCATTCGCCAAAAAGCGGGTCCCACAAACCCTTCATTTTGCAAAACCCAATTTACGCACATAACAAGTCCGTTAAACGCACCCATTTATTAGACTTGACGCACCCTTAAATTAATGAAAATTCAGTAATCATTTTAGGATGTATTTTACCTCTGACGCATCCGAAAAATAGCTTGAAGCATCTTAAAAATACCTTCGATGCTTTCATAAATTCAGCAAAGCTAGAAAATCAATTCAGGATGATTTAGACCTTAACGCATCCAAAAAATACGTTCGACGCTTCCATAAAATAACTCGAAGCGTCCATAAATTTAGCAAATTAGAAAAACTACTTTTGGATGCATTGGACTCCCACGCACTTGAAAAATAGCTCGATGCACCTAAAAAAAGCAGCATATTTCAGAACTTCATTTCGGGGTGCGTCGGAGCTCCCACCACCTATTTTTGGGATGCGTCGAAGGCTTTTTACGTGGCAACCCCTCATTGGTCATTTTTTGGTATTTTCGAGTATAAATACCCCTTTGCACTATTCATTTGTACAGATTAAGAGAGAGAGAGAGAGAGAGAGAGAGAGAGAGAGAGAGCTATTATCCCCTAGGTACTTGGGATTTATCACTGAAAATCCTCGCCAGAATCTTTTCTGACCGTCGGAAAAATTTTCCAATCACCGAAATTCCTTTCCGACCACTGGCATTTTTCATCGGAAAACTACTCCAACCAGATCACCGCAGGTTCGAATTCCACAAAAAATGCAAGTGTGGTAACGCACCCACAAATTCAACGAATAACCTCAGGATGTATCGAAGTTTGACGCATCCGTGAAATGGTCTGACGCATCCGTAAAATAATCCGACACATCCATAAATTCAACATAATTCGGACAAGTATTTTGAGGATACATTGGAGTCCCACACATTCGAAAATTATCCTACGCACAAAAAAATTCAACATAATTCGAACAAGTAATTTCAGGATGCATTGGACTCCCACGCACTCGAAAATTGTCCCACGCATCCGTAAATTCAAAAAAAATCAGACAACTAACTAAGCACCCATAAATTAGGTCTCACTCACCTGAAAAATCAGCCAATTACAGGAAATGTTTTCTGATGTACCGGACTCAATTTGAAGTGTTTTCAGGCCCTGTTTGAGCCTATTTTGGGTATTTCGAGTGTTCCGGACGCAATAGAGTAGTCAAACGATCATTCTAAGACCGCTAAATAAGCAGAATTACACGTCTTTGAAGTTTGACCTGATTCAGCACGATGAGGAAATAACTTCTAGGAAAGAAGCCGCAACATCCTGAACTTTACAAATGTATCATTATTCACATGTACTAGGAGATATGACCCGGTTAGGGTCGAAAGCTAAATAAACGGGATTATGGTTATCATAATAAATTGTTATCATAATAAACCATATCAAAGAGTTTCAATTTTCTATAAAGCAATTGTTATGAACTGCCACAACACAATGGTCGATGCCCTACCCATCCAAACGGCATCCGTCGGTTGGGCTGCTCAGGTACATACAACTGCGCATCGGTCTTCTCGAGGTCGCCTGTCCAAACATGATAGCTGCAGGCCCAGAGTCGTACTCTCTCAGTTAGAAACTCTGATAGTCTCAGCCCGAATCTCCAGCCAAAACATGGGACATAGACATCTGACTAATACAAAGATGGTTCAGTACATAACAAAGCAAATACAGGTCTTTACAACCACAAACTCTAAGACCATAGTCCCTACTGACTAGTCTTTTGCCTTTTATCAAGGGTCATTGATCATTCGATGTAAGATCTTGTGCCAGATCACGGCCTGTAATGTACAAGATCTCAGAATCTCTTGAATAAAATTCGCCTTGCGATATCTCTTCTTGTGTACCTTTTGTAAATGCTTGTGATTGTCTATGAATGTTTCCACTACTCAGATCCCCAGAGCAACAACATACAGAAAATGTCCTTGTAGCATTTTCTAGTTCTAACAGTAAGTCATCAAAATTTACCTCAGCAGCGTTTCCTCGCGAAGCTCTTCGTGCCATAAGTGTGGGGAAGACCTTGTTTCACACGGTTTGTTTTATTTTTTTTTATTTCATCTACATTAAATAAGAAACTTTAGTAAATAATATAATATAATATGTTGTTCGTATATACATTTAAACTAAATTATATACAATTATTACTCTTAACTTCCCCACTTCATTAGTCCAAAAGTTCACCAGTCATTCTGACTCCACCTAATCGACATTGGGAGGGAAGTTCCTTTTCGTCTCAATCGAATCATGCCACGAGGTGTGAAGTGGGATGCCTTTATTTCTGACGCGTAGTCCCTCTATCTCTTATTCATTGAGTCCATAACCCATCGATTAGTTGCATGAGGGACATCAAATCTTTCCTACATCGTATTTAAAAGTAATTGTTAAGACAGGTATTCTTCGACAAAATAGAAAAAATTTGATCGAATAGATAAAATTTAACTAATATACCTGGACTGTCTGCCAAACTGTCTCTTTGCGCTCGCTAGGCAGCCTCCTCCAATCAAGATAGGCGAGCGGTAAGAACCGCGGCTTCTGTACAACAGTCCCCAAGAATTAGCCAAGTTTCTTGGCTCCTTCATCAATTGGTTGCCCACTGTTGTTCAACGGGACTATCATCGGAGGGGCCCCTTGTGACCTATTCCAAAGGTCCTCAAGACGTGTGCTGCCACGTGCACGTCTCGGTGTTGTGTCTGCTGACCCTGTAAAAGATGTTTATAAGCGATTAATTAAATTTCATTATTTCAATATCATGCACACAAAAATATATGTTATTTCTTACTAGCAGTGGTACAATCTCTGATCTGAAGGGATACTCAAACCTGCATCCTGCGACCCGAGGTCTACAACCTCATCACGATGTGATGGCTGTAGATCTGTAGTAGGAATGGAGCCGCTGGATCGTCCTTGTTTAGGAGCCATCCTGCAATGAAATTCATGGATAATACGTACAACAACAAATACGAAAATTGGCTTGGATTATGTACAAGTTTGGCCAAACACGAACAAAATTCAGCAAGTCCATGCTTTAATTCATTTCATTCCACAAGTTCATTTCAAGTTCATTCATTTCATTTCAAGGACAAGCTCATTCATTCATGTTATGCAAGAAGTTCATGCTAGTGCCGTGCATAGTTCATTCATTCATTTCATGCAACGTGCCGAATACCACAGTATTTGGTTTGAGTTTGATAACCAAAACTGAAGTCTGAGTTTGGTTTGGATTGTTTACTAATTAAATGAACCAAAACAGTGCGAATTGAACATCTACCATTGAAAAATTATTTTGAACCACAAAAGTTTTGTATCAAGCTTGTATTTGTTTTTTCCCTTCATACGAATAGGTTGGTTGACAAGTAAACATCATTGTGGGCCCTATGAAGGTTATAATGGTGGAAATCATTATTCCCACTATTTCCTGTGGTATGGTCCACTTGAGCTTTGGATATGCTTCAATTTTAGGCTCAACCCATAAAATGAGCTGTAAAAATGGATGGACAGCAGAATGGACATGGGTTGCCTATGTTGGCTTTATAGGTGGGCCCCACCGTGATATTTGTGAAAAATCCACTAGTCCATCCACCTTATCAGTTCATTTGTAGGACAGTGGACAAAAATTAATGAGGATCCAAAACTCAAGTGGCACACACAAGAGGAAACAACATATATTCCATATAAAAAAAGTCAAGACATTGAGGTTCTTACTGTGGGGCCCACCTTGATGCATATATTTCATATTCACTCCGTTCATACATTTCATCAAATCACTTCATGGAAGGAGCTAAAAAATGAAGCAAATCCAAATCTCAGGTGGACCATATCATAGGAAACAATGCTTTTTTAGCTATAAAAGAACCCTATCAAGCCTAAGTAGAGCTGGGCACAAACCAAGCTAGCTCGAAAGTTCGGCTCAAATTGGTTTGAAAAAGCTCATCTTGGATTGGTTCGAATTGAAGTTCGAACCAAACCAAGCCACGGAGTGAAGCTCGTTTGAAAAAATAAACCAAGCTCAAACTAGGGCAGTACTGGCTCGGCTCGGTTCAAAGCTCGATTTGATTTGGATTTATTCAACTCATAGATTGTAAGCAAATTGTTTCCTATGGTGTGATCCACTTGGGCTTTGGATATGAATCCAATTTTGGGATCGTGTCCTATAATGATATGTAAAACAGATGGACATTGTGGATAATGCATATACATGATGACATGGATAATACATAATACATATACATGAATGCACACTGTTTCTTTGCACTTGTAAAGTTATGCTCGTGTACCTTTGAAAAATGTTCTTACATGTCTATTTCCGCCGCTATATCGCATATTGTTGTAGTGTTGGACTTGAGAGTTACACACAGATAAGGAAATGGTACTATGAGGTCAACCTCATGGGAAGCTTCCCATGAGGTTAAGCTATGTGGGTACATGAAGATGAGCAGTGTCACATGTCACATGTCACACATTTGGTACATTGGTACGTGTGGAATGCTTTAAGATGAATGGTGGCACATATGCTCCATAGGCCTAACAACGGGTCGTGTTGAACCGTGTTCGCGTCGTGTCGTGTCAAAAATTTTCTCATCCAAACTCGGCCCATTAACTAATGGGTTGAAATATAGAAACCTAAACCCATTCATTAATTTAATGGGTTACCCGTAACCCGACCCGTTTAACCCGTTAGGCTAGTCTACTCATTAGCCGGCCATGCTGTTGATGAGGACAATTGACAGTCTGACCCAACATACAATTGTGGTCCACCTAGTGGGCCCATTCTATCATTGGAAACAATAGGTTTCACTAGTGAGACGAGGAGGAATCACCTGTACATTGTAATATTGCATATGATGGAGTTCCAAGGTTTATAGGTGGGCCATGGTTTGGTGATCTAGACCATTATGTTAATGGGTTAAACGGGTTCGCGGGTGAAACACTGAGCCGACCCGTTATGTTAACAGGCTAACCCATTAATGACCCGACATGATAAGGTTGGACCCGAACACTGATTTTTTCATGCGGGTTTTGTGCGGGTAAACGGGTCGTGTGGAATTTTGCCAGGCCTAATGCTCCATTGGCATTTTTTGGGCACTTTAGTATGGACAATTGAACTTGTGGGGGTCTTGAAGATGCTTGGGGCCATATGTTACAAATGTTGCATATTGACACATATTACTTGTGCGAAGTGCTTAAAGATGGATGGCAAGCATGTGGCACATGTGGCTTGTGTGAAGTACTTAAAGATGGGTGACAACCATGTGGCACAAGGCAAATGTGAGGGATTTTGTAACGACCCGAGATTTTCGACTCTCGTGTATAACACGACGGCCGAATTCCCAAGTAAATCATGGACTAATTGATTTGTTAAATAATGAAATATAGCATTCAAGCACAATGGCGGAAACAATTATCATCTTATTCTATCAAACTTACTACGTCATCATCAATGTTTAAATAAGAGAACCAACCAATATCCATACTGATTAATTAAAATACAAAACCATGTCTTCTCTTGAATACCTATTACAATTCCATAAATGTATCAACTACTCAAAAGAAATATTTAATAAATGATAACATCAATTAAGTTTCTTTAACATCGTCATCCGCCATGTGATCGTACGAATCATCGAACTCTTTTCCTTAAAAATCGCGTTCAATACCTGGATCTTCACCTGCATCATCTAAATTGTGTTTGGGATAGCGTTAAACGCTATCATAGTGGAGAATATTCCCTCCAAGACTATTAAGAATAACAATGTACAAAACTCAGAGTAACGCAACACAATAATATCTTTATTCAAACAAATCAATCAAGTAAAAATCTTTGTTAATGCGATGAATGGAATGCATGCTCTGGCTAAGGTACCCTGGCTAGAATCACAATACATGAAGTGGGAGACTCCCTGTTACGACTTCATGCTAGCCACTAGTCACCAGAGGTTCCTGGGACGCACAAGCCCATAGTTTTGCCCGACCACGTGAGAAACGGAACGCTCATAGCCCAAATCTACACGTGACAGTATACGGGAGAAGTAGGACGCTCTAGCCTATTCTCAATCTCGTACACCCACATGGAGCCAAGTGAATGCATGACTTTAGTTTCACCTTTATTTAAGTGTTTTCGCATACAACCGATTTAAATAAAACTCAATGGTCACTATGGGGAGTCGCAAGCAACCCAGCATAGGCCGACAGCACGAGATTAGTGTCCATAGCACCAACCCCGGCTCATGAGAATTTGTATACCATTAGTGTCCACTCATTGTCCCGTTTTATGATTTCATCATGTCCCAAAAAGTCAATGTTGTACATCATGACCAAATTCATTAAAATACTCGTGTAATGTAAATAGATCCAATCAAGCGTCATGTACATGTAAGGATCCAATGACAAACAATCACTTCATTCTCTCAGTTAAGTCAAGATATATTCTTCCATCATGGACACCTCTCACGGATTCCATCTCTCTACATCAAATAATTTTACCAACTTAGGGACAAAGAGTATACAATAATGGGATATCCATATGATGATCTTATACACATATTTCATATCACAATATGAAAATCAATCTTACTTATAATACATGGACTAAAAAAATAAGGGCATAGATTTCAAAAAAATAACACAAATACACATGCTTCTTAGTAAAAATCTAAATAAGGAATTACATCACCATATAATGATATTCATTACAAATCTCACATCAAACTTCATGTAATATGGATAAGCAATTCAAAATAAAATAACTTCACATGCCACAAAAGAAACTTATGATAATCATGGTATTATTAATGAAAGGCTTGAAGGAAAATCCTCACCTTAGGATGACCTTAGAAGAAGAGGGTTGTAGAAGATCCTAGCCGCCAGAAAAAATATGAGAATGAACTCTCTTCTCTCTCTCTCTCTCTCTCTCTCTCTCTCTCTCTCTCTCTTCTCTCTTTCTCTAGGGCATGGAGGCTAGGGTTAGGAGAAGGATTTGGAGGTGCGTAGTAGAAATATGGAGAGGAATGTGCACGCGAGGTCTTGTGTAATAACTTCTTGAGGTGGGTTTCTCAAATCTCAATATTCAGATGATCTATGATCAATTCCAATCCGTTCATCTTATCAAGCTCGAAGAGTAGAGTCAGAATACGTAAATTTCTTGATGATCCACATTCTAGATTGGCCGATCCTTGAAAATGGCCTAACGGGTGCTAAAAATGGGCTAGATCTCAATTAACGGTCTACACTTGATGATCAGGGCCCAAATTTTGAGAAAATATGTAGTTATGATAGGCAAACAATTGTACAAAGTTTAGTGGTTGATTGATGGTGAGAAATGCCTAGATCTGAAATTTCAACTTTTGGCGGAAAAGGAAGGGGCTAGCTTTGTGGTTCAACGGTTGAGGATTATAGATCGGGGTCTAAATTTTGTGTAAACTCGTAATCATATAAGTGTAATAAGTGGTCCAAATTTGAGAAGCGATTGATGGTGAGAAGTGGGTAAATTGAAAGGTTCAGATTTAAAAAGAGTTGGTAACTCGTTAATTTCTAAAACGGGATAACTTCGCGCATAAGAAAGATGCTTATCAAGGTGGGGCACTCAAATCACACTATTGGTCCATGATAAAGACGATCCAAGTCACTCATATGAAGAGAAGTATTCGACTACGACTAACCATCTACTTTCCTCACTCGATGGAGATGAAAATCAAGGGTTAAGGGACTGATTTGACAATCGGACCACTTCTACTATGATTTAAGGAATGAAATTTAATGTGTATGGTTAATATGTACCCAAAAGCTTAAATTCAGGGTTTTGCGTGAAAGTGATCGTTAGAAACTATAATACTTAAAAATGGCATCTTAACTTAAGTTTAACTGATGGCATTTTCGTAATTATCTGAAAAGTGCGTGATTTTTAAAATCTGATCTTTCTGCGATGTTTATGGGATCATTTTAAGCAACTTTTGTAAAGGGTCCCCTATCAGATCTCCTACGGATGTCCCGCTATTCGCAAATCAACGGTAAATGTACGATAATTAATAAAAAATAAATTAAAAATAAATTTTCAAAAATTTTCAAATAAATCTCGAAAATCTGGGGCGTTACAGATTTGACGATAAGGCACATGTTGAACTTGGCTCATTGGAGTGTGTGACATATTGACATGTGGGTCATTAAAAAATGGGCCACGAGCTTAAAAATTAAGTCAATCCATGACTTAGGTGGGCCACACAACATACAACAGCTGAGAAGGGTTATCCGTCCATTAAAACCTTCATGATCATTTATTGGGCTCACCGAGATGTGGTTCAAATCCAGCCCATTCGTTATGTGTGTCCCACCTGGATGAGGGTTAGACCAAGTTTCAGCCCCATCCAAAACTAAGGTGGGCCCCACAAGTGCTTTTAGATGTTTTAGGCATGTCCATTTGAGTTCCGTATATGGTTGATTTTTGGGATATCACATAACCTAAAGGGGACCCATCAAATGAACGGTGTTGATGTTTGATCCAAATCAAGGTGGGACCCACACAACTCGACCTCATAGGAAGTTCCCATGAAGTCAACTTTTTTTTTTTTTGGGTTAGTTCAGCATCCCATTTAGACCCGACCCAACCCATTTAGACCATACCGAACCCATTTAGACTTGACCCAACCCATTTAGACCCAACCCATTTAGACCCGACTCATTTGTTAAATGGTATGGATCTGGGTCCAAGAACTGACCCATTTGTTAAATGGGTCTGGGTCTGGTTTCCTTTATATTAGGCCCGACCTGAACCCATTTAATAAGTGGGCGGGTTTGGTCTATGTTCTAAGGGACCCATCCAACCCAGACCCGTCCAGATTCGATTTGAAGCCTTGTAAAAATTCTTGCATAGTAGACCCAAACCCATTAGACCCGACCCATTTATAAATGGGTCTGGGTGTACACACGTGTGCGCGCACATGGGGGGGGGGGGGGGGGGGGGGGGGGTGCTAGTTGGACCACATATTATAGTCCACCTAATGGAGAACTTCCAATTGTTAAGGGGCGTTTGGTGCATGAGATTATGCAGAATTAAGTGGGATGGAATTGGGAAAATCACTTTTTCAATCCTAGGTCCTGTTTGGTTATTACCTTTGTTGCTGTTGGATTGCAACTTTGAAAATTGCTAGGATAGAAATTCAAATTTAGGGGATTCTCCCAATCCCCTTAATCTCAAGTGAATCCCTCGATTTGAGAGGGAAAAAAGTAAGAAGCTAACTATGTGGAGATGTATTTTCGTCACAAAGTTTTGTTGGGCCCACCATGATAAATGTATTATATCCATACTGTCCATCCATTTTGGGAGATCATATTAGGCCATGAGCCAATAAACAAAACAGATACAAAGCTCAAGTGGACCACACCATAGAAAGTAGTGAGGTAATGATTTGCACCGTTGAAAGTCCCCTAGGGGTTATTATGATGTTTATTTGTTATCCAAGCTATTCCTAAGGTCATACGAACCTAGATGAAGAGAGAAAAAACAAATACCAAATTGATCCAAAACTTCGGTAGCCCCTAATAAGTTTTCAATGGTAGACGTTAAATCCCCACCGCTTTATGTAGTGTGGTCCACTTGAGATTTAAATATGGTTCATTTTTGGGCCATGCCCTAAAATCATCTCGTAAAATGGATAGATGGTGTGGATATAATACATACATCACTGTGGGGCCCACAGAACTTGGTGACATAAACACACTCCATGCGTCTTCGTCACAACCGATTGTATCTCCTCCATTTCACCTCTACCAGACCTGGTGGGTGCTAGCCAAACACGGTAACTTTGATGTACATGAGAGATTGTTTGCATTCCAAACATGGAATGGGATGGGATGAAAAAAGGGAATTCCACGACAATCCCTCACTGCCAATAATGATTACTTTCCAGCAATTTCACCCGGCTTAATCCTCCCTAATTTCATGCGCCAAACACCCTCTCAGTGCTTCTGACATCCAGTCCTAATAGGTTGGCCCCACAATGAGGAGCGTATTTGCTACTTTCTAAATAAATAAGCACTCGATTAGACTTTTACCAAACAGTCGAAAAGCTTATTTTTATTATAAATAAGCCGATAAGCTCTTATTTGTAGAGATGTTAAACGCCCCTTAAGTATGTTCAGGTTCATTGCAACTAGAGTCACATTCAACAAGTTCATTTTATAAAACCAAACCAACATCGAAATGAACTAGCTAGTTACATTCAGGAACGACCCGACCCAAGATTTAGATTTACCCACTTCATGCATTCAACCATAACAAACTCAAAATCGACTAGCTAAGTACGAGTTTGGTCCAGCCCGAGCCGCATTAAACAAGTTCATGCATTCGATGGAGAAGTTCATGTATTCATTTCACAAGTTCTTTCATTTTCCCATCAGTCAATTTTACATGTGTATTAATTTACAAGTTCATGAAATCAACAACGATATAAAATGTCTGACGCATCAAATGCCTTATTGTCATAATTCATCATAATCTTCACAAACATAGGCTAAGGGCCAGGAAGCCTCGCTTAGCCGTAAACTTAATTCGATGGACTCTATTGGAGGTAATGGACCCTTATTGAGGTCAGCAAGAGAAAAGATCGCCATATCCAGAATCCTTTTCACAGCCTCATATTCCGCTACGATGCTTGGAATCCTGAAAAAGCATGTATTCGTTCATAGTCATCATCAGAATAATCATCTAAACCATGATCAATTATAATATCAATCAAACCAAGAAAATCTTTAACCTGATCGAAAACAGACAAGCTGGGTAAATCTAACAGCAACAGCTGACGAAGGTTCGAGCGTGCTTCAATTGCTGATGACATGATCAAGACGGCTAGTGTATCATGAAATCTTTAAGACATACCAATTCAATATTCCTGTCTCAAAATATGATTTACCTATTTTAGCCAAGGCCGTACACACATATCACTAGCTTATTTTAAGAAAAGTCGAAATGTGAAGCATGTCCATCCATTGCATTATAGTTTCATGATTTGAGTTTTTCTTTTTTTCTTTTTTTTACCGGACTCTCTATAATCAATTTGAGAGCTGCCTACATACTTATAATGATGATAAAATCATGACACATGTACCCATTTGAGTCTCATTATGAAATGGACATTTTCGTATAATGCATCAGTTGGGTTCTCAGATTAAACTCAACTGAAATTCAAGTGGATACAAAATATGCATTTTAGTATAGACGCAAATTTGGTTGAGATGTCCAAATCTTAAGCAAAATCAATTGTAATTCAAGTTTCAGATTTATCATCATGATAAAATCAGGTCACTGTAGGTCCATTTAATTTTTTTATAGGTTATAAATGATTAAATGATTCATTCGTTCACCCGTTGCCTTGCAGATTCAAAGATGCTTCAAGCAATAATCCTTCAACGACTGCTTTGGCGAAACTTGTACCTTCGATTTATTCCAACACCACCTATTCCAATTGTTTACCTAGAACGTAAATAGTATTATACAAGGTATAATTATTAAAACTGATTCATTAATTTCTTTAATATAATGAATTCCATAAGTTCATCACAACAACATGTATCAAATGTTTCCAATGTCACCGTCATTGCTACTGCAACCAGACTCGTTTATGTCATCTATGGCTGGCAAAGGTTCAACACTGTTATTCCAGGCACATCTAACCTATCCTAAGTCATGTTGTCTTCACTAGTGACTAAGGTATCCATTACACTCCAAACATCATAAGACGATCTTTGCAAGTAATCTTCTACATCCTCTGTCAGATCATCCCCTCTAGTATTATATAGGTCCCTCGGATTTACATGTAAGGCAACATGCCAATTATCCTTGGGGTCTTTCACGTAGAATGCCTGTGTGGCTTGAGATGCTAGCACAAATGGTTCATCGTTGTCATTTGTTCCAGTATTTGACAAGTATATGAAGTTCACGAGTGTGAACCTAAATCATCATTCTTTATTCCTCTTGTGACATCTACCCACTAACACTTACATAGAATGTTGCAGTTGCTGCCCATAGTAATTAAGCTCTATAATATCAGTTAATACACTATAGTAGGTAACGTCTTATCTGTTTGGGTTTCTATCATTCACAGATGCAAAGCTTGATGTATTTGCAACCACGACGACTCCACTGTTCTGAGTCTTCCTTCTATGCTCGCAATCTTTCGTGTGAAACCTAAATCCGCTTATGATTTATACGTTAAATTTTCTTGTGACTCTTTCAGGGCCCCTAGCCAACATCCTGACTTCCTCTGAAAGTGCAACACTCTCTAGAAGCCGGGACTTGCTAAAAAATCATGTATTAAACTGTTGGTCATACAACCTATCAATTTCATAAAGAGTGTCCCGACGATTCCCACGTCTAAGTATTCGCTTATGTTCTCTGCATATTTTTCATTTAAATGATTAGTTCATAAGCGCATGAATTTCAATAATACTGTGCATGAGAGATATAATTATAGTTTGCATTCTTACTCAAAGAATAGAACAAGTGAATCGAAGTTGAAGAGCATATATCGATGTACTTGTCTTCACGATCTATCATCGAGAGTAAACACCTGTCCAACTCCCATTGGTCGACCCGAGACACTGTTGCCCAAGTCATCATTTCATATCGGTCGGTCAAACCTAGTCTCCACACCATCGAAATATCTAGAATAGAATGTCAGGCATTCCTCGGCGAGGTTCCCTTCGGCGATGGATCCCTCTGGACGATTTCGATTGCGAATGTATGACTTAGGTGTTAGAAGGTACCTATTCAAACCACGCATAAAACATGTTTAAATTATATGAACGTACACTATGTACATGAAAATAGATTGAGTTACATAACTTATGAGATTTGGATCATGCCTTTCTATGGGGTACATCCATCAGTAATGTACTGGCCCCGCGATCCTTGCCCCCTTAGCCAAATGAATCAGTAAATGTTCCATAACATAAAAAAGTCAGGTGAAAAAATCCTCTTGAGGCGACAAAGTGTCAACACAATCTAAGACTGTAGCTCCATGAATAAGCAACCCGTGCAACTTTAGAGCATAATTCTCTGAAAAAAGTGCAAAATTCAATTAAGACTGCATTCACGGGCTTAGTCAATATACCCCGAACGGCTAAGGGGAGTAACTGATGTATTAACACGTGACAGTCATGACTCTTCAAACCTATCATCTTGCGCTCTTTCTTATGCACACATCATGAAATATTCGCTGTGTAACTATCTGGAACCTTTATCTTCTTTAATACATGGAAAAAAACGTCTTTCTCAGACGGGCTCAATGTGAAGCATGCAGGGGGCAAATATGTCCTATTTTCCCTACTATCTGGATGTAGATTCCTTCTTATGTTCATTTCCTGTAAGTCCATACTAGCATTGATATTATCCTTAGTCTTCCCATCTATATCCAACAACGTGGTAATGAGATTGTCACACACATTTTTCTCAATGTGCATGACGTCCAAATTATGGCGTTGTAAATTGTCCTTCCAATATGGCAAGTCGAAGAATATGCTTTTCTTCTTCAGTTGTAGAATTCTCCCGCATTATCATTATCCCGCACCCTCTTGCGATGGGATCTGCCTTTAAGAATCTTTTCAAAATTGTTATTCATACCCTCTAGTTGATCAAGAATCATGTCACCGAATGACGGGATCGGTGTAGGTTGAAAATCCTACTCCCCGTCAAAACAACTCTTGTCAAATCTAAACTTGTGTCCAGGTTCGAGGAATCGATGGTGACCCATATAATAACCCTTTTTGCCATGCTTCAAGCGCCAATAATCCATTTCTTTATTGCAATATGGACAAGTAAAGCGTCCTTTCGTACTCCATTCGAAAAATATAGCATATCCCAGGAAGTCACTGATCGTCCATAATAGTGCCGCTTTCATCTTTTGCACATCGTAAGTGTCTACGCCAATCTCCCACAATTGTCTCAACTCATCTACCAATGGCTGCAAGTATACATTGATATCATTTCCTGGTCCATAAGTGCCAGGAATCAATAGTGACATGATGAGATAAGGCTATTTCATGTACATCTACGGTGGCAAGTTGTATACCATGAGGATAACGGGCCATGTGTTATGAGAAATACTCATCGTCCTGAATGGATTGAAGCCATCAATTACCAATCCAAGTCAAACATTACGACTATCTGCTGAGAAGGATGGGTGTTTAATGTCAAAATCTTTCCAAGCAATGGAGTCAGCAAGATGCCTCAATATTCTATCTTTCATCCGGGTCTCATCATGCCATCGCATGAAATAGGTTATCTTCGATGACATGAACAACCTTTGAAGTCTGGAAACTAATAGGAAATGACGTAGGATCTTCGTAGGAATTTTTCGACCAGTCTTCGATAAGGAAGATGAAGCATCATCTAAATTATGAACAATTTCCTTCCATCTGGAGGTACCGCATTTCTTACATAACTGGTCATTGGTGATCTCCTTCCAATATAACATACAATCGTTAGGGCATGCATCAATCTTATTATAATCTAGTCCAAGGTCTTTTATGACCTTCTTCGTGTCGTAGAATGACTTCGGCAATGTCTCCCCATTCGGGAGTGCCTCCTTAAGAAGCGTAAGTAATAGGTTAAAGGACTTGTTGCTCCACCTAGACAAACATTTTATGTGATACATACGGGCAATTAAAGATAACTTTGTGAATTTTGTGCAACCCAAGTATATGTTTTGATTTGCATCCTTAAGCAACCTGAAGAACTTATTTGCGTCGGCATTGTGTCCTTGTGTAAGCTCATGTGAAGCATCGAGTGCCTCATTGTCTTCTCTCGACATACCAAAAGCATCGTGTATCATACCATGCGTATCAACTCCTCCAGGAGCATCGTCACACACAATATTGGGTGCACATGAAGATGACATTTCCCCATGATCGGTCTAAGTGGTGTACTCCATAATTCTATTTATGATTAGATGCTCATGGACAACCTCTCGATTGATGAGTTTAAAGTTGATGCAATTCCTACATGGACATGGTATAAGGTCGATTGTTGTATAAGAAAATGCAAAGTCGAGGAACATCTCAACACCATTCTTATACTCGACGCTCACCCTCGATTATTGCATCCAATTCTTCAATTATTTCATCCAATTCTTGTCCATTACTACCTTCCGCAGCAAAATTCGTATAATATGCTGTGACATAAAATAATAAATGACTAACTGTCAGTGTTTAACGATTACCCTTTAATAAAATATTTAATGCCATCAAACCCACATGATGGATGGTGGACATTGAATGTGCGGCCACATAATGGAAAGTTAACATTAAAGGTGGGCCCACATGATGAATGACCCATATATTGAAGGTAGGGCCCCACATGGTGGATGGTTAATAGTAAAGGTGGGAACTACATGATAGATGTTCGACATTAAAGGTGGGTCCTACATCATGGACTATCCACATTACGTGGGACCACATGATGGATAGTTGACATCAAAGGTGGGTCCCACTTGATGAAATATCCGCATCAAGTGGGCCCCACATGATAGTGGTCCACAACAAAGGGGGGCCCACATGATGGACCTTTAATGTGGATCATTCATTGTGTGCGGGCCATCGTACATAGCATGTGAGTCGTCTATAATGCAGGGCTTGCATTCATCATTGTGTGCGGCCCATCGTCCATTTAATGAGAATTGTCCATTAAAAATATACAAGTAGCATGTAGCTTACACTATATGCTATGTAGCTTATGCCTTAGATCTTAAAGGGGTGAACGCTACGTTACGCACTATTTGACCCACACTTGACCCAACCCCAACCCGACACGACCTAACACATTGCAACCTCTAATTATCACCATGTACAATTAAACTAATAATATCTAGTACATACTAGTAACGCGTAGCCAGTCTCATCATCCAACACATACATCCACATATCCAAAAACAATACAACCACGGATAGCTCTGACGCACATCCGGGTACCCGTACTCAATTCTGGGCTTTTATTGCTGTAAATAGCGAATGTACAGCCTTATAATCATCTCAACAACGATTCCCACCTTCCAGAGACCCCCGCTCAATATCCACCATGATGTATTTGTTATTTTTACACCATCTATCTATTTTGCCATATCATAGCAGGGGATGACTATAAAAACTCCAGCCCAGACCGAAAGTTTAAGTGAGCCCCACCCTATATGAGTAGACTCCACCCTTGACGGCATGGATATAACATATGTAGCACAATGGACCCAAAAAATGTATATAATGAGAAACATATTCAACCCAAACCACTATTCCCACTATCCAGGGACCATTGCTCAAAATCATACTCTATTACATTAATAATATATGTATATATAAATAGTTATTTATTTTATATTCTCAACCACAAGTCTCATAATTCAACACATACATCCACATATCAAAAAACAATACAACCACAGATAGCTCCAACGCACATCTGGGTACTCGTACTCAATTTTGGACTTTTATTGCTATACATAGCAAATGTACAGCCTTATAATCGTCTCAACAACAGTTCCCACCTTTCAGAGACCCCCGCTCAATATCCACTCCTTAAATCCACCATGATGTATTTGTTATTTCCACACCATCTATCTATTTTGTCATGTCATAGCAGGGGGTGACTGCAAAAACTCCGGCCTATACCCAAAGTCTAAGTGGGCCCCACCCCATAGGAATGGACCCCACCCCTGACAGCATGGATATAACATATGTAGTACAATGGACCCCAAAAATGTATATAATGAGAGACATATCCAACCAAAACCAGAATTCCCACTATCCAGGGATCATTGCTCAAAATCATATTCCATTACATTAATAATATATGTATATATAAATAGTTATTTATTTTATACTCTCAACCACAAGTCTCATCATCCAACACATACATCCGCATACCCTAAAACAATCTAACTAGGGATAGCTCCGACGCACATCCCAGTACCCATACTCGATTCCAGGCTTTTATTGTTGTCTATAGCAAATGTACAGCCTTATAATCGTCTCAATAACGGTTCCCACCTTCCAGCGACCCCTGCTTAATATCCACTACTCAAATCCACCATGATGTATTTATTATTTCCACACCATCTATCTATTTTGCCATATCATAACAAGGGATGACTGCAAAAAACTCTAGCCCAGACTGTTGCTTCCCCAAGTGTAGGTTTGTGATGTAGTAATAATTTGGTAGAGACCGAGATCGTTCTCAGGGACTTGTTAGGAATATACAAAATTACTTCTAATATTCTCTAATTAAGAGCTAACCAAACAAAATTTTAAAATTGAATGTATAGAGAATTCTTAAACTGAAAGTAAATGTAATCAATATAAAAGAGCACTAGGGGTCCAAGGATCCACTTGTAGTAATCCTTAATGCATAATTCGATGTGGTTTCCCATTTACACAACTAGAATCGAAATCAAATCCTATCTAGTCGGATGATAGAACGGTTGTAAGATACAATCTGTCATATGTGTGATTATCTACATGATTCCCTCAATTCAAGTTAGGACTTGAATACACTCAATTGCATAAGTCAATCCTAGTTCAAATAGATTAAGATCACAATCATAATCATCATTAAACTCTGCCACAAAGCATAACTAGATCATGATTTGAACTTCATTCAAATCACATATACAATCAACACATAATTTAGAACTTAGAACAAAAAGGTAGAACTTTGGTTGAAGTTCCCACATGGAAATCCAAGTCTAGAGCGTATTTAATCGATTTCTCGAAGCGTACAGGTCTAGAATTATGCAAAAAAATTAAGAACTAAAGCAATTCTTCCAAAAATCCATGAGCCATCATAAGATTAAGAAAAACTTTGTAGAACTTTATTCAAACTTCTATAAACCATTGTTGTTCAATAAATCTAACTTGAAACCAAAACAAAATGAATTAAAGCATCTCAGATTCACTACAAGCTTCACCTTTTAGCCCTAGCTAAGAGGTTTAGCCGTTCATGATCCAAGGAAGCATGAAAACAACTAAAAACATAAAACTAGAAAACACAAACTAGAGGGAGTTGTGGAACTCCGAATCCGACTTCCACCGCCTCCCACCTTCGTATATCCCTTCTAGGAAATCCTAGCTACGTCCCCTAGGTTCCCTTTTATAGTGGAGATGCTCTACCGCCTCAGATTCTTCCAAATTCGCAGTAGTACTTACGCACTTGCGCATAAAAGTCGGAGCTTCACGAGGAAGTTGCTGGAATCTCGCCGCAATTACACTGGCTGACCTCTCACTACCGGTCTAGCCTATCTGTGGAGCATCCAGCGTGCATAAGTGAGAGGGTCAGGCTCTGGCCGACGGGTCAAGACCGGTCAGACTGTTGTACAGCAACCTCCAGCAGACGCTGGAGTGATTCTTGATGCTGGCCGACAGGTCAAGATCGGTCGTGGCCTCCTTGGCCGACCGGTCAAGACCGGTCAGACCCTTGTTTTCTTTCTTTTTTCTTCTCTCTTTCTTCTTTCTTCTTTCTTTGGCCCACCTTGGGTCTTCATCCAAAGCTCCTAAATGCAATCTTTTAGCTATTGATCGAGTGAACTTCCTCTCATTCCTGCAATCACAAAACCACGTATTAGAATAGTCTTTAAGCTTGAAAACCATGCATAGTTAGTGATGAAATGGGGTTAGAATATACACATTTAAGTACTCAACACACCCCCAAACCAGCATTTTGCTAGTCCCAAGCAAAACATGCATAAAACAATTCATTCATCCAAAACCCAACTCTCCTTCAGAAACTATGCTTCTATACACTCTAAGACATGCAAGTACGAAAATCTGAAAAACTAAATGATAGAGGTTGAGACGTTAAACTTTCAAGAACATAACAAGTACTCATATGGATTTTCCGCTGATTGATAGATAAATAGAAGAATTTGAACAATTTAACCTAGTGTGCTCAGTGAATGCTCATCTCATGGAGATTCAGGATTATCTTCTTCATAAATCAACTAAGGTATGGAATTCAAGGTGTACAAATCAACAACAAGCCTTTAACAGGAATTTGCTTTACCTTCCTTTCGACGGCTTTCACACTACTTACCATTTTCGACTTTGGTTACGGGTAGACCATCCCCCGGTTGGTAATAGGTAGCCCTTTTTGGAATTAATCATTATATTCTCCATCATTCCCATATTTTCATCCTTCCTTTCCCGTTTTCTTTTTCATATCTTTCGTTATTTTCCCATGGACAAGGATGGACAAAGTACCCCGGCTTGGTTTCTCAACACCTCAAATCCAAACTTAGCTACTTCACAAATCTAATAATCCTTTCAAAACATGAGAATCGTGTGAAGTAAACTAGGTGTACAAGTGTTCAAAATTTCTATCACTCTTAAAAATAGGAGAATTCGTATATAAAACTAGTATCTTCGAGATTGTTCAAGATATTCAACTTCACTCACTTCGCCTCTCCTTTTCTTATACTTACACTATCCCGAATGCATAGAAACAAAGTTTTCCAATGGAGTTTTGAATTTTTAAATTTTTTTGAAAAATCTTCTTCATATTGCTCGAGATGTTGCAAAACACTCGATTCATCCTAGTGATCCTACACCCCAACCAAATCTTGCATTGTCCTCAATGTAAAAGATATGCAATAGGCAAAACATGAGAGCAATTATAAAATAAAGGGAGTGAGGAATGAGATTACCTGAGAGAACAAAGTCTGGAATTTTACCTCCTTCTAACAAATCTATGAAAGGGCAAACCAAAAGCAACAAAATCCTAATCCTAACTACTCTATACCTCAATCAGACTAGGAGATCAAGTATCCTGATACACAGGATCAATCAGAGGTATGGACATTTCTTCTGAAGAAAAATTCTCAAAAAATGGCTTTAGGCGTTGACCATTTGCTTTAAAGATATTACCGTTCATTGGATTCAACAATTCAATGGTCCCATATAGATAAACAGTTTTCACAATGAAAGGATTAGTCCATCGAGATTTCAATTTTCTCGAAAATAAATGTAATCGAGAATTATACATAAGGACCTTTTGATTGATCGTGAAGGTCTTATGAAGTATGTTCTTATCATGGAACACCTTCGTCTTGTCCTTATAAATTCTCGCATTTTCATAAGCCTCGTTTCGGAGTTCTTCAATTTCATTTAATTGAAGTTTGTGCAACGAGCTTGCCTTGTCAGAATCAAAATTCATCTTCTTTAGCGCCAATATGCCCTATGTTCCAACTCCATGGGCAAGTGACAAGCTTTCCCATAAACAAGTCTATAAGGAGATATTCCAATGGGGGTCTTGAAAGCAGGTACGATAAGCCCAGAGTGCATCGGTGAGTCGAAGCGACTAATCTTTGCGATCGGGGTTTACTGTTTTCTCCAAAATATGTTTAATTTCCCTGTTAGATATCTCAGCTTGTCCACTTATTTGTGGGTGATAGGGAGTGCTCACCTTGTGATTGACGCCATATTTTTTCATTAAAGCTTCAAACGGACAGTTACAAAAATGGGATCCACCATCACTTATAATGACTCGAGGTGTTCCAAACCGGGAAATGATATTTTCTTTTAGAAATGAATGACTGTTTTATGGTCATTGTTCTAGCATGGAATCGCCTCGACCCATTTTGAAACATAGTCGACGGCAAGCAAGATATATAGATTTCCAAAAGAAAATGAGAATGAACCCATGAAGTCGATGCCCCAACAATAAAAAATTTCAATTGGTAAGATGGGATTGAGTGACATCATATTTCTACTAGGAGATTCCTCCCAATTTCTGACAAGGCTCACATGTTTTATAAAAGTCATGAGTATTTTTTAACATGGTGGGCCAATAAAACCCACATTGCAGAATTTTGGCTGTGGTCTTCTTAGCCGAAAAGTGGCCACCACACGCCTGAGAATGAGAAAAGGAGATTACTTTGTTGTTTATCATCCGGCACACATCTCCTTATGATTTGATCAGGACAATACTTGAATAAGTATGGATCGTCCCATAGGAATTTTCTCACCTCGTTGAAGAATTTGTTCTTATCTTGCTTTTTCCTATGTGTTGGAATTGTACTTGTAGCAAGATAGTTAGCAATGTCCGCATACCATGGCAATTGGGAGACTTTAAAAGGTTGTTCATCAGGGAACATATCATTGATCGCGGTTGTCTCAGGGGAATCGGTGAGAACAAGTCTAGAAAGATGGTCATCAACTACGTTTTCTACTCCTTTCTTATCACGTATTTCTATGTCAAATTCTTGGAGTAGGATGATCCATCTTAACAAGCGTGGTTTAGCATCCTTCTTGGAGAGAAGGTACTTAAGCGCTTCATGGTCGGTGAATATGATGATCTTGGATCTGATCAAGTAGGACCGAAACTTGTCCAAAGTAAAAACTACGGCCAAAAGTTCTTTTTCTGTAGTAGTGTAGTTTGCTTGAGCCGAGTTTAGGGTTCTACTTGCGTAGTAGATGACGCAAGGCTTCTTCTCTTTTCTTTGGCCTAACACAGCCCCAATAGCGTAATTACTTGCATCACACATGATTTCAAAAGGAAGGCTCCGATCAGGTGGTTGCATTATGAGAGCACATGTCAACATGCCTTTAAGTTTATCAAAGGCATTTTGATAATCCTTATTCCACTCAAATGACTTTTCCTTTTGAAGGAGGTTACATAAAGAACGAGAGAATGAACTAAAGTCCTTTATGAATCATCTATAGAATCCAGCATGTCCTAAAAAGGACCGCACATCTCGTACGCTTTTTGGGGATAGAGGGTTTGAGATAAGATCGATTTTAGCCTTGTCCACCTCAATTCCATTTTGTGAGATGATGTGACCAAGGACAACTCCTTTTTGAACCATAAAATGACATTTCTCCCAATTCAACACAAGGTTCTTGTCTTCACATCTTTTTAAAATAGTTTTTAAGTGCACAAGGCACTCATCAAAAGTTACAACCAAATACAGAGAAATCGTTCATGAAGACTTCAAGAATCGTCCCTACCATATCAAAAAAAATACTCAACATACAACGCTGAAAAGTGGCAGGGGCATTACATAGTCCGAAAGGCATCCTTCGATAGGCAAAAGTGCCGAATGGACAAGTGAATGTTGTCTTCTCTTGATCTTCTAGGGCGATCTCTATTTGGTTATATCCTAAATACCCATCAAGGAAGCAAAAGTGGGAATGACCCGCCAACCTTTCTAAAATTTGATCAACAAATGGTAAGGGGAAGTGGTCTTTCCTTGTAACTATATTTAGCTTCTTGTAGTCAATGCACATTCTCCAACTAGTAGTGACTCTGGTTGGCACGAGTTCATTATTGACATTGGCTACGATAGTTATTCCGAATTTCTTAGGCACCACTTGAATTGGACTCACCCATTGACTATCGGATATTGGGTAAATGATACCCACATCCAATAGTTTCAACACCTCGGCCTTAACCACCTCTTTCATATTTGGATTGAGGCATCTTTGTGGTTGCCTAGATGTCTTCACATTTTCCTCAAGGTGTATGCGATGAGTACAAATCAGGGGGTCTATGCCTTTAAGATCCGCAATTGACCATCTAATGACACTTTTGTGCTCTATTAGAGTGGCTATCAACCTACTCTCTTGTTCCTCATCCAAGTGCGAAGAAATCACCACCGGATATGTCTCATCTTGGCTTAAATAAACATATTTCAAATCAGTGGGTAATGGTTTTAGGTTGAGCTTCGGTGCCTTGATATTAGATGGAAGCGGCTTGTTCTCGCTTAAGGGTAAAGGCTCAAATGGTGCCTTCCATCTTTTATTATCAAGTACCGGCGTAGAATCTAAAATGGCATCCATATCTCTTATCATGTCATCATCAATCTTATGAGAATGGGCCAAGCATGCCTCCAAGGGATCAGAATAGAATTTCAGGAGGGATTTGTCTTCCACGAATGATTCAATTAGATTTATTTCGTGGACCTCGTCATCAACATCCCGTGGTTGTTTGCATAAATAAAAAATATTCAGCTCGAGTGTCATATTTCCAAAGGACATTTTTACTAGCCCGTTTCTACAATTGATAATCGAATTTGAAGTGGCTAAGAAAGGACGGGCAAGTATGACAGGAATTTGAGCACCGATTCCTATCACAGGATGTGTATCCAAGACAATAAAATCTACTGGATAGTAGAATTTATCGACTTGGACAATGACATCTTCAATCATCCCTCTTGGTATTCGAATAGATCTATCAACGAGTTGAAGTGTGGTTTTGGTGGGTTTTAATTCACCTAACCCAAATTGTTCATAGACCGAGTATGGGATGAGGTTAACACTTGCCCTAAGGTCGAGTAAAGCTTGTTTGATCCGATAGTCACCTATGATGCATGAGATGGTAGGACTACCCAGATCCTTGTATTTTTGGGTCACCTCTTGTTTGATAATAGTGCTCAAATTCTCAGTCAAAAGTACTTTGTTGTGAACATTGTGTTTCCTTTTGACTGTACACAATTCCTTTAGAAATTTGGCATAGGATGGTATTTGTTTTATAGCATCCAATAGTGGAATGTTGTTCTTCACTTACTTAAAAACCTCTAAAAATTTCAGGTTTTTGTCTAAAGGTTTGGGTGAAATCAACCTTTGGGGAAACGGGGCGACCGACTTATATTGCCTTTCCGATTCTTTCTCATGTGGAGTGTTGTTCGAGATATCATCCTTATTAACGATTTCCAGATCATTAGGCTTTGAGGCCTTCACCGGATTGGATTTATCAATTGTTTTGCCACTTCTCAAAGTGGTGATAGCTTGAACATGCTCCGTATTTTGGGAGGATAGGTTGAGGTCCTGTATCTCAAATTGGGTTTTGGGTTAGGGAGAGGTTGGGCAGGAAGTGTGCCTTTCTCCCTAGTACTAAGATGAGATTCAACTCTAGCCATTGAAGTTTTCAAATCATTAATGGCTTGAGATGAATTCTAGTTGAATTTTAGTTATTCATTGCATGAACCCATCGATTTTGTGAGAATTATTCTTGTTGTACTCAACTTGGGCCGAGACGAATGTACCCACTATTTCCTCAAACGTAGCTTTTGGGTTATTGTTTGCATTCTCTGATGGCCCATTCCTCCAACTGAAATTGGAATGGTTCCTCCAACCAGAATTATATGTGTTTGAGTTTGGATTACTAAATGGTAATTGATAATTATTTATGACATTTGATTGTTCTTATAGAACTTCCTGGAATGCAGAGGTTGTAGGACAATCCTGTGTTGCATGTTGGTTACCGAAACAAATTCCACAAATATTCTCAACTTCCTTAGTCTTTTCTCCCTTCCCTAATTCCATGGCCTCAACTTTTCTCGTGAGGCTAGCCACACGTGCACTTATGTTGTCTTCTTCGGAAAGGACATAGATTCCTCCATTTTTCTCTTTGTTAGCTTATCTTGGGATTTGCTGGTTTAGATGTATCCCAAGATTGTACATTCTCAGCTAAGATATCAAACTAGTCCCATGCTTCCTCGGCTTCCTTATTCATGAATTCTCCATTACACATCGTCTCCACGAATTGGCGCATAGACGAAGTCAGTTCCTCATGGAAAAAGCTTATTACCTGCTAAATTTCGTAGCCATGATGTGGGCATGTGTTCAATAAGTTTTGGAACCTCTCCCAACATTGGAAGAAGGTCTCATCCTCTTTTTGGGCAAAATTCATGATTAGGCGCCTTAACATGTTTGTTTTATGAGTAGGAAAAAGCTTTTTAATGAATTTCCTAGTCATCTCAGTCCATGTGCCAATTGATATTAGCCTTAATGATGAAGCTAAGCCTTAACCTTCTCTTTAAGAGAAAAAGGAAATAACCCAAGTCTCACAACATCATCAGATATGTTTGCAAAGTGCAACATGGCTATCACCTCATCAAATTCCTTAAGATGTTGATATGCGCTCTCACTGTCTAAACCAAGGAACTTGGGAAGGAGTTGGATTACTCCCGATTTTAGATCAATATTTCCTGCATTGGTTGGAAAAATTATGCATGAGGGAGTACTCGCTCTTGCAGGTTGCAAGTGATCACGTAAAGTTCTAGGTCGAAGAACATGCTCAACCTCATTTTCACCCGTTTCAGTTTGGCCCAAATTTTGATTGGCCATAGGGTTAGGTTGATTCTCAGCCATACTATCAGACAAAATTGGAGAGTCTAAACGTCTCTTAGCACGTGGTTCCTTATCAATCCCTTCAACAATCCCCCATTCACTAATGAGTCGGTTATTAGAATCCCGAACCCAATGTGGCATGCAAATCTCAAAAAAATAAAAATTAAAAAGAGTTAGAAAAACCTAATTGAAGTGACTTCTTCGACTCCTAGAATCCCTGTAAACAAAGCAAAACAAAACAAACAAACTAAGTTAGTAGGACTCCTAAAAATCTCAAATAGAAACTATTTTCAGAAAATTTTGTAAAAAACCGTCGAAAATCCCCTGCAACGGCTCCAAAAACTTGATCGCTTCCCCAAGTGTAGGGTTGCGATGTAGTAATAGCTCGGTAGAGACTGAGATCGTTCTTAGGGACTTGTTAGGAATTCACAAAATTACTTCTAATATTCTCTAATTGAGAGCTAACCAAATAAATTTCTAAAATTGAATGTATAGAGAATTCTTAAACTGAAAGTGAATGTAATTAATATAAAAGAGCACTAAGGGTCCAAGGATCCACCTGTAGCAATCCTCAATGCATAATTCACTGTAGTTTCCCAATTATACAACTAGAATCGAAATCAAATCCTATCTAGTCGGATGATAGAGTGGTTGTAACATACAATCTGTCATATGTGTGATTATTTACATGATTCCCTCAATTCAAGTTAGGACTTGAACACACTCAATTGCATAGGTCAATC
Source organism: Liriodendron chinense (assembly GCA_003013855.2). NCBI lineage: Eukaryota > Viridiplantae > Streptophyta > Magnoliopsida > Magnoliales > Magnoliaceae > Liriodendron > Liriodendron chinense. Next base: position 498,468 of record PVNU02001237.1, read on the forward strand.
CTAGTTCAAATAGATTAAGATCACAATCATAATTATTATTAAACTTTGTCACAAATCATAACTAGATCATGATTTGAACTTCATTCAAATCACATATACAATCAACACATAATTCAGAACTTAGAACAAAAAGGTAGAACTTTGATTGAAGTTCCCACATAGAAATCCAAGTCTAAAGCGTATTGAATCCGATTCCTCGGAGCGTACAGGTCTAGAACTATGCAAAACAATTAAGAACTAAAGCAATTCTTTCAAAAATCCATGAGCCATCATAAGATTAAGAAAAACTACTTAGAACTTTATTCAAACTTTTATAAACCATTGTTCTTCAATAAATCCAACTTGAAACCAAAACAAAATGAATTAAAGCATCTCAGATTCACTACAAGCTTCACCTCTTAGCCCTAGCTAAGAGGTTTAGCCGTTCATGATCCAGGGAAGCATGAAAACAACTAAAAACATAAAACTAGAAAACACAAACTAGAGGGAGTTGTGGAACTCCGAATCCGACTTCCACCGCCTTCCACCTTCGTAGATCTCTTCTAGGATATCTTAACTACGTCCCCTAGGTTTCCTTTTATAGTGGAGACGCTCTACCGTCTCAGAATCTTCCAGATTTACGTAGTACTTACGCACTTGCGCATAAAAGCCGGAGCTTCACGAGGAAGTTGCTGGAATCTCGCCGCAATTACACTGGCCGACCGCTCACGACCGGTCTACCCTATCTGTGGAGTGTCCAGCGTGCATAAGTGAGAGGGGCAAGCTCTGGCCGACCGGTTAAGATCGGTCGGACTGTTGTACAGCAACCTCCAGCAGACGCTGGAGTGATTCCTGATGCTGACCGACCAGTCAAGACTGGTCGTGGCCTCCTTGGCCGACCGATCAAGACCCGTTGGACCCTTTTTTTCTTCCTTTTTCTTCTTTCTTTCTTCTTTCTTCGCTCTCCTTACTTTCTTCTTTCTTTAGCCCACCTTGGGTCTTCATTCAAAGCTCCTAAATGCAATCTTTTAGCTATTGATCGAGTGAACTTCCTCTCATTCCTGCAATCACAAAACCACGTATTAGAATAGTCTTTAAGCTTGAAAACTATGCATAGTTAGTGATGAAATGGGGTTAGAATATACACATTTAAGCACTCAACACAGACCCAAAGTCTAACTGGGCCCCACCCCTGATGGCGTTGATATAACATATGCAGCACAATGGACTAAAAAATGGATACAATGAGAGACGTATCCAATCCAAACATGCATACAATGAAACATATCCAACCAACTAGTAACAACGGTTTCCACCTATGTGTTAAGCTACTTAGCTATTTAAGTTACTTGACTAATCAATCTACTTAGCCAATCAAGCTACTTAGCTAGTTAAGTTACTTGGCATCTGTCTAAAAATTATTTTAGGGCATCTGTCCAACATTGAACTACATCCAAATCTCAAGTGTATCCCTAATATTGAGACCCAAAAAATGAAGAAGATGCAGATCCCAAGTGGAACACAACATAAGAAACAACGGTGATTAAATATCAGGTTGGTGTTTGCATAGCCCAAGCTCGAAATTCAGTTTGATAATTCTTACCCAAGCCCTACCCAATATCGGTCGGTCACGGGTAGGGGTGGTTAACGAACCAAACTATCCAACAAAAGTTTTGGATCAAGCTGATATTTGTCTTGTCCTTTTATCCATGTCTTTGTGATCTTATGAACAATTTAGATGACAAATAAATATCACTTTGGGCCCTAGGAAGGTTTCAATAGTGGAAATCATTATTCCCATTGTTTCCTATGGTATGGTTTATTCCCATTGTTTCTTGTGGTATGGTCCAGTTGAGCTTTGGATATGCTTCAATTTTGGGATCAATCCCTAAAATATGCTGGTAAAACGGATGGAAAATGTGGATAAAGCACATACATATGCATTCATAGTGGCCCAACTGAGTTTACTTAGTACGATAAGAGCGTCATGAGTAACTCAATATGCAATCTGATTTCTTAAAACACATACATCATAGTGGGCCCCGCTGAAAACAAATAGAGGGCATGGATTTATAGTGGGCCCCACTGAAAAATACATGAAGGGCATGGATTTAAAATACATACATCACACTGGGTCACACTGGAAAATAGATAGAGGGCATGGATTTAAAACACATACATTACAGTGGGACCCACTAGCATACATTACATGGGCCCCATTAGAAAACAAATGAAGGGCGTGGATGCACCACATATACATCAAGGTGGGGCCCACTGAATCAACAGATGGATAGTGTGGATATACAACGCATACATCAAGGTGGGCCTCACTAGAATAACAGATGGGTGGCGTGGATGCACCATACATACATCAAGGTGGGGCCGACTAAATCAACAGATGGATAGTGTGGATATATAACACATACATCACGGTGGGCCCCACTGGAATAACAAATGGGTGCCGTGGATGCACCACACATACATCAAGGTGGGGCCCACTAAATCAACAAATGGATAGTGTGGATATACAACACATACATCACGGTGGGCCCCATTGGAATAACAGATGGGTGGCATGGATGCACCACACATACATCAAGGTGGGGCCCACTGAATCAACAGATGGATAGTGTGGATATACAACACATACATCACGGTGGGCTCCACTGGAATAACAAATGGGTGGCGTGGATGCACCACACATACATCAAGGTGGGCCCCATTGAATCAACAGATGGATAGTGTGGATCTACAACACATACATCACGGTGGGCCCCACTAGAATAACAGATGGGTGGCGTGGATCTACAACTGGAAGCAGATGGAGAGAGAGAGAAAGAGAGAGGCGACGTCGGCCGGCTACGATGGCAACTAGAGAGATCGTGGCAGGCGGCGTGGGCGCCGGTGGCAGGAATGGAGAGAGAGAGAGAGAGAGAGAGAGAGAGAGAGAGAGACTAGCAGATGAAGAGAGAGAGAGAGAGAGAGAGAGGGCCGGGGGGGAGGGGGGCCGGGGCACTGAGAGGGAGAGAGTGAGAGAGAAAGAGGGAGAGAGGGAGGTGGGGGTGTGGATATACAACACACACATCATGGTGGGCCCCACTGGAATAACAAATGGGTGGTGTGGATGCACCACACATACATCAAGGTGGGCCCCATTGAATTAACAGATGGATAGTGTGGATATACAACACATACATGACGGTGGGCCCCACTAGAATAACAGATGGGTGGCGTGGATCTACAACTGTAAGCAGATGGAGAGAGAGAGAGAGAGAGAGAGAGAGAGAGAGAGAGAGAGAGAGAAACATACCTGTGGTGCATCCGGAGTGGCGCCGGAGGCAGAGTGGCGGGCGACGTCGGCCGACTACGATGGCAGCTAGAGAGATCGTGGCAGGCGGCGTGGGCGCCGGTGGCAGCAATGGAGAGAGAGAGAGAGAGAGAGAGAGAGAGAGAGAGAGAGAGACTAGCAGATGGAGATGGGGTGGGGGGGGGTTTCGATTTGGGGATTTTAGGGATCTATAGTGGCGGATTTTAAAATCCCCGCTATAGGTCTATTATATAATATATAATATGTGATATGTTATATATTATATATTATTATATATAATATATATTCGATATATATATATATATATATATATATATATATATATATATATATATATATATATATATATATATATATATATATATATATATATTTGTGTACACACTACTTCACTATTCCTTATTGAATGGTCCACCTAAGATTTAGATCTTCTTCAAGTTCGGCCAAATGGCCTTATATAATCTTTCAGGATGGATGGACGGTATAGATGTAAAATGCATATTAGGGTTGTGCACGCTCGGTCCGTTGGTTTTAAGGTGCGATACCTAACCAAATTGACTAAGCAGGTTTTGAATAGTTAATAACCGAACCGAAGTGGAAAAAATTTGGTCGGTTTCATGACAATGTTAAAAAAATTAAGAAGATCCAAATCTCTAGTGGACCACACCAATGTAAAAATCGATGAATGACTATAAATTTTTTTTATAACTATAAGCTACACAAGTTTTGGATCAAGCTGAAAGTGAAATTTGACTTTTCCCTTCATCCTGGTCTGCTTGACCTTATCAACGGGTTGAATGGAAAATACACATTGCAGATGTTCTTTAGGTGGGCCTAAGGGCAGTTATAATGGCGAGCGCTTAATCAACATTGTTTCCTTTGGTGTGATGCACCTGAGATTTGAATTTGATTAATTTTTTAGAACACATCCTAAAATGGGCTGAGAAAACGAATGGATGGTTTGGATATATATAACATATTATAACGATGGGCCATATAGTAGGGTTAACATATACAAAATAAATATAATTCAAATATATATATATATATATATATATATATATATATATATATATATATATATATATATATATATATATATATATATAGACACACACAAACACACGGTTCGGTTCGGTTCGGTTAAAAACGATTTATAATTTTCACAAACAGACAACTGAAACGACATTCTCAATTTTTAATATAAAAAAAATCGAATCGACCCGAAATATAATGAAAAATTGATTGAAACCAATCGGTTAGATCCGGTTTGGTCGGTTTTGTTAATAGCTTTAATGCATATACATCATAATGGGCCCCATGAGTGGGCCTTAGGACCACTTTTCTTAATAGGATTTGGTTGAAGGCTTAAACCATGCAATAGTGGTTCCAATTACCTCGTTAATTCTGTTTCACTTAAAAAACTTAAATTTCAATTGCTAAATTTCAATATAAGCTAACATCAATATACATTTAGGGGTGTAAATGACCCTAACCGAGCTGAATACCACAGTGTTCGGTTTGAGTTTGATAACAAAAACTCAAGTTTGAGTTTAGATTAAGTGTCATTCGAACTTAAACCTTAGTGTTTAAGTTTGATTGGTTTAAAGTTTGACAAGTTTGGATTTCATTCATTTAAATTTGATCAGTTATACAAACTAGACTCAAACTCAAGTTTGGGTTTGATTAAAAGTCACATTATGCATGTATTTCATATCTACTCCGTTCATGCATTTCACCAAATCATTTCATGGTAAGAGTGAAAAAATAAAGCGGATCCAAATCTCAAGTGGACCATGTCATAGGAAATAATTGTTTTTTTAGCTATAAACGAACCCTATTGAGCCTAACCGAACCGAAATATGCCTGTTTGAGTTCAGTTTGATTACTAATCGAACTCAAAAATAGGGTTTAAGTTTGATTCGTTTACTAATCAAACGAACTCAAACGAGCATTAATTGAGCCAGACTCGAACCGTTCACGAATAGTTTGGTTCGTTAACCACCCTTATATGCATGTTTAATCAAATTTAATTGAATTTCAATATCGGCTTAATCTAACCGTTAAATTTCAAAATGAGTTTAATCTAACCTAACCATTAGATTTCAATAAATACCTCAGTATTAGGCTAATTAATTAATCAAATCGTTGGATTTCACTATCAGGATTATCTGATGGTTGGATTTCAATATATATCAGTTAATCCATCTATTGGATCTCCGTTAGTCTAACCGTTAGATTACAATGTCAGCTTCATCCAACTGTTAAATTCTAATATCAGGTTAACGGTTGGATCTACAACAGTTAGAGGTCTAAAATGATTAGGTTGAAAAAAGCGAGTATGATTTAATACCTTAGTCCAATCTAAGGTTAATTTGTTAGATTTCATTATTAACTTAATCCGATAGTTGATCTCAATACGATGGTTAATCCTACCATTAGATTTCAATATCATCTTAATACAGCCGCTGGTTTCAATATGAGTTTGTTTTAATCCAACCATTAGATATTAATAGTATCTTAATCAAATTTTATTGAATTTCAATATCGGCTTAATCCGACCGTTATATTTCAAAATGAATTTAATCTAACCATTGGATTTCAATATATGCCTTAATATCAAGCCAATGGACCATTAAATTTGCATATTACTTTATTCTAGCCGTTAGATTTCAATATCGGTTTAATATAACCATTAAATAATAATACATGCATAATCCAATAATTAGATTTCAATATCTGCTTAATCAAATCGTTATATTTCAATACAGGCTTAATCCAACCATCAAATTTTAATATCAGCTTCATCCAACACTTTGAAATTAATATGGATTTAACTTTTTACGGTGGATTTTAAAATCCTCCACTAAACTAATATATAGCGGCAGAAATTTCTGCTCCAATAAAATAATTCATATGCGCGGGGTTCGAAAATTGGGAGCGGGATATTCAAAGCTATACCGGCAGAAAAACATTCCATCGCTATTAGAGGTGGACAACGATCCGATCCGAGTCGAATATGGACCAAATCGGATTGTTCGGTTGCTTGAGTGGGTGTGTTCGAACAATGTTCGAACAAACATTTGAACATGATGGCTCTGTTCGAACTCAATTTGGTCTAACCCAATGATGTTCGAACATATGGATTTCGAACAATTTTTACGGGTTCAAACAAGTTCAAACAATTTCGCTTTTTTCGCTTGAAAATATTTTTTCTACTACTGAATAATAAATACCGATTTTTTCATTCTATGTGTCCCACCATGATGTATTTGTTTTATCCACTCCATCCATCCATTTGTAGAGCTTATTTTAATGCATTAAATAAGAAATGAGGCAGATACAAAACTCAAATGGATCACACCACAGGATACAGTGAGGAGAATGATGTCCACCATTGAAACCTTCCTGGGCTCACAGTCACGTTTATTTGTCATCCACCTCTCTCTCTCTCTCTATACACACACACACACACACACACACACACACACACACACACACACACACACGAGTCGAACAAACGAATCGAATCGAGTCGAGTTCGAGTTCGAGTTGGAGTCGAACAGGACTGTGTTTAAAATTGAATTGAATTTTTTTTCGAACACACCATGTGTGTTCGAACTTTGTTCGAACAATAAGACTTTTTGTTCGAACAGGGTTTTACCGAGTCGATCCGAGTCGATCCAAACGGTTAAACTCAGTTCGTGTCCAGCTCTAATCGCTATATGCTAGTCACAATATAGCGGCGGACTTATTTTATTTATAGCGACGGATACAAATATCCACCACTATTGTTCGTCGCTATTTGTCCTAAAAGATGGTGGGAGCGGGAAACTGGTTTATAGCGGCAGATGTTGATATCCACTGTTACATATTGTGTTACAGCGACGATTATTATTAACCGCCGCAGATTTATTTGTTATGGCGGCGGATTTTTTTTCCGCTGCTATAAGCCACCGCTATGTCACATATATTCTTGTAGTGACTTTTGGGTTTTAAGTTATATATATATATATATATATATATATATATATATATTGAGCCGAATCGAGTTGCAATCGTGTGCAGCTTGAATTATGAAACGAGCTAAGGAAATCCGCTCGGCTCTATTCGAACCCTTCCTCCGAATTAAGCTGAATTGAGCGAGCTAACCAAGCTAGCTCGATTCGTGCTCAACTCTAATCACAACACACAAAGCAGTGGGACAATGACGCCCACTGTTAAAAATTTCCTAGGGGGCACCATGATGTTTATTTTCCATCTAACCTATTTATAAGGTCACATGGACCTGAATGATGGGACAACACATATATAAGTTTGATCCAAAAATTAAGTAGAAAAGTTTTCAATGGTTGGCGTTCAATCCCCACTACTTTCTATGGTGTGGTCCACTTAAGTACCCACCCACATGGTTAGTCACACGATGCACCCACCCAACACCGGTGGGGTTAGTGTGAGACCTGCTGAAAACGCCTAGGCGTCTGCCAGCTGGGCTAGCAGGAGAGACACATTTTGATGGTGTATCCTTCCCAGTAGTGGATCACCTTGATTTCTACACCAAGTGGTCTGCCGTTTGACTTTGGAACATGAAGTAAATGTGGAACTATAGTATTGTAAGTAGAAGTGGGCCCAACATGTTTAGCATCCGAAATGTTGATCAGATAGATAGGTGATGTAGAACGGGTCGCTGACTATTTCATGGCCCAGATGGAGCAAAAGAAGACCGGTCGGGGTCGAAAGTGATCCGGACCGTCAAGACCATAAATCGGTCGTATCTCACAATCCGGAATGAGTTACGGGACGTATAATATATCAATTTGGGGTAGCTCGAGCTACTTTAGCCAACCAACCCTAATACGCCGGGTTGCCCAAGCCGAAATCGCGAGATTCGACCGTATCGACGGTCATTAGGCTAGTTTATTTTCAGTTTTACTATTTATAGTAAGTTTTAACTCGACCATAACTTTGCATTTGTAGGGTTTTAGAGTTAGTGCCCAACATGAAAAGGGCTTAGAATATTTCGTAGAACAACGTGGTTGAGGCCGTTTGATAACTTTCTATTTTTGGCCGAAAACCAAGAGTTCTAGTAGGATTGAACGACTTCTATAAATAGTAAGTTTACTATTTATAGTAAGTTGCGTTTTGTAGGAGTGTAAGTTGGAGTTGGATTCTGATACTTTACCTAGGGTTTAGTTTCCTATTTATATGCATTGTAATTTCGTTTTTATTCATTCAATTATCAATAAATCAATTATTCGGAATTTATTTTCTTTTTTTTTATCTTTTTTTCTTCTCATGGATTTGAGAAACACTCAGTTAGGGAGACGGTGATCGACCTACCACGTCCTCCCTGCGTCATTGGTATCAGAGAAAGGTTTCTTCCTCAGGACGATGACCTCTAATGAAGGGTTGGATCCTCATCCTAAGGACGATGCTCCAAGGGACTATCTAACGGTGACAGCCTTCGAGGCAGCATTCGAAGCAGCACGATGGGAGAATTGGTTGATCCTGCAAGGTATACAGGCAACCCTCGACCAGATTGCAGCATCGCTAGCTCCTCTTCGAGCCCAAGGCGACCAACAACCACCAACAGTTGTTATACGGGACAATCCTGTTGTCCGTAGAACACCCCAGGTGGATAACCATAGGGTTTCACCAGACTATTCAGAACCAAGCGATGACGAGGTCGAAGACATATTCGAACGACGACCTGCGCTAGGGAATGAGCGTGTGGAACGAGCAGAACGAGATTATCGAGGCAAAGCTGATCTTCCCAGCTTTAATGGCCTACTTCGAATAGAGGAGTTCCTCGACTGGCTGGCAGAGGTCGAACGATAGTTCGATTATATGGAAGTGCCGGACGACAAGAAGGTAAAGCTAATCGCATATAAATTTAAATATGGTGCTTCAGCATGGTGGGAAAACCTACAGGTTTCCCGCACCCGTCAGAATAAGACACCCATCCGAACATGGCCTCGGATGAGACAACTTCTGAGAGCTCGATTCCTCCCTAGCGACTATGAACAAATTTTGTTCCAACAATATCAAAATTGTCGTAATGGAAATCGAACCGTATCCGAATATCTTGAAGAATTCCAACGATTGGCTACACGGAATAATTTATCGGAATCAGAGGCACAACAAGTATCACGATTCATTGGTGGGATGCAATTTGCAATCCAGGATCGAGTCCAGATGCATCCAGTTTGGACGTTGAGTCAGGCCAACCAATTGGCCACTCGAGCAGAAACACAGTTGTCACGGCCCCCTGCTCGACCCTATCAGGTAACACGAAATCCCAATGCCGGACCCACTCAAGATACAACGTTGGCCAAAGGCAAGGAGCCTATAGGAGGGCGTCCTCAACCTCCTATGGTCATGAACTGGGACTGGGGAAGCGGTTCCTCAAGACCTCAATGAGTAGCTCCCACTACAGCGGGTCCCAGCAGGATTCCCAACCCATATGGTCGGCCAAGACCAGACCATTGTCTTCGTTGTGGCCAACCAGGTCACTGGTCGAACGCTTGCCCTCAACGCCCTGCAGCACACTTAACTACGAATGAAGGCGGCGTGGAAGGTGAATCAATAGAAGACAACCCTGAATTGGAATAGGCCGAAGAGGGGGACACAGAAGATGTCGATTGGCTGACTGAAGATCATGGGAAATCGCTAGTAGTAAGACGACTACTTTACGCTCCCAGGAAGGATGTGCACCCACAACGACATAATATTTTTCGTACAAAGTGCACCGTGCAGAGCAAAATCTGTTATGTGATCATAGATAGTGGGAGTAGCGAAAATATCGTCTCGAAGATTATGGTGGATAAGTTACATCTACCTATGACGAAGCACCCTACCCCTTACTCAATCAGTTGGATCAAGAAGGTGAACGAGACAATGGTAACTCATCAATGCATTATCTCATTTTCCATTGGTAAAAGTTATAAGGACGAGGTCCTCTGTGATGTGGTTGACATGGAAGCCTGCCACATGTTACTCGGGCGGCCATGGCAATCGGATCGAGATGTGACACACGGTGGACGGAAAAATATATACATGTTCACCAAGGATGGTCGAAAAATTGTTTTGGCTCCTATGACACCAAAGAAACACCCCGAGGCTTCTAAAGTGGAGGGGCACTCTCTCCTTACGATTCACGAGTTTGTTAAGGAGTCAAAGGAAATGGGCGAAATATATGCCGTTATGGTAAAAGGCGAGGAGTCAGGATCCTCTAATATTCCTTAACGCCTTAAACCGCTGCTAGAAGAATTTCGAAGTACTTGGCCTGGAGATTTACCTAATGAGTTGCCTCCCATGCGAGACATACAACATCACATCGACCTTGTCCCAGGGTCCAGTTTGCCCAACCGACCGCACTATCGGATGAGTCCGAAAGAGTGCGAAATTCTACAGGAACAAGTGGAGGAATTGATTCGTAAGGGTCTCATCAAAGAAAGCATGAGCCCGTGTGTCGTTTCAGCACTCCTTACCCCAAAGAAAGACGGAACTTGGCGCATGTGTATCGATAGCCGCTCGATCAATAAAATAACAGTTAAATATCGATTTCCAATACCGCGGTTGGATGACATGCTTGACATGCTCGAGGGCTCTAAGATGTTCTTAAAACTGGACTTACAGAGTGGTTACCATCAAATCCGTATTAGGCCAGGTGACGAGTGGAAAACGGCCTTCAAGACCAAGGAAGGGCTATATGAGTGGCTAGTTATGCCCTTCAGGTTGACCAACGCACCAAGCACCTTCATGCGTTTAATGAACCAAGTGTTGAAGCCGTTCATTGGCCGTTTCGTTGTCGTTTACTTTGACGACATTCTAATATATAGTCAGGATGAAACGGAGCACATGACCCACATCAGAAAAGTGCTACAAGTGTTGGCCGACAACAAGCTATACTTAAATCTGAAAAAAATGTAGCTTCTTAACTGATCAATTATTGTTTCTGGGGTTCATTGTGTCGTCCACGGGTATCCGAGTGGACGAAGAAAAAGTTCGAGCTATTCGGATTGGCCGACTCCGACGAACATTCATGAGGTACGAAGTTTTCATGGGTTGGCGACCTTCTATCGTCGATTTGTGCGGAACTTCAGCAGTATCGTCGCGCTGATTACCGACTGTATGAAGAAGGGTCCGTTTCAATGGACCGAAGGGGCTGAGAAGATTTTTGCAGAAATTAAACATCGGTTGTCCACTACCCCGGTCCTGGTACTCCCTAATTTCGATAAGTTATTTGAGGTAGAATGCGACGCATCTATTGTCGGCATTGGGGGAGTCCTTTCTCAGGAGGGCAGGCCGGTTGCCTTTTACAGTGAGAAACTCAGCGATGCATGACAGAAGTGGTCGACCTATGAACTTAAATTATATGCAGTGGTTCAGGCACTGCGCCATTTGCGCCATTATCTTATTCAAAGGGAATTTATACTGTACACTGATCATCAGGCCTTAAAATTTGTCAATACTCAGACTAATGTGAATCGTATGCATGCTAGATGGATCTCGTTTTTACAGGAATTCACGTTCGTTCTGAAACACAAGTCAGGGCAGCAGAACAAGGTGGCAGATGCACTAAGCCGACGTGCATCCCTTCTTATTACAGTGAGCAGTGAGGTGATCGGATTCGACTATCTCAAGGAACTTTATGCCGACGACGAGGATTTTGCAGATGCATGGAAAAAGTGCCAAGAGGGTCACCCGAGTGACCTTCTAATTCAAGATGGTTTCCTCTTCAAAGGAAATCGACTTTGCATTCCACAGAGTTCGTTACGGGACAAAATTATTATCGAGCTGCATGGTGGTGGCCTCGGTGGTCATCTAGGACGAGATAAGACTCGAGCGATGGTGGAAGAGCGGTATTACTGGCCGCAACTTGCTCGTGATGTCAGCAGGGCGGTACAACGATGTCATATTTGTCAAACCGCTAAGGGACATCTCAAAATACAGGTCTTTACACGCAATTACCCGTGCCAGATGCCCCTTGGGAGGATTTATCTATGGATTTTGTATTAGGGCTCCCACGAACACAATGCGGCATGGACTCAGTGTTCGTGGTGGTAGACCGATTCTCCAAGATGGCACACTTCATTCCGTGCAAGAAGACCTTTGATGCGGTACACGTTGCGAACCTTTTCTTCAGAGAGGTTGTGTGACTACATGGGATTCCTAAGACGATCACTTCAGACCGGGACACAAAGTTCGTTAGCTACTTTTGGCGAGCCTTATGGAATCGGTTCGGTACACGACTTCACTTCAGCAGTGCTTATCATCCACAAACAGATGGGCAGACTGAGGTCGTCAACCGCACATTGGGGAATCTCATCCGTTGCCTTTCAGGTGACAAACTGAGGCAGTGGGACATGGCCCTGACTCAAGTAGAGTTTGAGTTCAACAACATGGTAAACCGATCGACAGGAAAATCTCCGTTCCAAATTGTTTATGGGTGCGTGCCTCGTCACACACTCTATTTAGTTCCCCTGCCCAAGCTTCCGGGCATGAGCGTTACAGCTGAACATATGGCAGACCGAATCATGGGCATTCATGCAGACGTGCGCAACAAATTACAGACTTCGAACGAGAAGTACAAAGAAGCGGCCGACAAGCATCGACGCGCCAAAGTGTTCGAAATAGGTGATCAGGTGATGGTCCACCTACGTAAAGAGCAATTTCCTACCGGGACCTACAACAAGTTGAAACACAAGAAGATTGGACCGGTACCGATCATTCGCAAGATCAATGACAATGCCTACGTTATTGATCTTCCGGATGACATGGAGATTTCAAGGACTTTCAACGTGGCAGATCTGTACGAATATCATGAACCAAAGCTGGACGAGAACTCGAGGTCAAGTTCTTTCGAAGTGGAGGAGACTGATGTAGAACGGGTCGCTGACTATTTCATGGCCCAGATGGAGCAAAAGAAGACCGGTCGGGGTCAAAAGTGATCCGGACCGTCAGGACCGTAAATCGGTCGTATCTCACAATCCGGAATGAGTTACAGGACTTATAATATATCAATTTGGGGTAGCTCGAGCTACTTTAGCCAACCAACCCCGCTATGCCGGGTTGCCCAAGCCGGAATCGCGAGATTCGACCGTATCGATGGTCATTAGGCTAGTTTATTTTCAGTTTTACTATTTATAGTAAGTTTTAATTCGACCATAACTTTGCATCTGTAGGGTTTTAGAGTTAGTGCCCAACATGAAAAGGGCTTAGAATATTTCGTAGAACAACGTGGTTGAGGTCGTTTGATAACTTTCTATTTTTGGCCGAAAACCAAGAGTTCTAGTAGGATTGAACGACTTCTATAAATAGTAAGTTTACTATTTATAGTAAGTTGCGTTTTGTAGGAGTTTAAGTTGGAGTTGGATTCTGATACTTTACCTAGGGTTTAGTTTCCTATTTATATGCATTGTAATTTTGTTTTTATTCATTCAATTATCAATAAATCAATTATTCGAAATTTATTTCTTTTTTTTTATCTTTTATTTCTTCTCGTGGATTCGAGAAACACTCGGTTAGGGAGACGGTGATCGACCTACCACGTCCTCCCTGCATCAATAGGCGTCACTATGGATCGGTGATGCTTTAGGAGTTTGATGGGACATAGCATTCAAGGCTAGTTAGAAAACGAGGAGGCCATACAGCAGGAGACCAACATGACAATACCCAGCAGGTCCATCAAAACGGTTTGGATCAAAGAATATCAAATGGTCAATTGGCTTGGTAAACTACGGTTATAAAAAAGAGATGGAAACGTTTGGAAGGTTAGCATTCTCCGATCAATATGAGTTTCCCATGGTGGCTGATGAAATGTGGATTGAACCAAATTGACGATCAAGATCAGTGATTAGGCCATTAACGTATGTACCAAGTGCGAGCGTACTACGGAACTCGTGCTCTCTCTCATTCTACATTAAACTATCTAATGGGACTGAGGACTCCCTATTCCCTCCTGTGGAACTGAGGGTTTTCTTCAAGCCACTGTTCTAACGTGGCACATTTATGAGAATCGGAGCCGGTCATCAGATGTTGCCCACCGGATTTGCTACCATAAGAATCTTCCTGTCTGGTAATCTTCACCACTGGACCCCTTGATGAATGATCCAGATCATGCATGCATGTGCCTTGTTGACACGTGTGATTTGAAAAAATAAGTTTCGTTGGCACATTCTTCGCATCTGCAGAGAATCAACCGTATCATATGTATGATTGCACGTTGGACAAAACTCTTCCATGTCTCATTGATCTCTATCATTTCCGAAACTCATTTTACCTAAAGACTCTGGGGCACACTGTGATGCATGTGACTTCATCCACACCGTTCATCTCTATTAAAAGCTCATTTTAGAGCTTGATCCAAAAAATGCAGATCCAAACCTAAGATGGACCATAGTACATGAAACATTGGTAATTGACTATTAAAAACTTCTTGTGGGCCTCGAAAGCTTTGGATCAAGATGATATTTGTGTGGTCTCTTTATCTAGGTCTTTGTCACATTATCAACAGGTTGGATGGAAAATAAACATTCCGGTGGAATCCATGATCAGGACTGTTTTCTGTCGTGTGGTCCACCTAAGATTTGGGTCTAGTTCCTTTTTGTATCATGCCCTAAAATGAAATGTCAAAATGGTTGGACGGTGTGGATTTAAGGCACATACTTCATTGTGAGCTCCATAGTTAGGGGTCCACCTGCCTCTGTGGATCCAGGGTCAACCGAAGCTGAAGGGCGAGAAAATGAAACTGCTGTGCTCAGATAATAGCATAAGTTTATTACTTCGAAAGAGCTAAGGCCCAATAATACAGTGAGGAAAGAGAACAAAAAGGTCAATCCAAACCAAAAAAGGAGCAGGAAGAAAAACCAAACGGCCCTAGTAGCAAGCGGGAGAGAGATGAAAGCACCAAAAAACTAGGGAAGGAAGCCCAACGGCAGCAAGAATAGGAGAACCTGCACCAAGCCAAGGAAAGAACCAGAGGCCAAACCCACTGAAACTTGTCACCTCTAAACGCAAGTGGAAATAGATCTAACCAAAAGTCGCAGATTGACTGTTGGGCACCTTAAGAGATATACTTGAAATATTAACAAAAAGCAATTTAGGCATCTATTGGGAAGCTCCAGGTCAAGGTCAGGAAGTATGAGACCCCAACAACTCACTTAGTAAGGAGGTACCAAAACAAAGGAGACCCATAAGTATCATGCTTCGAAATTCAGTACTCGGGTTGGCTAAACCTAACTTGGTATTCCAAGTCATGATTTGTAATTTAAGCATTTACAATCATGATTTAATAAAATTTATATAACACCAATTATACATCCATAAAATAAATCTAATAAAATATTAAATATTGTTACAATAATCTACACTTTCTTCTACCCTTCCATCATACATAGTTTTTCACATTGGATACAACTAGAAATGAAACTACTGCTAGAAAGATAACTAGGTATCTATTCTGCTTCACTTTCTTACTAAACTCTTCGCCTTAAAATACTATTATAGCACAAAGGATTATGTCCTCACTAAGTTTTGAAATTTTCAAATTTATACAATTAACGAATTATAATTGAAATAAAACATAATGAGGGTCACATAATATAAGAGATAGTATACATGCAATGCTTTTTATAAACCATAACTTAATGTATCTATTTTGTATCAACACAATTCATTTTTTTTTTTCCAGATCAATTTGGTGCATGATGCCAAAAGTGAAGCAGGTCCAATTATCAGTTGGACCATATATACGATGAGAAACGATTACAATTGGCCATTAATAGACCAAAAAAGTTTTGGATGAAGCCGATATTTATTATTATTATTTTTTTCCTGTCCATACAGGCTTATATGACGTTAGGCCTGAAGAAGTTTTTAAACACTACGGCAACATTAGGGTAGGCCTTAAGAAGTTTTTAACGGTGGGACATTCAATCACCACTGTTTCGTAGAGTATGGTCCACCTGAAATTTGGATCTTATTCACTTGTTAGATCATGCCCAGAAGTGATCGGGAAAAATGGATTGACTGTATTGGATATAAAATATATACATCAAGGTGGGCCCACACTAAGGGCCTGACATCTAGGATGAGGTCGGGGTCTAACCTAACCTGCTCCCGGCATGTGAACTTTCATTCCTGCAAGTGTCGCATGTAGGATATCAGGACGCCAATTGGGTGGTGCCCCACGATGATATATGTGTTATATCTGCATGGTCTATCAATTTTGTGAGATCATTTTAATGCATGAGCAAAAATGAGGAAGATCCAAAGCTCAAGTGGACACCACAGAGAGTAGTGGGATAATGATGCCCACTGTTAAAAACATTAGGGACCACCATGATGTTATTTGCCATCCAACCAACCTGTTTATAAGGTCACACAGACCTGAATGAAGGGACAACACAGATACCAACTTGATCCAAAACTCTTTTGGCCCCTAAGAAGCTTTCAATGGTAGGCGTTCAATCCTCATTGCTTTCTATGGTGTGGTCCACTCGAGTTTTGGATCTGCCTCAATTTTGGGCTCATTCCCTAAAATCATCTCGAAAAATAGATGGATAATATGGATATAACATATTCATCATGGTGGGGCCCACAGAACTTTGCCATGCTAACACACCAGCGACATCGTCGGCACACCACGCAATCCCGTCCAGAATATCAGGTCGTTGGTGGGCCACACCATGATGACCATCTGAAATGAAAATCAGGCCGATCTACTTATTGGTGGGGCACGGAACTACATTGAGTACACTGATTTTGATGGTGTATCATACCCAGTAGTGGATCAGCCTGATTTCTACACCAAGTGGTCAGCATGGTGTGGCCACCTTTTGCACGGATCAGATATTCTACAAATGTGACAATTCGGTGGGAAGGAAATGGCTCCATGTAATAGGGTTTTTGACATATAGACCCCTCTTTTGCCGCTGGATGTAATCGTTTATCTTTTTCAAATTGAATGACATTAATTAATCATTTTATAACGTCTAATAGTCTATTTAATTAGTTACTCTTTCCAACAACGAGTAATGATTCAATCTATAAGCTGGACATACGTTTTAAGTGAGGATTACAGATATAAGGACCATTCATCCAACTACCGCACCATGGATGGTCAAAAGTCCTAACAGATTGGATATGATCCTAACCATTCGATTGGTGAACATTTTTTACTTCTCCAATTAATAGGTGGTTAAAAGAAATCAATGATTCACAACCCCTATAGATAACTTCTCCAATTTGAAAGTTAGAATTTTGCAACCAGTGTGATTTTCTTCTCGGTTACAAACCATCTAAGGTCCACTAGGTGCAATGGTATAGATCTTGTACATCTGTGGTATAAGAGTGCGTCTCACACACACACACACAGAGTAATGCTCACAGGCTGTTAGGTCCAATTAGTTGGTGTGTGGGGCCCACCATAGTGTTTGTATGATATCTTGTCTATACAGCAAGGCTATCCCACTATAAAAATAGGATGCCAAAAAATCAGGACAATCTAACCATGAAAATTAGAGGCTTCATGTGAATGTGGAGTTTTTAAGTGTTGTTTTATGATTTTGTATGGTGTACCCCACTTGATAGTTGGATCAATCTGATTTTTGGGTCATCTCATTTTCATGATGGGATAATCTTAACAGATGAGCAAGATGTCATACAAGCACTATGGTGGGCCCCACACGCCAACTAGTTAGACTTACAACTAGTTGCGTCTGAGCATTACTCATGGAGCTAAGGACACTTTTATCCATCCAATTAGTTTTTGAAGACTCCTGGCCTACGAAGCATTAGATGAGATTTTAACAAAAGTACATGGTATTTCTAAAATTTTTAAAATTTGCATGCTTATAATGAAATGCCTTAGATTTAATTTGTATGCTTAAAATTGAATGATTTAGACTTTAGCTATATTAATTAATGGCTTGGATTTTACCCACTCTTCTCTGCACCTTTTTCACGTATGCAAAGTAGGCATCCTCACTTTTAGTGTGTAATCTCCACAACAAACATATCTAACAAAGTGAGGCCCACCCGATGGCCATGTAACATTCATCCCTATATCTGCTGTACCACCATCTAACAAAGTCTGTGTGAAGTTCACTGTGATAGTCATGTAATATCCATCCTTACATCTAACATCTGTTGTACCACCTCATGGAAGGATGCCGTTAGTTCTCTCTCTCTCTCTCTCTCTCTCTCTCTACACGCACACACAGACATATCTACACACATATATGAATTAGCCGTATCATTTTTTTCTCTCACCTCCAGAAGCATCTCTCCCCATTTCTCTGCCTTCCTTCCTCTCTCCTCCCACGTGTGTAATAGGGCTTTTGACATATAAACCCCTCTTTTGGCGACTAAGCAAATAAATCTCTATCTTTTAAGTATTCCTAAATAAATCCCTATCGTTTCATATATTAGTCAAAGAAAGCCAACGAGCCATGCTCATAATAGTCATGATCTAGAAAATCATGTATTTTACCATAGCTGTTACCAACTGTCATTACACGTCTGTACACCGTACTCATTCCATTTTCCAAGTCCACATGCATGTAAAGCTGTACACATGCTCATGTGAGCAGACGTGTAAATATAAGACCTGTGTGTGAGATCCAATCCGTCCATAAGGTTGAAACAATCTATGAATCTTTTTGCCTATTGCTAACCAAAAGGCCTAAGGGCTCAGTTCGGAGCTTGTAAATAGAGGTAAATGGGAAATGAAATTGGAGGTAAATGAATTAGGAGTAAATGGCTTACTTGGTTGTGTTTAGATGAGAGTAAATGAAATGCATTTGAAACCTAAATATTGTGTTTCAATGCGAGTTAAATGAGAGCAATTAGAATGAATTAAAAATTTTAAATATATTCACAAGAACATGTGATATCTTAAGTTAGTTTTAATATCTCAAATTATTATACATATGTAATATTTAATTAAATGATTGTAATAAGTCCATTAAAACATATACATTAGCAAAAAATGAGGAAATATTGATGCTCAGGTGGGCCACAAACGTAGGGATCATAAAAGTAAATTGCCAATGATTTTTAACTATTCATTTAGATGGCCAACATTTAAATGGTTTGGATCATTCTATTGGTATATAATTTTAGTGATGTAGTTGGTAATTAGAATGTTTCGGAGTATCATTGGTGTGCCATGAGTATGGTGGACATGTGCATAGCAGCAACCTTGGTTTACTTGTGTCTCTCCAAGGAAGCTTAAAAAGTCATTTCACTCATTTACATCTTAGAGAGGATTTCATTTACATGCTCATTTATTTCCATTTCATTTTATTTTTATGCATTTAATTACTCCCATCCAAACACATCTTAAATGTCATTTACTTCTATTTACCCCCAATTCATCCCATTTACCTCTATCTACTCTCAATTAAACGGCTTCTAAAATACATAAGGAAAATAAAAGTGTCAACCCCTTTATAAGTTGCGATTACCCAACCTAACCAAGCAAATCATAGGTGCCATAAAATGATTTTAAAAGATAAATGAACAAAGTGGATATAACACATGCATTATAGTGCAGCCCATAGAGTTTTGCTTTGAAAAGACTTTGAAAGTTGTATGGTACTTTTTGATATGGAATTCCATCTCTTTTTAAATGGGTGATAAAAATTATCATTGTGCTTTTACTGTCATTTACTATCATTTACCTACAATCAAATAAACCCTAAAATACATCCGAATGTTTTGCATATGATACGTCGGGACTTTGGCATTTGGTTATGGCATCATCTTTCAATTATTGGAAATTCTTTATACGTACTGTGGGCCGCACCTTGGATGGAGGATGGGTAAAAACTAAACAACACGTGGATAATTGGACTAGTCTTTTTTTAATATTACAGTTTTCTGACCTTTTCAGTGATCGAAGTATTTAAATATTTCAATAATAGATTATGTATGTAATGGCATTGGTCATTGAAAAGGACCCAATCTGATCGGATGCATTCCAGTATACCTAGAGGAACAAAGAAAGGGGATAATTAATAGGGCTAGCTAGAATCCTATGCTAGTTTTGCACCATTTGAAAACTGGTTATGGCTTTTCAAATGTACAATTCACATAATTGTACAGTAATCCAGACCGTCTGCATCAATGACCCTGATGTGAATGAAGCATAACAAAAATAAAAAATAAAATGCACTATGAAGTTGGCCATCCATCTGATTTTTCTCTTTGAAGTTGGCCATCCTCAACTGTTTTACTTTTTAACCATTCACTTGAGAGCCAATATTCAGATATGTTCTATCCAAAATGGGGCCCAAATTTTGAACGGTCTAAATAGGTGCACATCAGTGCGAGGAGATGAGTCACCACCATCTTTTAAATGGTGAAAACGAACTTGTACTAAACCATATGCTATGGACGTAGATTTACTGTGCCACCACCTACACGTCTGGTGTGGTGGGATTTGATTGTGCAACAAGCTGCTGCTAGAGATGTGCCAAAGTTTTACGCGTAAACTTTCCAATGGACTGATCACAAACAAATTAGATTGGGTCCCCCGTTGCATATACAAAAGTGGCAGGAATTAATTGGATGGTAGGCTATTTTCAGAGATGAGGCATGCAAAGCATGTTTGAAATTTGTTTCATTGTACTAGACTAAGCATTTCTCATATAACTGCTTGCTTGTTGTCCAATCAAATCCCATCATCATACTCCATATTCATATAGGCAATGACAACACCAAGTATCTCTTTCAAAACATGCTTTGCGCGCATGACCTCACACAACTGAACAATTTTCTAACGTATTTGATCCCCTGTTTGCTCCCAAGCAGGTAATCCTTGCTAGGAGCCTTTTCATTGGTACACATTACATTGCATGACATCATGTGACTAGGTTGCACTGACGTGTGACCAGGTTGCATTGAGGATGTGACACGATTGTAGACCTATGGATGATGTGGACCAATGAAAAGGCTCCAAGTAGGGGTTTCCTCCTTGGAAGCCAACAGTAGGGCAATCAACGGAATGAATTTGGAGCGAATTGAGGTTGATCTGAATCTAACCCGATTTGTGATCTGGATTATCCGACTCCAACCCGAAATCCGACGGATCACTAAATATTTGATCCCAACTCGACTTGATTAAGATTCGGCTAATCCGACTTTAATCCGCATACATGTGGATACCATTCAACAGGTTGGATGGTAAATATTGTGGTCCACTTGAGATAAAATATATGTGGTTTTTTTTATATGTATTTATATATAAAATATATAATATTATTTAATCTATTTTAAATTCGAATCGAATTTTAAACGGAGCGGATCCAAAGTGATCCGCATCCGACCTGAAAATTTTAACGGATCTAATTAACAAGATCCGAATCCGACCCATTGATCCGGATCGTTGATCCGTATCCAGTAAAATTGAAGTAGATCTAGATCAAGATCCGGTCCGTTGACAGCCCTAGCCAACGGAAGATCCGGACTCCTTTCTAACATGCTTTGTTAGGGCTTCATCTTTGTACTTAGATCCCATCACATCGCGTCACGGCTGGCATCCATGATGGCAGGGTCACCACGCAATCCATCCATTCGCAAAGGATCCATGCAACACTTGGACCTCTTCGTGGATGAGGCATGCCCCCACAAACTGCTCCAAGGTGGCACACCCATGGAACCTCTGAACTATTTGTGAGGTGGGGTTCATCACGAACACGCCTCGGCCCAAAAATCCAGACGGTCCACTAATTAGGTGGGCCACGTGCGTGACCATGGTTTCCCTGCCACCACACCTTAGAATGCGTGACGACCTGATGATTAAGCCTGATCCCACACGCATGAGCCAAATTGGCACGCTTCCAGCTAATTGCACACCCACGTAATGTCTGGACAGGCAATTTTCCGAGCATTCCTAATTTTTTTTTTTTTTTTTTTTCGAATAACAAAACGGAAGAAAGGGTCAAATCAAAAAGTCAAACTCTCTACAGTACTACATACGCCGCCCCTTCTGAAACGCAGCCATGGAATACAAGGTCAACGAAGTTTCCAAATATCTAAATCATTCAACCATCGTAACATTAATTAAGTTTATAATCTTTATTTTATATATATTTATAAAAGAAAGAAAAAAAGTCTCAAGTCCAACAGATTGTACCACAAGTTATGTTCACCCAGTCCATAACTTCCAGCATTTCATGCGTATGACATCCAACCCATCTAACCAGTTGGCCCCACATCGAGGATCACCTTTTGGAAAAATAGGCCACATCCATTTAGTGAGTGGACCACACTTGTATTTTGTTATTTATCAGTGGCTACACATTGTTTTCTATGGTGTGGTCCACCTGATGAGTAGATGGGGCTGACTTTTGTCAAAAGGCAATCCAAGTGGTGGGGCCAACTTATATATTGGAAGGGTTGGATGTACAACACACTTGATAAGTTAGAAGTTATTCAGTTGATAGGTTGGACGTAGAACTTGTGGTCCAACCGGTTGGATCTGAGACCTTGTCATTATAAAACAAATTAGGTATCAAAGGCCAATTTTAATAACTGCATGACAGATAATCTCTGTCTCTTCCTTTTGAAGTTAGTTAGTGACCTGCAGATATTTTAATTTCATAATTCTAGAGCCTTTGAATCCCTTCTCGTGTCTTATGGGCGTGGATGGATGGAAAGGTAGGCCGTTGTGAGGTTTCACAAGAAGATGGAGGGTTGAGGATTGAGTAGTTGGTAAAAAGAAGAGAAGGAAACAAGATACTACAAACATAATTGAGCTTGCTAGATTCGATCATTAGACATCCTTTACAATGGAAATAGGTAAAGTTATGAAGTTCTCTTCCATACGTTTTAGATGTTTCTCTTCTAAATCCAAAGCAGCCGCAGCTGAGCCTAGAGAAGGTAACAGTTTCTTTTCTTCTTCTTTTTTCATTTTTTTTTTTTTTTTTTTGATATATTAGGAAATGCTAAGTTTGGGTGGGTCCCATGGTTCAATGATCCAAAAATTTGTATGATGGGGGCCAGCATCGATGGCCCATACACCAAATGTCTCCTGCATTGGAAAATCCTAGCTGTGTATTGTGCTGCCTTTTATTGGTTGGGTGGAAACTGCCATTTTTTTCCCCTCCTTTTTAACTGTTGTAAGGTTTATGATTATTCCATCTGGGAGGTTCTGGGTGCATGGACCTTTCACTGTGGGGCCCATAATATCAACAGCTTGGATTGCTGCAAAATATCTCCATTTACACGAACCGAAAACCCGTATACAACTGCTCAGCCCTATCATGATCATCCTATAATAACCCTTCTTCTTTTTCTTGTCTTGGAAAAACTGGTAGTGCATGTTTCTCTTTCTTCTTACCTAGTTAATTGATCTCTTCCTCAACAAAATATAATTATCCAATGGCCCCAAAGAAAAGGAAGAAAAAGAATTGGCCCATTAAATATAGACCATTGATTCATTCTCTATTTTCATTGGATGGCTAAGATCACTGATGTGGAAGATACCAGGGCAAGGCCCATCACTTCGTCAGCCATTATGGCTTGTGGCTGTTGGCCGCCGTAAAAAAAATTATTCTTTGTCATACTTGAGATATTACAACAACGTGGCCGTCAGATCTAACAGCATCAGATCGGGTGTAAACACACCAATGTGGAAGATACTGAGGGCATGGCCCATTCCATCGTGGAGCCACCGGATCAACAGCGTGGATTACAAAGTTTGGACCACCAACCCTTCTGCTGGGTCAAATGAGAAAAGTCGTTGTAACCACTGGAAAACGATATGAAGAGAGAAACTTTCATACTCTTGGCAGAGTGTGATTATGATACACTGGAACTTAGAAATTAAATAGACATTACATGCTTGTTGGAATACAAGTAATTCAAATTAAACTGTCCAAGTTACGGGTCCATATTGTTTACATTGTATCATGACCCAAAAATAAATAAAAGGATAGAAACTTGTTTTTTCAGTTTTTCTCCGCCTGAGAAAGAATCCATTCCCCATTGCGTGTGTGGACTAGATATCAATCAAAGAATTTTTTATTTTTTTTTTTGTTCTTTTTAACAGCGTTTTTCTCTGTTGCTATCTCAATACCAGTTTGAATGGGTTTGGGGGAGAAAAATTCACAACTCTGGAGGGCCCACATGCACTGATGATCCAAACCATCCACATTCTGAGTTCCACTGTAGATAGGTAACCGTGAGAAACTTATACTGCATGGATTATTCTGACCAGTGTAGCTGAATGTGGACCATCAAAAAGCAAAATTCTCAATGTTTCACGTTCAACTCCACAAGTCAATAGTCAGATATCCGTTCAGCATGATCATTGGCCCATAGTAGCGATGAGAAAACAGCTCCTATAGGATGGACGGTTACGATTATCTGACTACCGCTGCATGTGGGGCCCATGGGGCAACACATATTTATGTGAATGCATTAAAATCACATGTTAACGTATAAAATGTTCTTATTAATGATGCAGGTGAACCAACCTTTGAAAATGTACGGCAGTTCCCTCTCAAGGAGTTGAAAACCGCTACTCACGGCTTCAGATCATCCAACAAGATCGGTGACGGAGGTTTTGGCTCTGTTTACAAGGTTCAATCTCACTGACATCCTTTTCAATCATGTACTTTGGCCAATGCCCCAAGTCATTCAGGTAACCAGTGGGGCCCACAAGTCTGGCTGATTGTAAGGGTCATGAATGGTGCTTTGACGGCCCTCAAGAAAAAATAAAGTAATATATTGCTGAATTTTTTATTGAGTGTGTTTCAAATGAATATATATTTAACCTATTTATGGATTCCTAGATTAACATAACTCATTGGCTTGGGCAAGACACTTGGTTATCCTAAACGTTACATGTTACAACTCTTTCAATGAGACCCTTGAGAATATCAAAGGTTGCTGAAACTGCTGGGTCATTGTTTGCTGTATTTTGCTGAAACTATTGAAAAATTAATGATGCAACTGTTGAGAAATCAAATGTTTCTATAACAGTTGCCTTTGGTTTGTTACTTCTAACACTCTCCTTTAAACCAAAACTGACATCATTCCAAGCATTGATCTTAGTTGTCTGAATGTATTAGTTGGCAATGCTTCGGTGAATATGTCCGTGACATGTTCAGTGGTGTGACAGTACTCTAATTTTACCACTTTCTGCTCCACTTGATCTCTAAGAAAATGGTATCGAGTATCGATGTGCTTGCTCCTTCCATGTTGTACCGGATTTTTAGAGAGCTCGATTGCTTTTTGTTATCCACATATATGACTGTGGATCCTTCTTGCGGATGCTTCAGCTCCTTTAGCAGATTTCTCAACCAAATTGTCTCACAGACTGTAAATGATGCTGCCACGTACTCTGCTTCACATGTGGACAAAGCAACCACACTTTGCTTTTTTGAGTTCCATGTGAAGGCAGTGGACCCGAGATAGAAAACATATCCCGTGGTGCTTTCTCTTTCATCTTGGTCACCTCCTCAATCACTATCTGAGTATCCATACAACATTGCTTCATCTTCATGCGGATAGAAAAGACCAAATTCCATTGTTCCTTTGACGTACCTAAGGATT
This sequence comes from Liriodendron chinense, assembly GCA_003013855.2. Taxonomy (NCBI): domain Eukaryota; kingdom Viridiplantae; phylum Streptophyta; class Magnoliopsida; order Magnoliales; family Magnoliaceae; genus Liriodendron; species Liriodendron chinense. The sequence continues at coordinate 524,344 of PVNU02001237.1, forward strand.
CTTTTGCGGCTAGCCAGTGTGATTCTTTTGGCGCTTCCATGTACCTGCTTACAAAGCCTAACACTGTAAACGATATCCGACCTTGTGATTGTGAGATACCTTAGGCTTCCAATCAGACTCTTGAACAGAGTTGAGTCCACGCTTCTTCCTTCTCCTTCTTTTGTCAGCTTTAGGCCCGTTGCTATAGGTGTGTTCACGGCATTGCAATTGGTCATCTTGAACTTTTCAAGTAATTCCTTGGCATACTTTTTCTGAGATATATAGATGCCACCATGTTGTTGCTTCACTTCGATGCGTAGAAAGAAAGACATCAGACCTCCGTCGGTCATCTCGAACTCCTTAAACATGACCTTTTTGAATTCATCAAACATCGGCTGGCTGTTCCTTGTAAACAGCAAATCATCAACATACAGGCATGCTATGAGCATATCGCCATGAGCATTTTTCTTGATGTAGATTGCATGCTCATATGGACATTGGGCGAAGCCGTTCTCTTGAAGATAGTTGTCGATACGTGCATTCCAAGCACGTAGAGCTTGCTTCAACCCATAGAGGGCTTTCTTCAGCCGATACACCTCATGTTCCTCCCCTTGCATAACAAACCCTTCAGGTTGGTCAACATAGACCTCTTCTTCCAGAATTCCATTCAAGAGTGCAGATTTCACATCAAGTTGGTAGATCATCCAACTGTGATGTGCTGCAAGGGAGATAATCATCCTCATAGTGTCAAGGCGAGCAACAGGAGCGAAGACTTCTTTATAATCTACCCTGTACTTCTGTTTGTATCCCTTTGCTACAAGCCTTGCCTTGTAGCAATCGATCTCACTATCAGCATTTTGCTTGATCTTGTACACCCATTTGACGCCGATAGCTTTCTGGCCATTAGGAAGCATAGTCAGCTCCCATGTATCATTCTTTTCAATTGCATGAATTTCTTCTTTCATAGCTATTCTCCAACATTCTTCTTTTATGGCCTCCTGGAACGTCAGAGGCTCATGATCTGCATGCAAGCAGAAAAGATTAACTTCTTCAGTTTGCTCATAGATGTCGCTTAAGCTTTTCATTTTGATGGGTGCCATGGGTGAGGACGAGCTGGCCGAATTTTGATTTGATGGAGTACTTTCAGGGATTTTGTGAACTGACGATGCAACTGAAGAAGGTGTTGTGGGCATTTGCTCTTGATGGTCATGCCTTTCTTCCTATTCTTTTGTTTCGACTTGAATATCTTTGGTCGATTCTTCATCGTTCGATTTTCAAGCTTCTTCCTCATTAAAGACCACATTTCTACTCACCACTACTTTATTGGTTAGTGGATTGTAGAGCTTGTAGGCTTTAAATTCTTCACTATAACCGATGAAGATACATTTCTCGCCACGATCATCAAGCTTCCTTGTTCTTGCTTCTGGAACTTAAGTGTAGGCGACACACCCAAAGATCCTTAGGTGCACTACGCTCGGTTTGTAGCCACTTCATGCTTCCTGTGGTGTCATGTTTCTGACACTCTTAGTTGGACACCAATTGAGCAAGTAGGAAGTACATGCAATTGCCCCTGCCCAGAAGTTCTTTGGCAAGCCTTTCTCTTTTAGCATGGTTCTTGTCATGTCGAGGATATTATGGTTCTTTCGTTCTGTAATACCATTCTGCTGTGGCGTGTATGCTGCAGTGTGTTGCTGCTTGATGCCTTGTTCCCTACAATAATCTCGAAATACATTTGAGGTGTCCTCTCCACCTCTGTCAGATCTGAGTACTTTAATTTTGTAACCACTTTCAACTTCAACACGAGCTTTGAAATTTTTAAAGATAGTGAAAGCAGAAGATTTTTCTTTGATGCAATACACCCAAAGTCTTCTGCTGAAATCATCAATGAAGGTAATAAAGTATTTATTACCTCCAAGAGGGTGTTTTAAGTGGTCCACAAATATCAGTATGAACCAATTAAAGTGGTTCCTTTGCTCTTTTGGACACTCTACTTGGAAAGGAGTTCTTTTGTTGCTTGCTAAGTATGCATGCCTCACACACATATTCTGGAGCTTCAATAGCAGGCAAGCCCTGTACCATGGTTGATGAAGACAATAGCTTTAAGCCGCTGAAATGAAGATGCCCAAAGTGAAGATGTCATCTCCATGAATCATTCTTCATGACTCCATAGAGACACTTCTCAGCTTTTGTGTTGATTTGGAGCGGAAACATGCAATTCTTTGCCATTTGGACTTGAGCCACAAGTCTCCCGTGTTCATCTCTTATATAGAGAGAATAGTTTTCCATATGTATGACATACTCTTTCTCAAGGAGTTGGCCAATACTGAGGATATTACTTTTCATGTTTGGTACGTAATACACATTGGAGATAAATTTTGGCATACCACTCTTCTGATAAAATTTTAACTTTTCCTTTACCTTTCATGGGAACTTTTGATGAGTCTCCTAGACTCACGTTGCCACGAACATCGTCTGCCAGTTCCACGAACAGCTCCTTCTTTCCACACATATGGTTACTCGCAGCAAAGTCGAGATACCATACGTCATGTTGATCACATGCTTCTTCTTGTGCAAGAAGAAGTGTGGAGTCTTCCTTTTCATGATTTGATAATTCTGCATAATTAGAATGCTCATATTGATCTACTGGTTTGCTCCAGCAGTCTGAAGCCTAATGGCCGAACTTGTTACAGTTGTAATATTGAATATTTTTTGTATTTCCATGACCATACATGGATCGGCCTCTACCATTTCCTCTTCCACGGAAATTGGTAAGCTTCTGTTGATTTTGTTGATGGCTTGGATGATATCCACGCCCTCTACCTCTTGCACGATTGCTAGTGCCACGGCCCCCTCTTTGTGTATGGTTATTCTTTTGTTCATTTAGAGTCAACTTGGACTCCAAGGCATGTTCAAGCATCGGTCCAACATTTTTTTGCATTCGTTGCTCATGCACTTGCAACGATACCATCAGTTCTTCAATGGACAGTTTTTCCAAGTCCTTTGATTCTTCTATGGCCACAACCACATGCTCAAATTTGGGTGTAAGGGATCACAATATTTTTTCGACCACCCTCACATCCTTAATCTTTTCGCCATTTCTTTTCAAGTTGTTAACAATTACAAGCAACTTTGAAAAATAATCCGAAATGGACTCACCTTCCTTCATGTGAGAGGTCTCGAACTCGGCTCTAAAGGTTTGGAGACGAACCTTGTTTACTCGATCAGCTCCTTTGAAGATGGTACTAAGAGTCTTCCATGCTTGCTTGCATATTGTAGCTTCAGCGATCCGTTCAAAGGTGGAATCATCCAACCCTTGATAGACAAGAAACAGAGCTTCTTATCCTTCTTCCTTTGGTCTTTGAGGATCGCCTTTTGATCAGCGGTGTAGATGGCTTCTTCTTTCGTTGTGGGTTCTACATACCCATCGGTAACGATCTCCCATAGATCTTGTGACCCAAACAGTGCCTTCATCTGGATGCACTAATTCTCATAGTTGTCTTTTGACAACCTCGAAATTTGGGGCTGAATAGTGGTGGCCATCTTCACTAGACTATAGAATCGGCACCTAGGACCGGTGGCTTTGATACCACTTTGTTGGCTTTACAAAGCCTTGAGAGAAATTCTAAAACAAGTAGGAAGAAAAAACAAAGTACTCTATTGCTGAATTTTTTATTGAGTGTGATTCAAATGACTAGACATTTCACCTATTTATAAATTCTTAGATAGACATAACTCATTGGCTGTTACAAGACTCTTCATTCTCCTAAAGGTCACATGTTACAACTCTTTCAATGAGACCCTTGAGAATATCAAAGGTTGCTGAAAACTGTTGGGTCATTGTTTGCTGTAATTTACTGAAACTGTTGAGAAATTGATGATGCAACTATTGAGAAACCAAAGGTTTCTGTAACAGTTGCCTTTGGTTTGCTACTTCCAACATTAGCATGCTTCTTTGGATTATGACCATCAACGTTAGGGCCACAAATTGGACGGTTTGGGTTATCAATTGGCAGATTATTTCAAATTGTAGTGGGCCCCCACCACTTACTAAACCTATGCCATGTCATTGTCCAAGCCTCTTATCAGGTGGTTCCCACTGTGTAGAGACCATCCACCAAAAAGAGAAGAATTTGTACACATTATAGAAGCAAACTCCAAATTGAACTGTTCAAAGTTGTGGGCCTGATTTAGATGGATCATAAACCAAAAGCCACAGTGAATGGTGTACATTTAATAGGCATTTAATCATCCGCTCAAGCAATCAATTAGATTTGGATGATGACCTATCTACACTAGTAGGTCCCGCAATTTGAGTGGTTATATAAGAGTTGAGCTGAACTATGCCAGGCGTACTTCTTTGGTATGCCTGTGTATCAAGTACCAGTTAACTCCCCTTTCTTAATAAACTCATGATGATCTATTCAGAAGGTGGGCCACACGCATATGTAAGAAGGTGAATGATATACATGTGTTTGTTTTCAAACCATACATCCATGCTCAAATGGGAGAGACATCTAATGGAGGGGTTGGATGACATTCACACATCATTGTGGGCAGACATACTATGTTCAAATGTATGCGGTCATTCCCTGCAAAAGAATGAGTAGTTAAAGAGAATGTATTCTGCATTTTTTGATGCAGATTCTGATCGAAAATGATATTGAATTCCTTTAGTCAGACTATAGTCATTGTTTCTATAGATGAAAATAATAAATTGTGCAGGGAATCATTAACTTTATTCAAAATCAGATGTATTCGGTATCCGCTTTATATCTAAATTAACGGGAAAAAAAAAACCTCCTTTTCGCTTTGGCGTGGGTGTGGGGTTGGGTATGTTCTTGAACCTGATTCATAAATGGGCGGGGTGTGGGTATACCCCAACACGTACCCAAATGCAAAACCTAATAATATATTTTATTTATGTGCATGCACACATGTTTCATGTATTAAAATAATGGATTGTCCATATCAAACCTATCAACTATCTATTTTGAGATAGAAATGTGACCGGCCCATCAGAAGTGTAAAATGGCCAGTGCGAGCATATAGGATCTTATGGAATTTATATTAAGGGGGTGTTTGGATCTTAAGTAACTTAAGATAATCTGCTTATGTCTCAAGTAGCTTATCTTGGTTTCTACTTATTAAGCTGGAGTGATTAAGTAACTTTAAGTAAAAAAGTTACTTATAATTGATCTTAAACCAAACTTACTGTTCTCAAATAAGTTACTTATTTGGTGGTATCCAAAGGGGCCCTAAAATTCAAAAGTCTCCATGTAAAATTTGTTGAGGAAATTTAATAATTTGCACATTTGAGTTGTCCTAGTCTTTAGGAGAGTCAGTAAGTTTGTTTCTAGTTACCTAGTCAATAGGAGTTTGTTTTGAACGTTGGATAGTCCCATAGTCATGCCTCATCTTCTAATTTTGCCGAGAAGCACGAATGAGCGGTGTTGTGGAGATAAAGTGGGAACATACGATTCGCTGTCATGTTAACTTGAGCAATTAAGCCCAACTTTGCGTCTTGAATCTGACATACTCCATCTTTGATAAAAATCTCATATCCTTTTTCTTGTAACTGACCCACACTAAGCAAGTTGGTCTTTAAATCTGGCACAAAAAGAACATTAGTGATAGTATGGGTGGAATTTCCTTTAGTTTGGATTGTTACCTTTCCTTTTCCCATAACAGAAATTGTGGAGTTGTCACCAAACTTAACAGAGCTGCGAAAGGATTCATCCAAGTCAGAAAATGCCTCCTTCTCTCCACACATATGGTTGCTGCAGCCAGTGTCTAAATACCACATGTTTTGTTGAGTTTCTTCCTTCACGTGACACACCATCAAACGAGACACCTCTTCTTCCTTTTCTGCAAAGTTAGTTTGATCTCCACTTTGTTTATTCAAATCAGTTTGACATTCTGATTTATAATGGCCATACCTATGACATTTGAAACATTCAACATTGGACTTGTCTGCTGACTTTGATCTATAGGTTGTTGAGTGGTGGCCTCCACATCCTCTGCCTCTTCCTTGAAATTGACTCTCTTGATGATGTTGATTTTGTTGTTGGTTCCCACGATCATTGTTGTTTCTGCCTCCTCTACCTCAACCTCTGTTTCTTCCTCGTCCTCTATCAGCTCTACTAGGTGTAGAGTGATTTTCTGATAAGGCCTTCAATGCTTGTTCTTCTTTGTCCTGCTGGTTAATTTTTTGCTCATGAACTAACAAAGAACTTTGTAATTCATCAATTGATAGTAAACCAACATCATTAGCTTCTTCTATAGCACAGACAACAAAGTTAAATTTTGGTGTCAAGGATCGAAGAATCTTCTCAACAATTGAAACATCCTCTGTCTTGTCGCCATGGATCCGCATCTTGTTAACGATTGCCATCGTTCTTGAAAAATAATCTGTGACTTTCTCCTAACTTCATTCGAAGTATTTCGAACTTCAAACGAAGTGCTTGAAGCTGCTGCGTCTTAGCCCTTGCTGTACCTTGGTACTTCTTCATGGAATCCCAAATATGTTTAGCTGTGTCTTTACAAAGAATGATTTCCAAGATTGAGTGATCAATAGCTTGGAAGAGATAATTCTCTGCTTTAAGATCCTTTAACATCAGCCCTTCAAGCTCTGTCTTTTGCGCATCTGTCAGCACAACACCTACTGCTGGTTCTGCTACTCCAGAAACAACAACCGTCCAACATTCTTTGGACCTCAAGAAGTTCTCCATGAGCATGCTCCAATGATCATAGTGACCATCAAAGTGTGGAATGGCTGGCTGTACAAAACTTTCGGAAGCCATCAATTTCACTTTTTACTCTCCTCGGAACTTAGCGCTCTAATACCACTGATATAAACAAGAAGCGAATAAAAAACGTGTTGCACAATAATAGTAGGAAGCAGAGGATATGAGATTTTTATCAAAGATGGAGTATGTCAGATTCAAGACGCAAAGTTGGGCTTAATTGCTCAAGTTAACATGACGGCGAATCGTACGTTCCCACTTTATCTCCACAACACCACTCATTCATGCTTCTCGGCAAAATTAGAAGATGAGGCATGGCTATGGCACTTTCGCTATGGGCATCTAAATTTTGGCGGATTGAAAACACTACAACAAAAGAACATAGTGATGGGGCTTCCTCAAATTACAAGTTCTTCTCAAGTTTGTGAAGAATGTGCTGTTAGCAAACAACACCATAATCAATTCCCACAAGGAAAATCTTGGAGAGCGAAGAAAGCATTGGAGCTTGTTCATTCTGACATTTGTGGGCCAATAACACCACATTATAATGGAGGTAAAAGATATATATAATTACCTTCATTGATGATTATAGTTGTAAGATATGGGTTTACTTTTTGTAAGAAAAATCTGAAGCCATTGTAGCTTTTAAAAGCTATAAAGCGCTTGTTGAGAAAGAAGTTGGCAACCCAATAAAAGTTCTTCGCACGGATCGTGGTGGAGAATATAACTCACATGAATTTGCACTTTTTTGTAAGAACCATGGAATCAAGAGACAACTTACAGTAGCTTATACACCCCAACAGAATGGTGTATGCGAGAGGAAGAACCGCACTATTATGAATATGGTGCGAAGCCTTTTGACAACAAGTGGCATTCCAAAAATTTTCTAGCCTAAAGCAGTTAATTGGAGCACTCATATATTGAACAGAAGTCCCACACTTGCTATTTAAAATATGACACCGGAGGAAGCATGAAGCGAAAGGAAACCTGCTATAGATCATTTCTGAATTTTTGGGTGTATTGCCTATGCCCATATTCTAGCTGAGAAGAGGAGGAAGCTAGATAACAAGGGAGAAAATGCATTTTTCTTAGTGTTAGTGATAAGTCAAAAGCTTATAAACTATTGAATCCTAGCACCATGAAAATTGTCATCAGTCGTGATGTGGTATTTGATGAAAAAGGCACCCGGTCATGGAATCAAAATGGTGTTAAAGAAAATATTCCAGCAGATTTTGATGATGATGAGAAAGGGCTGCAGCCTATGGAGAATGAACAAGAAGAGGAAGTCACTCAAAATGTTCCAACTGATCAAAGCCCACTTGCAGCTGAATCACAATGGCCTCAACGTGTTCAAAGAAGACCAGCATGGATGACTGATTATGAGGTAACTGGAGTTGACCAAGGTGATGACCCACTTACACACTTTGCTCTGTTTTTAGATTGTGATCCTACCATTTTTGAAGTGGCTGTTAAAGAACCAAAATGGAGAAAGGCTATGGATGCAGAAATTAGAGCCATTAAAAGAAATGATACATGGGAGCTATGTGATCTTCCAAAAGGCAGAAGACAATTGGTGTCAAGTGGGTTTACAAGACAAAGCTGAAGGAGAATGGTGAGGTTTCCAAGCACAAGGCACGATTGGTAGCTAAGGGCTACAAGCAGGAGTCTGGTGTTGATTATAAAGAAGTCTTTGCTCTGGTTGCAAGGCATGATACAATCAGATTAGTGATTGCGATGGCAGCTCAAAACTCATAGCCCATCTTCCAGTTAGACGTGAAATCAGCATTCCTCCATGGAGAGTTGAAAGAAGAGGTACGTGGAATGTCTTACAGAGATTCATCTCTTGGCTGCAAAAAGAATTTTCCGTTACTTGCAAGGTACTAAGGAGTTTGGGCTGTTCTACATGAATGGAGAAAAGTCAAATCTGTTTGGCTTTACAGATAGTGATTATGCAGGAGATTTAGATGATCGAAAAAGCACATCTGGGCATGTTTTCAAGATGGGGACAGGAGCTGTTTCATGGTCATTAAAAAAGCAACCTATTGTCACATTATCATCTACTGAAGCTAAATTTGTTGCTACAACAGCTTATGCTTGTGAAGCTATTTGGCTAAAGAAAATCCTTAAAGAACCGCATTTCAAGGAGGATGGACCAACTCAGATTTATTGTGACAACAGTTCAGCAATAAAGCTTTCAAAAAATCCAATTTTACAAGGTCGAAGCAAACATATAGATGTGAAGTATTATTTCTTGAGGGATCTCACAAATGATGGAGTCATTAATCTTATTTACTGCAGAAGTGAAGACCAGATTGTTGATATTCTAACCAAGCCTCTTAAGTTTCCTGCATTTCGGAAGCTCAGGAAGCTACTTGATGTTTGTACTTCAAATGTTTCAATTTGAGGGATGGAGCTTCAAAGTTTAACTCTTATTAAACTGAATATATGTCTGGAACGTGAGTTTAAGGGAGGGATTGTTAAGGAAATTTAATAATTTGCACGTTTGGGTTGTCTTAGTCTTTAGGAGAGCCAGTAAGTTTGTTTCTGGTTACCTAGTCAATAAGAGTTTGTTTTAAACGTTGGATAGTGCCTATTTTCATATTGCTTTCTGTTATATATTAGCCTATTTATAGACTGTTTGTTTATCAACGAAATGTAGAAAAATATATTGTCTGCTTCCTATTGTTATTGTGCAACACGTTTTTTTATTCGCTTCTTGTTTATATCAAAATTTACATACCAAATTAAAAGCCATAATAAAATAGGGAGTTATTTGATATTCGGGATGTGCATGATGCTTGTCATGAAAGCACTTACAAATTATATAGTGGCAAACAATATCTCAAATTAAAGTGAGTAAATTGCCAAAATCATTATTGCTAAGTAATAGTCTAAAAAATAACTTTATTAAATAGAATCATTAGATATTTTTTTCACTTCTAATTGATGAAAAAACTTTCACCAATCCAATAAATAGATAATTTAAAAAACTTAACTTCTGCTTCATTATACATCCAGCATGGAATTTTACTGTGATAGTTTTAGCTTTTAATCATGTGACTGATTAAAAACAATATAAAGGGATATCTTTTGTTTTTAAATCCGAAATTACATAATATCCTGTCATATTTAGTGTTTTTTGAAAGAAAAAAATCATAGTTTTTTTTTTTTTTTTAACTTCTACTGTAAAATTAAATATTATGAATTAATGTTGGTTGTGTGTGTGCCTCTAAATCTCAAAATCATAAATAGATGTCTGATGCCATAATTGGTACACTCACACTCTATAGGGTACAGGTACAAGTGCCCAATTCAGGCCTGACATAGGCATGGATGTGGGTATGACTGTGGCCCCAATTAGATTAGTGGGTGTGGGTGTGGGTGTGGGTGTGGGTGTGGGTTTGAATATCTTTGTACCTGGTTCATTGATACCTTAGTGCTGTAAAAAGTAATCATTATAGTTACCCCTGGAATTGGGAAAGAGTTAGAGATGTTCCACCCTGTTCACATAATGTAATAATGTGTGTCCATGGCCCCACATGAGCTGTGGGCCCTTTCTCTCTTTCCATGTATCTATTTTGAATTTGTGGGCTTGGAATGTGTAGGGGAAGCTGAGAGACGGAAGTGTAGTGGCCGTGAAAGTGCTATCAATGGAATCAACACAAGGACAGAGGGAGTTCTTGGCTGAGATAGCTGCAATGTCCAATGTCAGACACGAGAATCTTGTTAAACTGAGAGGCTGCTGCTCTGAAGGTGTCACCCGAGTTTTGGTCTATGACTACATGCCCAACAACAGCCTTTCCCAATCCTTGCTTGGTATTTTTCTACTTCCATTTGACTCCCTACCCCAGTATTTGTAGCGTACACATGCCAGTTCAACGACAATGATCAGGTGGGCCTCAATGTGGTTGTTCTTCCCACCGAATGTTATGTCAACCAACCCACCCCCTGTTAGTCACACCACAATGTTTAGCCACCCCCAGTTTGGGCCCCCACTTGGGAGTCGATACCATGACCTCAGTGTTGAAACGAGGTTATCTTCACTCAGTCTACAACTTGAGCTATGGATCGGGGTGTGGCTTTGGACCTATTAGACTGACCCATGTCTCAGTCTGGGGCCTTCTTTATATGCATGTGTGTCCTATCCTACAAATACACCGTTCCAATCCTTGAATAGGCAGGCAATACATGCATTAGACCCTTAGTTTCATTCCTCTAAATGTTTATTTCTTTGTGCATGTCTGGTCCATTTGATCAATGGATGGATTAGGAACATTCAGGTGGGAAATAGAGATTTTGATCTATTTTTTAGTCGGGACCAATTTTTTGGGCCAGGCCTGGACCCTTCTATTTAAACATTGAGCGAAATATATATGTACTGTGGATGATCCAAACCATTTGATCGGTGGCCATCAATGAAAATTTGTTGAGAAAATGTCAATGGACACAGACCACGTTGTCTAGCCCCAGTAAAGATTTAAGTAATTTGCTCTGCTATATATATATATATATATATATATATATATATATATATATATATATATATATATATATATATATATATATATAGATTCAAAAAAAGTGTATGATTAATCACTCTCAATTTTGATTAATGCAATAACAGCTTACAAATACAACTGACAAAGCACACTTTCCCTTCACTCCCATGTTAGGCAAAGAGCGCGATGGAGCTAAATTCAATTGGAAAGTGCGGAGTGGAATTGCAATGGGAGTGGCCCGCGGCCTGGCCTATCTCCATGACGAAATCAGACCGCACGTCGTTCATCGGGATATTAAAGCTAGCAATATACTTCTCGATCAAGATCTAACCGCGAAAATTTCAGACTTTGGCCTTGCAAAGCTCTTCCCTGATAACATCACTCACATTAGCACACGCGTGGCTGGAACGATGTAAGTGCGGAAGATCATCCCTTTCTGATCCAGCATTGCATCGATCGATCTTTCTCATATTTGATATTATGCCGAAAAAGATACTCAATGGACCTGATCAGCCCCGATGGCCCATTAGGCTTTGTTCAGTACAGACCAAGGTTGGGCTCAATGTTAGACGTCTTTGGCCTGGACTGAGCTCAATATGTGTTCAGGCCTGAATTTAAGGCTCGTGGATTGCCAAGGCCTGAAATGTCAGCAGGCGATCGAGATTAGCTGTGCCGGGCCCGATCTAGCCCATTGGCTTTTTTCAGTGATGCTAATGTTTTATTCGATCACCTGATTCTCTTGTCCACATGATCTAACCATTTTGTTTTTTCTGAAATTTCATGCAACTGCTAAAAACTGAAGAGGCTACCTCGCTCCGGAATATGCCGTGCGAGGGCAGCTAACACGAAAATCCGACATCTACAGCTTCGGGGTGCTCCTAATAGAAATAATCAGTGGCCGATATGTTACAGAATTTGCAGTGGAGGTCGAACAGTACCTTGTGACACAGGTGAGATAAATTGCTATTTGCTGGTTATTTTGGGTCCATTTCAATGCTCATGACCCATTTCAGTATGCCTATGCATTCTGTGTCCAGAATAAGATTTGGATGGTAACAGATAAATGGGTCCATTGTCGTAGAATTCTTATTCTAGACAGTGGACCCTTTTAACTGTCCATTCTTATTGATATTGTGGCCCACCTGAGAACCAGACTGACTTGATTTTGGGCCCATTAGATGAATCCACTTGAACATATTCGTCTCTGATGAACTATAACGCAATGGATAGCAGGCCCATTATCATCAAATTAATAATCTGGACAGTTTACCCTTATAAATGTCTAGTGTGGCCCAGCCATCTGGCCTGATCTTTGGGCCCACCAGTTGAATGGCCTTGATCACATGCTAATAACTGGTGATCTTAGATATGCCTGAATATCCCTTTTTTTATGCTGCTGTGGCCCACCTGAAAATCAGACTGGCGTGATTTATTGGACGAGATCAGCCTAATAGTTGGGCCCACCAGATGAACAGCCATGATCAAATGAGAATTTTGCGGTGTAGGCATGGGAGCTGTACAAGGCCAATGAACTTCTGCAGCTGGTGGACCCCATACTAAAAGGAGAGTTCCCTGCCGATGAAGCCGTACGATTTCTGAAGGTGGCTCTTCTTTGTGTGCAAGAGGCGCCGAGCCGCAGACCACAGATGCCGAATGTTGTGAAGATGTTATTGGACGAGATTGACGTCAGGGATGTCCCAATCTCACAGCCGGGAGTGATCACTGATTTCATGGACTTGAAAATAGGCCACAGACAGACGTCGGAGAGCTCCAAAGCTTCCACCAGTAATACGTCGGCCTCATCCTCATCATTCAGCATGACTTGAGAAAGAAGTGGGCCATTTCGAATTGTACAAAGTCATGATCAATTGGATCTTTCTGCGATTGTTTGTAGTGCAGTTGGACTACTGTTGTTAGCTGAAGAGAGTGGATGGATTACCTAGATCATGTGATTGGTTTTGTTTAAATCTAGGTAGAATCTGAATCGTTGATTTTAGGATGATCGAATCTCTCTCGTGGGCACCAATTGTATGAGAAATGCTATTAGGATTTCACTTCATGGACTGCACAGTGCACAGGTTATACCATCCTAACCATCCGATGGTCATGGGCTATCATGCCCACCAACTTAGCCGGTTGTTCCTTCCACTCAGCCCAAATTGAATAAAGCGAGCTGGTCAGGGGCCCGACCCATGCCATCCTGGCCTACCCTACATACCCTGAGTACATCTCATGCTGCTTGATCAATTGAATTGAGCCCAAGCTCTGAAAATTTGGGCCATCTACCATGGTGGGGCCCTTCAGAACCATGGCCTGGATCATTGACCTAGCCAGACAAGACCAGGACAAGCCAAAACTAGACAGGCTGTCTGGGCTTGAACTTTTGCTGCCACCAAACGGGCGTAAATTGTAAGACTCAGCGACTTGGGTTGATTTGTTTAGCCTTGAGTCAATTGAGTCGTCTACAGTTGGCAATTGGCCATGCTAGGCCCTGCTCAGCCGAGATTAAGACCCAAGGCCTGAGCACGGCCCAATCCAAAATGGCCGTATCACAGTCAGCCCAAGACCGAGCCTAAACTTGTGTTTGGACCTGGGCGCGGCCCCAAGTTGTGACCAGAATGTTCCTAATCCATCCATTGATCAAGTGGACCACACAGGCACAAACAAATAGACATTTTAGAGCAACTAATGGTCTACATTCAACATGGATGGGTTGCCTAACCAAGGGTTGGAATGGCATATTAGTAATATATAACGCCTGGCCAGGCTGGGCTAAAATAACTCGAGTCCAAACCCAATCAGAAAATTGATCGGGCCATGCATGTGACACCCAAATTCGACCAATGGATCAAGCTAGTATGTCCAGGCCTGCCCAAAAGCCGGCTACATGACCCATCTCCACGCTTAGTTGAGTCGTGACTTCACCGATTTTGGCTGAGCACCAGCTGTTCTGAATTTCGAGTCCAAGTCGACTTGGACGAGTCATCAATCCGGACGAGTCATCAAAATCCATTGGATGGGCGGAAGTTTTGGTAATTCCCATGCACGCATATCGACCCGGGACCTCTACATGTGTCCACACGGGCAATCTGACATTCGTGAGGGCGCATGGTATCAGAAGGGATGGAATGGTATTAGGTGGGATTAATGTCATTTATTGTACAATGAATACATGTCTGGTAATGTCATCGTATTTTCACCGTCTAATTTTATGTTTGGGATCAAATTCCTACGATGAGAAAAATATTGGATTAAGCAAAAACCTATTTGGTGGACCATGAAAAACTATTGGATTAAGCAAAAACCTATTTGGTGGACCATGAAAAAATATTGGATTAAGCAACGGACCAAATTCACAACGGATGTCGGTCACTTGTACATATATACAACCATACTGTCACGTGTAAAGGGTACATATGGATGGACAACATAGATGAAATACATGCATTAATGTGGGGCCCACCTACATGCAGAACTTTGAAAATCCCATGGAAATCCCGCATGGGATCAAATTAAATTTCATCCCACCTAATCTCAATCCTCCCATCCTTCCCAAACATAATGTAGAATTTGCAAGGGCCAAATGCAATTTCATCCCACCTAATCGCATTTAATACCATTCGCCAAACGCCCCTAATCAAAGGGCATGAAGGGTAGGGGCTTCTATATGTGGGACCCACCTAATGTACGGTTTGGGGAAGTCGTGCATGAATGCCAGGTTAGGATGTGTAGCCCTGTGTAGTATTAGGCTTCAAAGAACTTATGTCTACGGACGTAATGGTCTACTGATGGATAGGAGAAATGGTCCAGTGCCGTCAGAGAAGTGCAACTTATGTTGCTCTCCTAATTGCATCGGGACACTTGGATAGTCTAATTGATCGATCTGGACCGTCCATTAGGTGCAAAACAAAATTTAACGGCTACCAACTGAAAATCATACTGATCACGTCATCCAACCAATCCGTAGGTTGGCCTCTTTTCTGATATTATCCATCTTCCACCCCAAGGTTGAGATGGTTATGACCGTCTAATAAAAGTGATTCCTTGGACCTATAAGCAATCCATCATGGAGGCCAACAATAGATGGCTCGAATTTTGACTGGACGTACTTTTCCACAAACAATCCTAACCGTCATTTTTTAAGGCATCCACCGGACGGGTTGGATTTGTTCTGACCACTGATTTTTGCCCGCCAGCTGGCTCACTTAACAGAGTAGACAGACAGACAGACAGACAGACAGTCGAGTAGTTGGTTGGACAGTAGTTGCTCAGGATCTTGACCTGAGATTTTGCCTAGTAGGCTAGGGTTTTCAGTTCGACCCGTGGTTAAGTGATCCAGACCATAGGTCTGCTCAGACTAACCATGGATAGACTGTGCCCAGAGAGTCGTCTTGATGGGACAATTCTAACCTTTTTATTTGGTGGCCTACAAATAAACGGTTGAAAAGAGAAATTAAGCAACGGTGCATGTCCATTTAAGACTCAAGTGGTCCATATCAAAAGAAGCATTGAATATTTAACACCCACCATCCAAGCCTTTTTGGGCCCACAAAAGTTTTGGCTCGGGCTGATACCAATGTTTTGCCTCCTGCTGTGAATCATCTCACGAACGGATTGGATGGCATATAAATGTACGGTGAGCTTTTAGTAAGGTGTGTTGAGATCTGTTGAGTTGGTTAAATAGGAATGCTTGAGTTTTTATTTACACTTTTTTTTCTAAAATTCAAATATTCATTTTTCCTTTAAAAACTTATTTGAAAAGTGATTTTTTTTAAAATATTTAGGACAAAAAAAAATTAGGAAAATTTATAAGCTTTGAACTCCCTAATATTCTTATTTGTAAAATATAGCGAGGAGGTTAGATTACATGTTCTAATGTTTCACATCGAAACACACACATGGGCAATGTAGTTGTAGAGGCGCTAGTAGGGCACTTTGTATTTCGCAAATTGTGTCGTGAGTGATTCTTTCACGCGACCTACTGTGATTCAGTGCGAGTCACGGTGTGACTAGGTTAAGCCGTGACTGAATCGGCAATAACGAGTATGTCCATCACCAAATTGATTGGAAGAGAAACATTCTTTTTGTATATTAGCCGGCGTCAACAACCATTGCTTCAATTGGCTGTAAGAGAGCAACCTTTCTACCTATCGATCAAATTTTCGCCCATCTCGTCGATCAGTCGACAGATTTCGACTGTTGTGCTAATTGGTCAACAAATAACGGCCGTTACGCCAAACAACGGTAGATTCTGACCATTGTATTAATTGTGATGTAGAACAAGCATCCCCTGATCATGGACGTGGATCGAGCACATTCTTGCTAAAGAAAGATTGGAAAAAGTTCCAAGGAAAACTGCGAAAAATTCTGCAACTTTCAAATTCCCGATGGATTTCCGACGGATTCCCGACAGATCTGGGCCGTCACGAATAATCAATCGGCTGATTTCCACTATCGACCGGCCGGATTTTGATGAAATACCAATAGACAGCTTAGGCATATTTCAGCCTGCCAACCTCCAATTTCGACCGACCAACTTCCAACTTCAATTGGCCGACGAGTCGGGTCAATTGGTCGACGGGATGCACAGATTTGCACGGAATTTTTTTATTTTGCGAATTTTGTTTCTGCTTTTGTTTAGTTTTATAAGTTTGCAATTAGGGTTTCTTAATGTTTGTTAATACTATTTAAACTTGTTTATTTTCATTGTTAGACAATCATCTTGCTTGTTATTAATAAAACTTTTATTTTTTTACTCTTTTTCTCGTGGATTCGAGAGCTTTCCCTCATGGATTCGAGGAAGTCTGGTTGAGGAGTCTTAGAAGCTCTGTAGATTTGAAGTATTTATCCGCAAAAGAGATGGTGATCGATCTCACCATGTCTACGCCTACGCTAAATTGGTATCAAAGTGAGAAAAACCCTTGGGAAGATGGCTTTTAGTGACGACAACAACAGAAATCCCATAGATAGTGATCTATGGATCCAATATCTAGCGGAGAAGATTTAAGCTCTACAATGGTTGAATCAATTGTCCATGCAAAGGCTGCAGGTGACTCTGCCCCACCCCAAGCCTAAGGCGACATCCAACCTCCCGTGGTTGCTGTGTTGTATAACCTAGTTACTTATAAAGTCTTACCGGTGGCAAACCGCAGGGCTATTCCCGAAGACTTAAGTTCCAACAACGACGACGTTGGGAACCTTGTTGTTCATCAGCCCGCACATGGAGGCGTGTTTGCGGACCATGGTAACAGAGATTTCCGAGGTAAGGTTGATCTTCCTAGTTTCAATGGTTTGCTTGGCATTGAAGATTTCCTCGATTGATTAGCAAAAGTCGAGAGATATTTCAATTATATGGATGTACCGAAAGTTAAACAAGTGAAACTATTAGCGTATAAGTTAAAATCAGGCGCTTTTGCTTGGTGGAAGCAGTTACAACTCACTCGTGCCTGTCAGAACAAATAGTCCATCCGATCCTGACTACGGATGAGGCATTTGCTTTGATCTTAATTCCTTCCTAGCAAATATGAGCATGTGTTGTTCCAGCAATACCAGAATTGCAAGCAGAGGAATCGGATCGTCGTCGAATATTTAACAAAAACATATTGGCGACACGTAATGGTTAATCGGAGATGGATTCACAGAAGGTCGCAAGATTCATAGGCGGTCTACGACCCACAATCTAGGACTGAGTTCAAATGCATACAGTCTGAACTGTGGATGACACGACTCAATTAGCAACTTGAGTAAAGACACAACTAATGAGGACAACTAATCGGCCTCCTCTTGCGACGCAAGCTCCCATGGTGGATCCTTCACAGGAGATGTCCTAAGCCAATGGGAAAGCCTCCATTGAGGCACATTCTTCCCCTCCTACCCCTACGATCCGAGGTTTAGGAAACGACCCAAGAAGACCCCAACATGCCGCGACAACCACTCCAGGCCCGAGCCAAATCCCGGACCCATATAGGCAACCACAGCCTAACCATTGCTTTCAATGTGGCCAACCAGGCCATCTATTAAACACATGTCCTCAAGGGCTAGTGACTAATTTGGTCGTCGTTGATGTGAATGATGGAGATTAGAGAATGATGTAGGGCTCGGTGTTATTGAGAACGCCGAATATGAGGAAGAGCGAGTTGAATGACTCTCTAGAGATCAGGGTGTGTCCTTGGTTGTACAGAGACAGTCGTTTACATCAGAGGTGCAAACCAATCCCCAATGCCACAACCTCTTCCACACAAGGTGCACGGTGGGCGGAAAGGTCTGTGATATGATTATTAATAGTGGGAGTTGTGAAAACAATGTGTCATTGACGATGGTGGAGAAGCTAAAATTGGAGACTACATCGCATCCACTTCATACGCGATTCGGTAGATCCAGGAGGACAGTATGACAACAACAACAGATTGATGCCGCATTTCCTTTTCTATCGAAAAATCCTACAGGGACCAAGTATTGTGTGACATCGTAAACACGAACGTCTGTCACATGATACTTGGACGGCAAAAGTAATTTGATCAAGACGCTGCACATCGAGGTCGGGATAACATCATTCTGTTCGTTAAAGATGGGAAGAAGATTATTCTTGCCCCTATGTTCCCGAAAGAGAACCCCAAAACTTTTAAAGTGGAGAGGCTGTCTCTCCTTGCAAGGCGCAATATTGAAGAAGAACATGAAAAGAAGGAAAAAGGTGTGTGACTTCCGTTTGCTACTAAAGAAAGCTACTGCAATACATCCGATGCTAATGTGGGACGGGGTTCATGATTCAAGTCTGAAGTGAAACTCGATGACGAGTTTTTTTTTCAAGTGGGGGAGTCTGATGTAGGACAAGAACCCCCTAATCATGGACATGAATCGAGCACATTCTTGTTAGAAAAAGGACTAAAAAAGTTCAAGGAGAACTGCAAAAAATTCTGTAACTTTCGGATTCCCGTCAGTTTTCTAACAAATTCCCAATGGATATGCGCCATTGCAAATTGTCGACCGGTTGATTTCCACTATCGACCAGCCGAATTTTGCTGAAATACCATCAGATAGCTTAGGTATTTTTTGGCCGGCCAACCTCCAACTTCGATCAACTGACTTCCAACTTCGATCAACTGACTTCCAACTTTGGCTAGCCAACAAGTTGGGCCAACTGGTGATACGTAGATTTGTATACAATTTTTTTTTTTTTTTGCTGATTTTGTTTCTGTTTTTGTTTAAAACTCTTTATAACTTTACAATTAGGGTTTCTTAAGGTTTGTTAAGACTATTTAAACTTATTTATTTTCATTGTTAGACAATCATCTTGCTTATTATTAATAAAACTTTGAGTTTTTTTACTATTTTTCTCGTGGATTCGAGGAAGTCTGGTTGAGGAGTCCCAGAAGCTCCATAGATTTAGAGTATTTATTCATAAGAGGCGGTGATCGATCTCACCACGTCTACGCCTATGCCAGATTAGCCAACAAATATCGATTGTTACTATGTTTTGGCTAGCCAAATGTTTCCATTGCGCCGAATGGTCAATGGATTTTGACTGTCACCCAATTGGCCAATGGACTTGAACCGTTGTGACAGTTTGACCATCAGAATCCAACCAATACATATGAGCATATGAATGGATATAGTAACTAGTATACTAAGCATATTATCAGTGTTGCGCTGTTAGACTAAGTGTACTAGCATGTTATCAACCACATCGCACATACATGTTCTCATCTACAACGAAGACATGGGCCTTGGTAGACTACAGGAATGTGCGGGGTGGAAGTCAGTCACTGTTACATCCTGGAGTATGTGTTACATAGAAATGGACCCCAATATTCGGTCATGAAGTGTATACAATGTAAAGTTTCTCTAACATGTGTTAATCGGCCTTAAATGGCCCAAATATAAAGAAAATGGGATCGGAACAACGGACCCACTAGCAATGCAAATGTCCATGTGGCATGGTTCACTTGAGACTTACATCTTGCCTCATTGTAGGCTCATGCACTAAGATGTTATAGTGACCAAGATGTACAATGGGGATAGAACACATACATCATGGGGGAACCAGGGCGGGTCCCAAATGGCACCCAAAGGGGGCCCACACACTGAACAGTGTGTCTAGTGCCCATCGTCCAGCGTGGGTCCACCTGACCATGGATCTGAGTCAATTTTGGGGTCACGCTCTAAAATGAGCAGGTAAAACAGATGGACAGAGTAAGTATAATATACATTCATCAAGGTGGCCGACACAATGAGCCACACCCACTGGATGACATGGATGGAACACATACATCAGCGCGAAGTCCACTTGGACTGCCTGGATTAGGGCTGGTCATGAGTCAAATCAGCTCGAGAAACTCTATCGACTCGACTCGAAAAAGCTCCCCTCGGCTTGACTTGACTCAATAGAACAAGTCAAGCAAAGCTTTATTTAGGAGCTCGAGTCAGAAATCGAGTCAAGTTCAACCATTGGGTCACTCAACTCGACTCGGCTCGAGCTCGAGCTCGACTCGTTTCATATAGATATTTGTTATAAAAAAAAAACCCTAATTTTCTTATTTCTTGGTTCTCTTTCCCCCGTCCCCCACACACATATTGGGGTCCAAGCTTAGGACATATAAAACCTTCACACGTTGGGGGGTTTCTTAATCCTACTATTTTGTTCAGGTAAGAACATTCCTTGTTAAGCATATCTAATGGATTGAGTAATTTCAAGTATGAAAAAAGGTGAGCACACAATGGTTGTGTGTTTTACACGCTACACAAACATAAGTGCTACAGTGAGACTACACACCGTACATATCTACAAAACAAGGGCTATGGTAAGACCAAACACCATATGCAACTATTGATTGTAATTTTACAAGGGAGGTGGTGCATCTGATCAATGAATCAGCTGGGCCTCATCATGAAGATGGTCCACACAATAATCAGGGCACTCCATTCATGTGGTGAGCTATGCATGTACTATGTTAATTATGGTTCAGAAAATATTACTAGTGGTCTACATTCAATGCATGTGTGACTTGACCAAAGAAAAAACCGATCAGAGCTAGGTCATTTTAATGGTGGGACATGTAGAAATACTATTCTCCCCTAATATATGTGTGACTTATTGAACTTAATGTTGTTGACTTTTAATTTGTATTTTGTAGTAAAAAATAAAATAAATTGAGGAGGGAGCAAGCTCGACTCGACTCGAGGTAAGCTCACCTCGACTCGATCCACTAGCTCGCCTCGAAAGTTTTAGCAAACAAGGCAAGCTCCAATGGTAAGCTCGAGGGTGAGCTCGAGCTCGAACTCGAGGAGAGCACAGACGAGTCAAGTCAAGCTTGGCCCACCTCGACTCGGCTCGACTCAGCTCGATGTACAGCCCTAGCCTAGATATAACACACACAATCATGGTGAGGTCCAATGCGGGCCCCACGTGCTGTTTGGATAGTAGGCTTTAGGAAGTTTTCAATGATGGTTGTCCAAACGCAACTGTTTCTATGTTGTAGTCCACCCAAAAAGGGGCCCCACTCGGCCAGACGTGCTGCCACATGAATGGACAGCGTGTATAGGATAAATATATGAAGTGGGACGCCTCACTGGGCCCCACAGCATCGACAAACAAGCTGGAGAGTTGTTCCACCAGAGGCTTGGATCTGCTTCATTATGGATCTGCCCATAAGGGCTCGGGCCCATTTTTGTGGCCGGATTGGGCGGGCCACTTGGGCAAGTCACATACATCATGGTGGGAGGTCATGATGGGCCACACAACCCCTGATTATGGTGAAAAATGAAAATCATTCGAGCCAGACCCTACACACCAAACCATTGAAATTTGGATATGCCTTTTTGTAGGTTAGCCCACCAAAGCCCGTTGCCATTTCCGGTGGTCAGATTGGGCGAGCCACTTGGGTGTAGCAGGACACGGCAGTGAGCCTCATGGCCTTGCTTGGGTCATAAATAAATATTGCACTGGGGCCAAGGAAGTTTTCAATGATGGACGTCCTTGCCACTGCTTCCTGTGGTGTGGATCGACTGAGATTTGGATCTATCTCATTTTTGGGCCATGGCCTAAAATGATCCAGAAAAATGGATGGACGGTCTGGATGGAACACGTATATCACGGTTGGGCCAGCCGGGGGCCCCACCCCGTTAACCCCTAAAAGGGCAGCGCCTGCTGGTGCTAGGCAGCGACAACGACTCTGGACATTGTTTAGGGCCCGTTTGGTTGGCCTCTAAAATGTGGATTCTAGTTTGAAGTCTAGATTTTAGATTAAACTGGTGTGTTTGGCGTCAAAACTGATTTTCATATGGAAATCAAATTGGATTAGAACTGGAATTCCTGGAAATGGCGCCAAAGTCTGTTTCTATTGGAATGAAAATTACCGAAATTGAGAAAACCTCTACGGAAGCTTGATTTTTGAAAACTTCACGGTAGCGAGTCCTACTACTGAAGTGACGTCACCACGTTTTGTGGGCCCCGCCATGATGTATGTGTTGTATCCACACTGTCCATCCATTTGGAGAGATCATTCTAGGGAATGAGACAAAGAACGAGGCAGATCCAAAGTTCAAGTGGACCCCACCACATAGCCACTGTCAAGTTCAGTAGCTAATCTGCATCCGATCCTGCAGGAGAGGATCAGGTGCGACCTTCGCCTCTTCAAGACCATGCAGCCCTTACATGAGGGCCACCTTGATGCATGCATTCTATATTCATTCATTAGATTTTTGTATGCTTTGTAGATGAAATTTATTTGATTCTTGTCAAGAGTTGTATATTGATTTCATTTGGTTATTGATACGTATTGTGGTTGAATCTATTTAATTATTATATGTTGAATTTATTTCATTATTATTATGTGTTGTGAAATGGATTTTTAAGCTACGGGTGCTTTGCCCATAAAGGATCATTGTGTTAATTATTATGGGTGCTTTGCTCGGAAATGATTATTATGTTATTTTATTTCGAGTGCTTTGCTTAGGGTCATTTTCAAAACGATGTTTATTTTATACCACACTTTGAATTTTATCATTTGTGGACATTCGATCTCTGGCCCGTGTTTTAGGATGTATGTCATATCTGAATATTCAATCCCTGTTCCGTGTTCCATGATGTAAGTTATATTTTCTTTATGTAAGATTAAGTGAATCTACACGTGGGTGCTCTGCTCAGACTCCATAAAATGTTGGATGCACAGTGCCCTACCATTGGAGGTCTAAAATGGTCATGGTACTCTACCTTAGGTTAATCACTAAAATGGATGCACAGGTGCTCTGCCCTGGCAAAGACAAAAAAAGATTAAGATAAGTTATTTTATTTCGTTATTTGAAGTTGATACTATGGATGTGTTGATTTATTACTCTTTTATATTCGATATTGTAGATGCGTAAATATAGTTAGATGCACATTTTCGTGGGCTACGATCCTCGATAGGTATGAGACTATTTGTGATCAGGAGTCTGTCATCTTGGAATTACTTCACACGTTAGGTATGGGACTAACGTGAGTTGTAACCCTTGATTCGAGGCCCCTATCAACCACAATGCTACGCACTACCACCCGGTAATTTCTTATGTATTCCGTTATAACATGCTTACTTTCTTTTATTTGAGTTCATACTTGATGTGACCTAAAATTTTTAATTTTGGGAATGATGTGACCCTATGAGCCGTTGAGCTCACACCCCCTAGATTGTTTTGCAGGTGCAGAGTTAAAGTAGCACGAGTGTTGGGCAATGTTAATAGTTTTTTTTTTTTATTATTAGGATTAGTCATAGTTGGATTTTGTTTTTGGTCAATTAGGATAGTTTGATTTTGAAATTATTGTAATAAAAATTTAATTAATAGTTAAATGATGTGTTAGTAAATAATTTAATTAATGGGAATGATTTAGTATATATTTTTTCCCTAGTATGTATCTTTCTCTATTAGTTTGGCTATAATTACCTTGAAAATGTATTGAGAATAGTTGGGTTGTGATATATTTTGTTTAAATATAACTCACAATCTAAAATTTTAGATTCAGGCTTGGCCAACTAGGGTATTGAATTTTGGGGCATGACATGGGGCCCACATATGGATAGTCCACATCAAAGGTGGGCTCCACATGATGGGTAATTAATAATGGTGGGCCCTACATGATGGATGATCCACATCAAGGTGGGTCCACATGATGGAAATCCACATCAAGGTAGGCCCCACATGATGGATGATCCACATCAAAGGTTGGCCCTAATTGTGAGTGGCCCATATCCAAGGCACGTCCTGCATGATGGACGACCTATATCAAAGTTGGGGCCCACATGATGGATGGTCCACATCAAAGGTGGGCTCCACATGATGGGTGGCGGATATTGAAGGTGGACCCTATATAATGAATGGTGTACATTAAAGGTCGGGCCATAGTGATGAATGACTCACATCCAAGGTAGGCCCGTATAATGGACGGCCCACCTCAAAGGTGGGGCCCACAGGATGAATTGTCCACATTAAAGGTTGGCCTCACATGATGGATGGTGGATGTGAGGGGGACCGAAGGGACTTAAGGGATAATTGCTTTATTATGTTCGAAATGAAAGATGCTTTTTCTACTTTTTGGTTGATATTGGAAATGAAAGATGCTTTTTCTACTTTAGGCGGGCATTTGGATGCCCCTAAATGACTGAGAAATATTAAAAGGAGAGGCAGAAACCGTGAGAAATTTTTTGACAGTGTGATGTGTAATTTGCTGGCATCAGTAAACCACTTAGATATTGCAAACATGTCATACAATTAATTTGAAATGTCCAAATTTTTATTTAGCTGCATGTAACATGAACAAAAAATTACGGTTGGTTTATTATCTGACTATCAGATTGGTGGACATATATTTTGGACGCTTAAGTATGAAAAAATAACTAATGCTATTATTTCAGCAGACAAAAGGTCTTCGGAGCAGTGGTTAGGCTTGTTAAAAAAAAAAAAAAGAAAAAAAGAGAGAAAAAAAAGGAAGTGATTTTGAGCTGTAACTCAGTCACAGTGAGTTGCGCAACTGGTCGGTCTGCTTTTAGTTACTATATCATGACACTTCCTGCGCTTTCTAAGTGGCTCCATATCCAGCGTCATAGGCAGCCAGAGTATCAAATAACTCCCCTTTGAAAATTGAGGAACTGTAGTCCTGCTCACCGACAGCCACGTCTGCTGTTTATCTAAAACCCAAGATTGCCTAAAAGTGGAGGAACACTCGGAAATGATCTTGCCACGTCTGGGTCCACTTGAACTTTGGATCTGCCTCATTTTCTGTGTCATGCCCTAAAATGATCTTACCAAATGGATAGACCGCGTAGATACAACACATACATCAATTGACACTCTAAAATGATTCGGAAAAACTGATGGAAGGAGTGGATATAAAACATATACAGCAGATTGCGTCCTGCACTGCCTAGACAAACTCAGTGAAAGCAGGGGTTCTGTGGGACCCACCATGATGTATTTATTTTATCCACTCTGTCCATTCATTTTGAAAGATCATTGTAGAGCATCGCCCAAAAAGGAGGCAGATCCAAGGCTCAAGTGGAGCACACAGTGGGATTGAACGCTCGCCATTAAAAACTTCATGGGAGCTGCAGAAGTTTTGTTCAAGCTGATATTTGTGTTTTCCTGCATCCAAGTCTATGTGACATTTTTATTATTATTATTATTTTATTTTGGGTTAGTACACACACCCTGCTGTTCGTAACCCCCACCTTAGGGCTCTCAATGGGTCGGATCTGGATCGGATCCAGTTGGATCCGGCTCCAAGTCCATATATCTGTAGACGGATTCGGATCGGATTTGGGTCCAACTCGGATCCAAAAGATGATATACATATCTGATCCATTTATAAATTGTTAGATCCATTTCCAATCCAAAATCCACATAACCATTGGATTCAGGTCGGATCTAGGTCCAAATTCACCCCCATTACAAATCTAGAAAAATATATGATATAATATATTTAATTTAGTAGAAAAATGATGCAAATCCCACTATTTACTATGGTATGGTCAACCTAAGAGTGACATGTCTCAATTTTGAGACATGGCCTAAAATAATTTGTAAAACGAATGGCCAGCATGAATATAACATATACACTAAGGTGACGATGAGTCGGATCTTAATCAGATTCGGATCGAACTCGGATATGTTCCTGTGAATCCAAATCTGGTCCATTTACGTAATTGGACCTATTTTAAGATCCAAATCCAGTCCATTTAACTAATCGGACCTATTTTAAGATCCAAATCCGCATTATACGGATTCAAAGCGAATCGGATCTCAGATCTAACCCGCTCCATTGAGAGCCCTACCCCCCTAGTCACACCGCAATGTTAGCCACCCCCACTCTAGGAATCAATGATGCCAGGCTATCTTCACTCAATCTACCCTTGAGCTATGGATCTAGGTGTAGTCTACGTGACCTTATGAGTAGGTTGGATGGAAAAGGTGGGCCCTAAGAAGGTGGAGGATCAAGTATGCGGATTGCGAATGACCCCTGGGCGGACCTTTAAATGTCTAATCAGATCTATGTGGGGTCCACCATGATATATTTGTTTATCCATGCCATCCATCCCTTTTCTAATATTATGTTAAGGTATGAGCCCAAAAAATGAGGCAAATTCAACGCTCTATTAGACCACACTAGAGATGACTCTTGCATTTAATGCTTTGTGTATTTAATGTGTATTTATTGCAACCAAGATTACTATTTGGTGTGGTCCATTGGAGCATTGGATCTGCCTTACATTTTGGGCCCATACCGTAACATGACTTAGAAAAGGGATAGACGGCGTGGTGGATAAACAGATACATCACGGTGGGCTCCCACATATATTTGGTCGGACGCTTAAAAGTTCGACGCGTTCGACCAGAGTCGGACATGGGGATTACGTCCGAGGATTAATCTGTTGGAAACCCGTGGAAGCGAGAACTTAGAGTGGAATCAAACGAAGCAATCACAATGGCAACAAGCAAATCAACACACAAGAGACAATTCAAATTTTACGTGGAAAAACTACAGCACAAAGCAAATCACTATGAAAATGAAGTTGCAAGAGATAAAGAACAACTTACTCGGATCAAAGCCCCACAAGAGAAAAACCAAACTTTTCTCTCTTCCTAAAACTCTCTCAATGCTTGGAATACGTCTAGGACTTCTCGTGGTACCCTAATCCTACATTACACCTCTTTAAATAACATAAACATGGAATCAGAAACAAATCTATGCAAACCGACTTACACTGCGCATCGACCCATCGGTCGATCGACTCGACCGTTCGGGCGACTGAACTTGGCTAAATCTGTCCGGAGAGTTACTTTCTCATCTGGGGTATTTTCGGGCAACCGATCTAAGCCCGTCGGTCGACCGAAGACCCCTGAATCTCAGATCCAACAGTTTTCGGATTGAAGGCAACACCAACAATCTCTACCGTAGCTTCAATCTTCAAGCTTCATTGCATCAAAGCTCCATCCCGCATCTCTACTTCGTCTCCATCATAGCTCCATCGCTTCTTGTGCACACACCATCTTCATTCCATTACCTTCTGTCCCTCCACGCTCATGTAGCCTAGGCACGTGTGCCATATATGTACATACGTGAAATTTGCTATAAACCTTGCAACTCTACTTGATGAAGTGCTCCCAATCAACTTATAAAGATGGCCACACCTCCATGCTTTTATCACCACGAGTGCCCCTTTGACACTTTACAAAACCGATCGAAGCCGATGAAATTACACCATATATTCCTCGAGTGCACCAAGAGAGATCAAAATTTTCTTTAACCTAAAGATATGCCTCATGTCTTTCAGGATGTGATCGATCCCATCGAATATCCTAATGCGCACTGAACTAATACCCACCACCTTGCAGGCATAGTCATCGTTCGAGAACACCGAACTAATGTCATACTTCTTGTATGAGGTGAATGAACTCCAGTCAGGACATATGTGATACGATGCACCTGAATCCAAGAGTAACTCATTGTTGAGATATTCAGATTTGGATACAGTCAACACATCGCAATCATCACTCACATCCTCTATGAATTCTATAGTATTGCCCTCCCTAGAAGAATTCTCAGACTTCTCTTGCTTCGACTTGAGATTCAGATAATGACTCTTTATGTGCCTTGTCTCTCCACAATTTCAGCGCTTCAACTTGCCCTTCCCTTTGCCCTGGACTTAGATCTCGATCACGAAGATCCCCTATTTCGCTTAGAACTTCTTCCCCTCATAACCAATATATCCATAGAAGAACCCACATCACCGCTTTTCTTTATCATCACCTTCGATTGGAGGGTTAAGATAACGCTCTCAACGCTAATGATCGTCCTACCTGCATACAAAGAGTCTTTAAACGACTCATATGATTCTAGAAGAGAACTCAACAGGATGCATGCTTGCTCTTCATCCTTCATCGGTCCATCTACATCCAACGGTTTGCAAATAAGCCATTGAATTTATTGATGTTGCTCTCAACATCGGTTCCCTTCGAGATCTTTAGGTTGAACAACTGAAGCTTCAGATACAGGCATTTTTTCAGAGATTTCTTCGCATAGTTGTTCTCCAACTTTGCCCACGTATTAGCCGCAGTTTTCTCCCTTATGACATTGTAAATAATGTCATCCGTTAGAAACAACTAGATTGAGATATTGGCCTTTTGATTCACCTTCTTCCACTCTTCTTCTTTCATAAATTACGGTTGCTTTCCAATGAGTGCATCTTCCAATCATTGCTGAACTGGAGGCCCCTCATCTTAACCTTCCATAGTTCAAAGTTTTTTTTTTTTTTTTTCCTGGAATACTTCTCTATGTCAAATTTCATGCTGGATGCCATTGATACCTCATTTCATATTTGATCTACTTTCCAACGTACACTTTGATACCACTTATTGGGAACCTACGGACTTGAGAACTCAATGCAAAATCAAATGAAGCAATCACAATGGCAACAAGCAAATCAACACACAAAAGTCAATCCAAATTTTATGTGGAAAAACCCTTGCGGTAAAAACCACGACACAAAGCAAATCACTATAAAAATGAAGTTATAAGAGATGAAGAACAACTTACCCAGATCAAAGCCCCATGAGAGAAAACCAAGCTTTTCTCTCTCCCTATAATTCTTTCAACCGTTTGAACACGTTTATGACTCCTTGTGTTACCTTAACCCTGCATTACACCCCTGTAAATAGCATAAAATCAAAATAAGAAACAAATCTGCACAAACTTGCATAAACCAATCTATATTGTACATCAACCCATCGGTTGATTAAACTCGGCCAAATCTGTCCAGATAGTTACTATCTCATCTATTATATTTTTGGGCAACCAAGCCAAGCCCGTAGATCGACCAAAGACTCTTGAATCTCAAATCTAAAGTATCCATCCTGAAGACCACCAACACAATCTCATTTTTCGGCTCATGCCCTAAAATGATCTGCCAAAAGGGATGACAGCGTGTATAAAATAAATACATCATGGTGGGGCCCACAGAGCCCCTGCCTAGACCGAGTTTGCCCAGGCGGGGGTAAGGACATAAGCTGCATCCCCTGGAAAACCTCCGACGTTTGAATATTTCAACTCCTCTGACACTAAAACAATTCCCATTATATACGGACGTTTAACAATTTTTTTGGGCCGCTGAATCGAACGGATAAGATCTTTCAATCTTGAACATTGTAAAGAGGGCCCCATCAGCTCTGTATCTCATTAGATTAACGATTTGGATCTCCAGATCCTTGGTTCAAATGCACGACATCATTAGCCTCACCACTGTGTGCTTGTTGAGGAGCAGGACAATCTTTTAACTCTGGAATTCACGGAATAGAGTAACAAATACATGGATATCCACAACTGTAAGCAAAACTCGCCAACTCGGACTGACTCGTTCTGCCTTGACTTGAGTCCAGACTCAGCCAATTCGAGGGGTGACAAGGCTGAGTCAGGCCAACAGAAACTTGGACCAACTTGTTCGTCTTGAGTTGAGTCGGGACTCGGCCGAGTCTATGCGCACCCTCTATTTTCAATACCAAGTCACTGACTCATGGTGTCAAACCGTATGGGACCCAACCGAAAGTCATCAATCCTCGCTTTTTTCTGCAGTACGTATAAGAGAGAAGAATACCTTGGCGATTTTGGAAGAGACTCGTGATATTCACAATCCCATGTGCATTTCAAGATCGGGACTGTCCATACTCGATATGATGTCTGTTCATCTTGGTGGGACATGAACGATCAAGTAGGCCTACTACCGGCTATAACCAGGCAGTAAAAACTGACAACGCCAACAATTCACGTTAATGAGCAAATATCTGTAATTTCGATGACTAGGATTTCCATGCCATATGCGGCGGGGAGCGGATTACGTGAGATCCCGGACTCACCCAAGACGGCGGGGCCCACCTTGATGTATGTATTCTGTATCCACGCCGTCTATCCATTTCTCCAGATCATTTTAGGGCAATATCCAAAAAATGAAGCAGATCCAATTATCAGTTTGAACACACCATAGGAAACAGTGGTGATTAACTATTAATGGGCCACAAAAGTTTTGTATCAAGCTGATATTTGTTTTTAGCCTTCATCAGGCTTATATGAACTTATCAACAGATTGGATGGAAAATAAGAACCAAGGAGATATAAGATACGCCCTAAGAAGTTTTTAATGGTAGGGTGTTCAATCACCAATATTTCCTATGGTATGGTCCATCTGAAAATTGCATCCGCTTCATGTTTTTTTTGGATAATGCCCTAATATGATTTAGAAAAGACGGATGGGAGGCGTGAATACAGAATACATACATGAAGGTGGGACCCACAGTAAGGGTCGCACCATTATGGGTGAGACCGTGGTCTCGCCTGTTCCGCTACCCTGTGGCGGAGCCTACTGATGTCAATGGTTCCCTCAACGGAGCTGCATGGAAAGTGAATCCAGACTGTAGAAATGGTGGGCCCACCGTGGACGGCTCATAGTACAAAAAGCACACCAGACAGAATATACCTGTCCAATTTCTTGCCTTCCCCGGCCTGATTATTGCCTACGAGATTTGTGGCCATCCCAAATCTAAGGTGGGGTCCATCAAATCAACTGACCGCATTGCTAGGTCATCGCAACTGTGCGGATTGGGGGTGCTGCAGCACACAACACAACGGACATCCTTAGCCACAGTCATCATTATGACAATTTTCATTGCGTTGGTTACACGACCAATGATGGTGCGCAGGCCCACATGAAACGTGAAAGTGTCTCGTCATGCAATCCCCTCATATCTGCTCCCAGTATTTGATTCATGAGGTATGGTTGTACAGTGCTCCCCCGGGCTTTCTACAGTGTGCTTGGGGTTCGCAGTATGTAAAAGTGGGCCCCACGGTTCCATGATCCGAACCATATGATGGGCCCCACCATGGATGGACCATGCACCAAAAAACACCCATCTCAGAAAATCCCAGCTCTTCACTTGGTGGCCAGCAAAGATACAACGCTCCACACCAAGAAAAGGCCAAACACTCCATATGTCTATAATCTTCCAAGCAGAGGCATTTTAGTTGCGTGGGCCATCCATGGCAGAGCGAGCCCATCATACCAAGCTGTGCACCTCAGAGTAATAGGTCCGACGTGTGCGGAAGACACTCTCTTGGGCCGAGCATTGGATAATAGAATCTGGATACTTACCCATCACGATAACATGACAAATACTGATTTGCAGAAAACCCGCATGTGGATATGATACCAGGACGGGTCATGCCCATGCTTATGCCCATGTATGCCTGCTGACACATGCATGCTACAAAGATCATGCACATGCACATGCACCTTCAATTAACTATGTAATTACTGGACCGGAATCGACTACAATGCCTGTTTTAGACGAGGTGCAAAACACTCGTTCTCCATGGCGCCACCATCTCGTATATGAAAATCCACTCTATTCATCAGGTTCCCTCTTCCAAATTAGGCCATCTGTACAAAAATCATCCAGATCCACAGCTAAGGTGGTCCACACCACAGGAAACAATAGGGATGGGATGCCAACCATGTGTCCATGTTTAGGATGACCATGGCGTATATCTTTCATCAAACCCATTAATCAAGTGTAACAAACCGACATAAAGATGATACAAAAACCAGCCTAATCCAAAACTCAGGCAGTCCACACCACGTGATCTTGGAGGTTTTAGTAAAAGTTTGCATTCTTGCCTATATATATATATATATATATATATATATATATATATATATATATATATATATATATATATATATATATAAATGATCATAAAGGTTATGACCAATCAACACTGGGCCCGACGACTTGGACGGTTACATGCAAGCAAAGAGTACCGGCAGGAGTAGGAATTATCACTTCCACAGAGTATCAATTAACTCTCCCTAGATTGCAAGCAGCGTCAACTACTTCCATTATAACCAGGTAACCGCAAGAAATGCAGTAGAGAAGCCAGGCATGACGCAAAAGGACATCGAATACTTACAAGTGCTTTATGGTATGAATTTATGCAGGGCATGTGAATTTGAGGCAGACGATATGATCCTTGACCCGAGGATGGGCAAATATGCTCGGGTCTTCTATATGATGGGCTCCACAATGGACGGACCATGCCCAGGAAATCTCCTCAGATAGGATAGTCCAGACTGTTCAATCCGTGCAATGGTTTAAAGACTCAGTGACTCAATCTACCGACTCCTTGGGCCCTGATTCGAGTCAAGCCTTGCCCAAGTCAGGGCCGAATTGGCCCAACTCGCCATCACGGGTGAGTTGTGGCATCGAACCAGATTGGGTCCAACCAAGTCCGAGTTGACTTTGAGAAGTCGCATAAGACTTGTTGTAGTCTTAAAACCATGAATCTTTCTGTACAAAGGAATACAGCACCAGCCACATTCAGATGAATAAAAAAAAAAAAAATCCCAAGATCGGCGGCTACATCTTTCATTCTGGGAGATTTTTAAGGTGTGGCTGACTGTGGTGGGACCCAATAAACCAATGGTCTGAATCACCAAACCATGTGCCCTACTAGCACAAACTGAAAATCAGAGTCCAATGAGCATACAGTTGGTAGTTGAGAATCATACAAGTCCTCTTAATGCCAGCAAAGTACTATGCAACTTAGGAAACTACCATTTTTTGTGTGGGGTTGGAAGGATCTCAGATTCTCAGATGTGTGGAGATGGAATTAAAAGACCAGCATCTCCACCTCACAACGTAGGCTGCACTTGGAAATCTTGCTAAATCCGAATTGGCGAATCGGCTATGGATAGTGTTTTAAGCTGCGCTTTTGGTTCTGGCTGAGTTTTCCAATATCTATCCAGATTCAAAAAAATTCCACCCTGAAACTGCCATCCACAGCAGGTTGAGCCAGATTTGAAGTTAACCAGATGGTAGTTTGGGCAGAATGCATTCTATCCACCCTGAAATTGCTGAACACCCAAATGTACCCTAGCCAAGTGTTCTAACATTGAAGTGGCTGTCACTTGGTAACAGCTAGCACCCAGAGTTGCATGGATCTAAGGTGTGGAAAAGACCGTAAAAATAGGAGATCCCCATCTCACAAGTTAAATCTTTAATTATAGTACTGACAAAGGCACTGTTAGATCTTATTATTTCGACTAGCTGACTCCATAAAAGACTTGAAAAGAGTTCTATGCTACAAATATTTGATACAGAATTCAAGAAGTAGAAAACACAGCAGGATTGATTCGAACTGGTCAGGAACAGGAATGAGTTCCAAGGAGAGAGAGCATCCTTAAAACCTGAAAACCTCAATTGAGCACTTGAAAGAACTTGAAATTCTGACTATGGCATAATCATTTTAAATATATATAACGCAATCACAGTACTTGACTGAGATCCAATTGACTCAGACTCAGGTCGTGATTGATTTTTTGTTTTTGTTTTTGTTTTTTTTGTTTTTTTAGTTCCTAAAATCTTGATTTGACAGTGACTGATAACATTCAGCATTTCATATATAAACTGTAATATGGATTCATTGAGAAAACTATGTTGCACTAAAACATAGCAAGATTAGTGCAGCTGAAATGAGGATGTTAAGATTGATAATTGGCAAGATGAGGAAGGATGCAATTAGAAATGAACGCTTTCTAGGGAACTTAGTAGTAGCACTAACAGGTATTAAGATGAGGGAAGTAGACTTCGATGGTTTCGCCATGTGCAACAGAAACCAAGAACTGCATCAGTTGGAAGGAATGACTAGGTTCAAGCTAAAGGCTTAAAAGGGCAAGAGGAAGCCCTGAAAGGACGTTAGTGCAGAGGTAGTAAGATTTGTGGTGATCCTTGATCGAGTGGAATAGCACAAGAGGATTCGAGTACCTGACCCCCAATTAGTCGGGATGAGGCTTATGATGATAATGGTGGTGGTG
Organism: Liriodendron chinense; assembly: GCA_003013855.2. NCBI lineage: Eukaryota > Viridiplantae > Streptophyta > Magnoliopsida > Magnoliales > Magnoliaceae > Liriodendron > Liriodendron chinense. Next base: position 558,949 of record PVNU02001237.1, read on the forward strand.
GTGGTGGTGATAGAAAACTATAGTGCACATACTTGACGCACATGATCCTACCCTTAGCACACCATGTATTGAAGTGGCATACCACATATCCGTTCCCATAAGCACATGCTAAAGCAACCCACGATCCAGGTAACCTTTGATCTCAATCTAAGATTTACTAAAAAAAAAAAAAAAGAGGAGTCGTTGGGATGAGGCTTATGATGATAATGGTGGTGGTGGTGGTGGTGGTGATAGAAAACTATAGTGCACATACTTGACCCACATGATCCTACCCTTAGCACACCATGTATTGAAGTGGCATACCACATATCCGTTCCCATAAGCACATGCTAAAGCAACCCACGATCCAGGTAACCTTTGATCTCAATCTAAGATTTACTAAAAAAAAAAAAGGAGTTGTTGGGATGAGGCTTATGATGATAATGGTGGTGGTGGTGGTGGTGGTGATAGAAAACTATAGTGCACATACTTGACCCACATGATCCTGCCCTTAGCACACCATGTATTGAAGTGGCATACCACATATCCGTTCCCATAAGCACATGCTAAAGCAACCCACGATCCAGGTAACCTTTGATCTCAATCTAAGATTTACTAAAAAAAAAAAAAAAGGAGTAGTTGGGATGAGGCTTACGATGATAATGGTGGTGGTGGTGGTGGTGATAGAAAACTATAGTGCACACTTGACCCACATGATCCTACCCTTAGCACACCATGTATTGAAGTGGCATACCACATATCCGTTCCCATAAGCACATGCTAAAGCAACCCACGATCCAGGTAACCTTTGATCTCAATCTAAGATTTACTAAAAAAAAAAAAAGGAGTAGTTGGGATGAGGCTTATGATGATAATGGTGGTGGTGGTGGTGGTGATAGAAAACTATAGTGCACATACTTGACCCACATGATCCTACCCTTAGCACACCATGTATTGAAGTGGCATACCTCATATCCGTTCCCATAAGCACATGCTAAATCAACCCACGATCCAGGTAACCTTTGATCTCAATCTAAGATTTACTAAAAAAAAAAAAGAGTAGAGGGGGAAAACTAGTTACCTAGATAAAAGTGGGTCCGGGCTCGTCTTCCAACCCTCCAAGATATAATGAGATTGATATCAAATGTAAGAGCAGTTTCTGAGTTGGTCAAATACGTCCCGTGATAATGATATTTTAAACCTTGTCAAGAATGGGCTTAAAACTATCCGTATCAAGCATGCGGATATAAAATTATAGAATGAAAAGGAATGGGGTGTTAAAGTATGCATATAAACAAACTTCCTTGCATATTTTCTATGGTACCCTGCAGCAGCGCTTGCATGACACTTTGAAACCTGTGCAGCTTTGCCCCTACATAATTAGTTCATAAATTTATAATATGAATGCAAATGATCTGCAATACATGTTACATAATATCATCACTATCGCCATCTTAGCCTTTCTCATAGCAATTTGAGGTTGGCTTTCAAACAGTAGACTGGCAAAAGTCTTATGATTGGCTGCACAGTGGATGTCCTTTCTCTTTCACCCAGGCTCTTAGAACTAGCCATGAACGCAGCACTTGGCTTCTAAATGGTGGATTGGCAGAAGTTCTACGAACAGCTGCCCCACCAGACATCAGCCTTCCTGTTTTATTCGGGCTCCCAGCCATGTAACTTGCATAACATATGCACTCAAAGGATACTTGGATGAGATCAGGGACCCCCCTTGGGTGAGATTTGAAGCCAAAATCAACTTGGATTTCAAACTCTAGAGCTAGCTAGTAGATGTTTAGAATCCACAGTGGACTATTTGAATTGGGCTACAAATTCAACTTGTGTGATTGTTAGGGAGGTATGTTAGCAAATCTCGTCTCAAAAAGTATGTTAGCATTTCTACTCTTGTGAGCAGTTGCCAATCCTAGTCGTACTCACATCTTGAGAATTTAGATTTTGAGGAACCACCTCGCCTATCCTTACCATTCTTGATACCCACACCCATACTTGGGTCACACACTCCCCAAGTATCTAAGTGACAGTAGTTAGACAGCAGTATACAGGTCAGGAGCAAGAACAGTGTCTAAATATAGCAAGATTGAGAAGCAGAAATGCAGCTTCAGTGAAAGATTTATGCAAGTACACGACAACAACGATAATGAGCCAGCATTTTCTGACAGCGAATGGTGGCTGCATGACTGCTACTATGTAAGAACTCAAATGGCGAATGTATCCAAAAAGCCAGAGACAAAAAGTAGGCAATCGGTAACTAAAATCAAGAGAAATGGGATAGAAAGGTTTGACCACAAGCATCTCATGCAAATGCACATAAGAAACACAGAATGGCTGAAGAAAATTTCCGGGAGTGCTAGAATATGTTATAGAATCCAAGATTGAGTGTTACTTAATGATGATTTAACCATGAAATCACATGTATCTAAGAATATAGACCTGAATCCACCATGTCATCCACAAACAGACTGTCTAAATATTGAGTATACTTAAAAACTCATTGAGTTGATTCAGTCAAGACTACCACTGACCTTAGATCATCACTTCAGCTTTGTAGAACTAGAAAAAAAAAACTCTTGTATTGAGACTTTCAATCAAGTACTATGTTCTCAAAAAATAATAATATAGCCTACGGCCCTGTTTAGTAGACACATAAAAATGAGTTGATTTCATTTTAGTCAATAGTAAATATGTATAATGGCTCATTTGGAACCTTGTAATTGGAATGCGTTAGAATCCAATTCACAATTACACTGGAATCCACGTAAATTAGAATCCTTAGTTGTATTTGGCAGCTTGTAATTGGAATGCATTGGAATCCAAAATTGTGTTTGTATGCCTGTTATTGGAATGCATTGGAATTCTTTAGTATATTCATATTAACTTGAATTTGATTAATTAAATCAGCTTTTATATCCCAAATTAGTGTACATATGTTATATTTGACAAAATGATTGCAATAAGCCCATTGAAATATATACTTTCACAAAAAAATGAGGAAATTCCGAGCCTTGGATGGGCCACAAACGTAAGGATCACAAACGAGTAATTTGCCAGCATTTTTTAACAATCCATTTAGATGACCAACGTTTGGATAGTTTGGATCATTCTATTCGTGTGATTTTAGTAATGCAACTTATAATTGGATTGTTTGTGGGTATCATCAACATGTCAAGTGTACGGTAGATTAGTAGCCTAGCGACACCTTCATTACACATGCGACCCTCCTACCTTAAAATAGGTGGGCGAAAAAGCCATTTCATAGCAATTACCTCTGATTCACAGCAAAACAATGGGATTTCAAAACACATCAAAATGTGTATTTTCATTTACCTCCGAATCCACGGTGCCAAACGCACCTTTTTGGTGCATTTACCTCCAATTACCTCCAGTTATGCCCAATTCCAGGGTGCCAAACGGGTGTTAGAGATCTTGATTTCTAATATAGAATTACTAATAACATGAACACATTATGTACTCGAGATAAAGATCTCTAATGAGATGAACTCATTTTTAGGCGTCTAACAAAGAGGGCCTAAACATTTTAAGTGCAAAAGATTTGATTTTGTTGAAAAATCAGATCAAGTTTCAAGCCAACCCAAACTCAGGTCTTTGTTGAGTTTTGAGTTATTAAACCTTGCTTAATCACTGTCTTATTGCATCTCAGTGAGCATGTGTTGGCATGCTAGCCTATGATGCACATCAAATGCATACTGAATAATACCAGAGATTATAGATGTACTGACTTCAGCAACAGGACGAAAATAAGGTTTCATCAAACTAAGTAATAGAATTATAGATAACAAACTAACAAAGCCAAAATAAAGAACAAAAGGAAAGCAACTGGTACATTGAGAGATCAAAAAAAGATACCATTCAGCTGTGCTTCCAAGTACAAAATCTAAGCATTTAAGTGAAGAAAAAATCAAGTTGCAAAAAGTAAAAGAATCTTTTCTTGATACAGAGATGCTTGCCTGTGAATCAGAAATAGAAATTAAGGTGAGGCAGTGAGGCAATGACGCTACCGGGATGTCCTATCGAGTCTCTTGAAAGCAATGGAGACTGCAGAATCAGCAACACCATGTCCAATACACAATTGTTAAAGTAAAACAGGTTCTCGAGTGGAGAATGACAATGTCTAAACAATAGATAGTACGGTCAATAGATTAAAGAGGATGAGGAACAATCTAAAAAGTGTAAATAGTTCTGAAACTGGCCTGGTTAACTGCAGAGGCACACTCCTTTAGCTGGGAAGAACCCAAGAAAAAACCGATGACCAAAAGCTCAACAACCCATAACAGCACAGTTGTAGACAAACACCCCAGCATGCTCCTTAACTGTAAGTACTTTCCACTCCAAGGTCCCTCCGGCATTCCCGGAATCTGGAGACCATGAGTTCAGCACAATGCTCTCGCCTTCCGGTCCTCTCTGCCCACCAACAACCAGCAACTCCCTCCCACAGGCCTTGAAAGCCAGACCCCATCCGTTTGAAGAATCGGCCCTGACAGGCAACCTGCCCAACACAACCCAACTATTCTTCTCCTTGTCATACCTCTTCACCATGTTGGTCAGATGCTCAACTGCATATAACTGGTTATCAACAACTGCCACAAGCGGAGGAGCTTGAGCGGCCCTGCTGGCATTTGGATACATGCCCTCTATCTTCCTCCATGTCCTCGTCTGTAGATTATACTCCTCACCGCAAGTCAATGAAACTGTAGCACTTGACATCCCACCAATTACGTAAAACTTCCCATCCATGAAAAATCCGGAACACAGCTTGCGTGGAGAATGCATGTTAGGTAAGAGCTCCCATTTGCCTGATTCAGAATCATAAAGCTCCGCTGATTTCAAAACGGTCCCATTCTTATCACTTCCTCCAGCAATGATGGCAACTGAACCAAAGCTACTTGAAGCAAACAAACAACGGGGAAGATTCATTCCCGGACATTTGACCCACTTCCGACTAAGCAGACTATACCTCCAAATAGCAAAATCCAACAGTTCACGACCAAAGACCAGCAATTCGTTGCCTACAGCTAAGGATTCTTTATCCGCATAATTGAAACACTCATCACAAGGGATTTTGGGCAATCTCATCCACTTCTTCCTCATGGGATCAAAGGCCTCCCAACCCCTCGGATCGCAGACTAGATAGACCCAGTGCTCCACGATGCCCATCTGCTGTCGCAGTCCATAGAGATAACCACTGGTGACCAGCAAATTGAACCTAGAGTTGAGGCAAGCAAGGGAAGCATAATCCGACCGATGCACCCAAGCAAGGCAATTCAAAGCAATGTCGTCGTGAAGACCGGGGAGGAGAGAATCACACGACCTGTGGCGACGGCGGCCATCATAATCTCCACTGTTTGATCCCATCTTAGGAACCACAGAACTTCCTTCCTCGAGCAAATTTGAAGAACAGGATTTCGCGGTCAAATCCAAAAAGTAGAACAGTTTCTTCGATCTACTGGCTTCTAGAACCATGTTAGCAGATCATGCCTTTGAGAAATCTATGCAGTCCAATACACCATGAATCTTGTGTAAATCCTTCCAACACAATAGAACAGATCACTGATGTGCTTTCTCATGCTGCTGCAATTCCCGATCACGCTCAGAGAATCCAGAGAGTGGATTCCGATCTTTCCTTGCCATAAAACACCTCTCCCCACCAATCTGAATTTCAGGACTTCCCCAACGAGATTTCAGTTCTATCCACACACAATCAAGATCAGGCCATCGGATAGTACATATAGAAACTGCATCTGAATGGAACAGTGTGTATCCAGATCTCCTCTGATCGGAAATATGCAATTTTTGAGCAAAATTCTATATCGATTCCTGTACAATCTGGACAGGAAATCGTAACAGAATCTGACCAAAAACGTCAATCTCCAATAAAAAAAGATTACAACTTTCCGGAATTCGCCTGCTCGAATAACAGGGCTTTCCAGCGTAATTTCAGTTTCTTCTTCATGCAATCTTGACTGTAAAATAAGATCGGAATCTGAACAAAAACATCAGATCTCCAGTCAAAAATGGTGAATTCAAGAACCGAATTGCATGATTTTCATCTCTTTCGAGTGCGATCTCGGCCTGAAATAAGATCCAATACGAACCGTGAACGTGCCAATCTCCGATATAGAAAACCGCAAATTCCGGCACTTTCCGACTGGAATCACAGGATTTTCCAGCAAAATCTCAGTTCTATCCCAGCGAGATCACGATCCGAATTATAAGGAGAAACGATCAGGCCACTTAATCGAATCTTGGAAAGTCGGACCGGATCTCCGATCGGAGAGACGGATTCCGGCGTCCGACGATCAATTATCCGGCCACAAATCTCCGGAGAATCTATCCTAGGGTTTCAAATTCTAAGAACAGAGAGAGAGAGGACTTCAAGAATGAAGAAGAAGAAAACTCGGAAACGAATTTACAATAAAAATAGAAAATGGAATGACAAGTAAAATACCGATCGCCGGAATCTGACGCGTTGATCGGATTTCGGGGTTTGGAGGTCTGAAAAACGCCGAAGAGAGTTTTTCCCGGCGATGGTTGGTGGGATTGCGTCAGACGGTGGTGGGGATGAGGCAGCAAAAACGGTTTTTGTTGGGAGAACGAAACGAAGGAGAGAGAAAGGTTGGAGAGAGAGGAAAAGAGGTTCGTTTACTCGTCCGCATCTGGATTCTCTTTTTCCTTTTTTCCTAACTACTTTTCTCTCCTGATCTTGAGATCAGAGCCGCTCATTAGGTGGGCCTTTCATTGTTGGGTACATAGATAAAAGATCACCCTCATAGGTGAATAGATTTCTCTAGGATGGATGGCCTAAATTGGACGGTGGAGGATAGTACGCAACCTTCCACGTTTAATTGGAGAATTAATCCAATTTGACGGCAAAGGTTATCTGATCATATTGGTTTTTGACTTGTGGTCCTTACAACCCAGGACCCGCCAAATGAACGGTTGAGATCTTATAGACTGGTTCGACGGGTTCCTATTTCATGATAATGACAGACATCTTTATGTGTCTTCTATGGACACAAAAGTCAAGACCAAATAAACAAGTTAATACAATAAGATCGTCGTCATCCGAACACTAATTTAAAAATGAAAATGATTTCTTCAATCGGTGTTGTGTTTGGCTGTCCAATCAATTTTAATTACAAATTGCAATACAATGATAGCTGGTGTTGGCACCTGTTAAGGCACAGGTTGCCAAGTGGCCGGATTCCGTGCGGGCCCGGTCTATGCTGCAGCCCCTACCGTGGGGCCCGCTTGATGTATGTATTCTGCATCCACGCCGTCCATCAGTTTTGCCAGATCATTTTAGGATATGAGCGGAAAAATGAGCGGAAAAATGAAGTAGTTCCAAATCTCACACGGACCATACCATAGGAAACAGTGGCGATTGACCGTAAAAAAACTTCTTGTGGGCCACAAACGTTTTGGATCAAGCTGATATTTCCGTTTTACCTCCATCCAGGTTTGTGTGACCTTATCAACAGGTTGGATGGCAATAGACATTTTGGTGGGCTTTAGGAAGTTTTTTATGGTGGGGATTCAATTACCACTGTTTCATATTGCATGGTCCACCTGAGATTTGTTTTCACGGACGGCGTGGATTTACAGTACATACATCGAGGTGGGCCCCAGGGTAAGGGCCTCACCTAATCCACTCCCATGGCCAATGGACCGCTTTGACCAAGTCAATAAAATTATGACAAACCCAATTTGGTCATACCCTTCACCTGTATCATCCATGATCAGATGGGTTAGATGAATCTTGCAATCATATCAATTGCATTTCGTATAGGACCTGCCAAACAGACATGAAGATCAAATTGCATTAATTTGTCGACCGGTACATCCAACTTTCAATTGCAATATTGTCAAATACTACTTGCGACTTTAAACTTGGTAGCACGAGCCGCGTTTGGATGTATGCCGAATAGCAAGTAAAAAGTGGCGATTGGGATAGGGCCCAAATGTAGATATGTTTCTCATTACGTTTGGGGCGGCCCAGAAAGCTGAAACTGCATCATACAGGATTCTATTTTCCAGTCTTTCTGACCCTAAAATGTTAGTTTTCATTCATGATGAAAGCGGAAATATTTTGGAGGGAAAAAGTAACCCACGTGCCAAACTGCCTGATGTTGCTAAAATTTATCTTATATTCTGCTCAGGAAAACTTTGATACTCTGGTCGAGTGCGATGGTTGATACGCAGGCATTAAGAAATTTCACACGGGGCATAGAGGGAATTAAGCTGTCGAAATCGTGGGTCTCTACTTAGATGTAACGCAGATAGAAAATCACACCGGTTTAATTTACTCAATGTTTGGTGAACATTTTTAATGGCAGTCGGAATTATTAATCAGCTGTCCACATTCATTAAAAAAAAAAAAGTGTCCGTTGTAAGAGGTTAGCGACACTCGGACTGAATTTTGGACCATGACCGGATCCCACAATTTTCATGGTTTAATTTGTTTTAATTTATGCCCACACGTGTAATTTTGGAGTGCATCGATCATAAGAATCTGCTAGAGCATCAAATAAATTCCCTATTTCTATTTTTCTGTGAGAAGCCATCTTATTTCTTTTGAAACAATCAGGAGAACGGAATTAAGCTCTATTTTGTGTTGATCAACCAAACAAGCCTTTGTTTATCAACTTAGCTAGCAAGAAAAACGTTGTTAACTGTATACAACCTGATAGATGACAAAAATGTCAAGGCGGAGACGTCTCCAACTCCCCCTCTCTTTTTGTCTCCCACACGCGTCTTCAAGACGTGCTATCTCCTTCCTTTACGTGACTTTTCACGTGCGAAGCCTATTTGGGTGAGAATTTTCCATATACGCTCTTTCGCCGGCTCCCTCTTATTGCTCTCGTTATTTTCTGCCACACGTGTGTACATGCGTACGTGTCAAAATCGATGATGTAGCTTGATTCAAACTGAACAACAATGACTTCAAGCGCTAAGATAGACAAATATGTTATAATCGGCCATATATGACCAGGACCTGTAAAGATCGACCGCTTATTTAGCCACTTGCAAAGTTGTTGTTGTTGTTGTTTTTTTTTTTTTTTTTTTTATAAATATCAGATAATATTTGGAGGGTAGGGTTTGTCCTCCAATAATGGGTTACTTTTCTGCCTTCCGTAGGAAAGGACTTTCAATACACAACTAACTAAAATTGAAAAGGAACACTTACAATTGACCGTGTGAAACGTGCCACGGATCGCGTTTCTGAACAAAATACTTCATTAAAATGAGTCCAACGTGTGAGCGTAGACTTCGAATACAACTAAGATTATCGACTACTGGATTACCACTATCGATTTACTTCTACAAAACGTAAATTCACTGAAATTGCGGTTTTACCGCCTATAAAGATACTTGGAGATATGCCTAATGTCTTAGAGGGGGGGTGAATAGGACTTTTTAAATTTCAATTACAATTAAAAACTAACCAAGTCAAACTTATCAAATAAGATAATCACAATAGCATTCAAGGCATTTATAAGAGCAGTTTGTAAGCAAGGACTATCATAGGCATTACATCAAACAGTTAACATTCATGATTGACTAAACCATTCAACACATAGCAATCATTCAATCTCACAATGCACAGCGATTTATAGTGGTTCGGTTTCCCTACTCCACTCCCGGTTCACGATCTCAACCTATGAGATCACCGGATTTCACTATAGTCTTGGTTTTAAATCAGGTTAACCATCAACCTTGACATCCTTTGATCTAGGACCGCGTTTACCATCCGCCGATGGCCCAATCCAGGGACTTGACGAGTTTGGATCTCAAACTCTCACCAATCCTAATCCAAGGATGGTCACGTACCCTCCCGCCGGAGTTTCCCAATCCAGGGAATAGAGAATGAATAGATGAACTCTAAAAAACTAGACATACCTAGACGATTGAGCCTCGATTCGATGCCTTTGATGAGTAGCTTCAGTTCCACGTGCTTCAGCTTCTCTTTGTGCTCCCAAGATCAACTACCGATGCAAATGATGAGGGTATGTTGATGCCGGGTAGTAGGGAGAGAGTTGGTCTAGTTCCTCTTGCCTATTCAATGCAATGGTAATGAGGGAACTACCAAACTCCAAGCATTCAATGGCTATAAATGACCTCTTAAATATATTCTGAAGGTAGGTCAGCCATGAATGAAGGTCTTGAGTTCATACTTCAAACCGAGCTTTGAATACTCAGTGGAAAAGCCATTAATGGCTAGGTTTGAATAATGAACTCAAGGGGAACAAGAGCAAAGAGGGTAGGAGGATGTGAGTAAAGGCTCTCTCTCTTAGCTCTTGAAGGGTGTTGAATGCATGACATAAAAGACCTCAAGCCCTGGCTTTATAGAGCCCCAAATGATAGCCCCAACGTATCAAAAAGGGTCACGGCCCTCCTGTCAGAGAAAGGTCTGAACCGGTCAGACAGACCGGTCGTCGTTTGAAATCCAAGGCTATAACTGGGACTGGCCGACCGGTCAAGACCGGTCGGCATACCTTGCTGGACAGTTGGCTTGTGAAGGCCGACCGGTTAAGACCGGTCGGACCCCCTTGTTGGAATATCAACACTGTGAAGGCCGACCGGTCTTGACCGGTCGGCTACCTTTCTAAATAAGGCAGAGGCTGCTGGAGTGATAGTGTTTAGCTTGGCCGACCGGTTAAGGCCGGTCGGCTGTCCGTTTGAAGACCTTCCAGCAAGGTTCCTTGATATCTTTGAAGTGCTTGGCCGACCGGTCAAGACCGGTCAGCTGTCCCAGCAAAAAATCCACAGCAAGGCTCTTTTTGTAAACTGAAAAGCCTGGCCGACCGGTGAAGACCGGTCGGCTGTCCATCTTCTTCCTTTACAGCAAGGTTGCTGAAGTGTTTGAGAAGCCTGGCCGCTGTCTAGATGGTTTTGTCATAGCGATCTTGCAGGACCAAGATTCTCAACACAGCAACGGATCACTTCAAGTGATGAGGTGCATAGGGTCCAATGTATGGAAATATCTCCAATATGCTTCGCACTAGCCATGATTCACAAGTCTGATCAACTTGTGCAAGGGTCGAGAGGAATGGGGATAAGATATGTGAGTCTTTACGCCATTCTTTGATGTTTTGGGTTTCCTATAATCGATCTATATGCAACTTACCTGGGATCTTGTTTCAACATGAGCTTGAGCAATGGATGAAGCGAAATCTTCAGGTCTTGATTCTTCAATACTTCGACTGGGGCTCACACAACAAGACACGACCAAACAACACGCTAATTGACAACAAAAGATGTACTAACAATCTCCCCCTTTGTCAATTGCGTGACAAAACATCTAACCTAGACTAATCATGACTCCTTATCATGATTGACCCTTAAACAGAAAGTAATATACACCCATTTACATGTCAATACAGATATACAACATAATCTTTACAAAAGGACATGTACAGACTCGATTTTCTTCAAAATCTCCCCCTCAATGCTTACACCTACAAAGTCCCTGCAAAAAGATATAATCGGGACCTTCTAGGTGGGATGATTCTCCCCCTTTTTGTTAGTAATTGACAGGGTTAGCCAGCAAAAAGATATGCCTAATAAAGCTGCAAGGCTAGCGCCGAAAATATGTCAATCACATAAGATAAGGAAGAGATATACAAGTTTAAGTCCTAAGGAGATTTAAAGAATAACACATGCCAGATATACAAGTAAACATGAAAGCACAGAGGGCTCATAGCCCAATCAACCAACCACCCCTCCAGATGTATATCCAGACTTAAAAGAGAATACAAAGCATGAGTTAAAATGGGCAAATACGCCCAAACCATCCAACCTCCTAAGAATATTCAATAAAAGAACGCACAGCTCATATATATATAAAAAAAAAACATCCACATATATACCAAAATGGGCAAGTAGCCAATGTAAAGATGTATCAATCCAAATATACAGACAACCATAGAATGATATAGCATGAATCCAGACAATGTCATCGGTCATTCAAAAAGTAACTGTGACCAGACATAAGACTAATAATCCGTGCCATCGCCCAGATCAGGGGGTGGAACGTCCCCACGAGCCGCACGCTCCCATCGCTCTATCCGCCGCTCTATCTTGCGCTGACGAGTGACTAGGGCCTCATGTTAATCCATATGTGGCCTGACCCTGCAAGATCTGGTCCCCGGTCTGCTCAAGCCTATCAAGCCGCGAAATATATCGCTCGAAGCTGGTGAAGCTCCGCAATGTAGGACGGGGGATCCACGGAAGGAGAGTGCCGACGAGAAAAAGCTCGAGGCGGCGTGCTAAATCGTCTTGGAGCGTCGCGAGGATCGAGGGATGGATCTGATGACGGAGCTGAAGTGTGTGAATAAGGCCCGAAGAGATAGGTGGTGCCTCAAGCTGGGACGACTCTGCCTGCTCGACGACGACGAGGACGTCTGCTGACACCTATTGCAGAGACCATTCGAGGTATGCTCGTTACTACCATGCCAACTATTACTGGCCAAACACTTTAAATAGCCATGGTTGTTACGGTTATACGAGTCGGTAAAACGTATACTCTACGGGTTTACCGTCTGATCACCTCAAGGGTAGTAGCGTCCTACTGGACCACCTACTATAAGTACTAAGCTCTCCCTTCCGTCTCGCCTACTGGAAATGGTTGGGCTATGTCGTTGACTTTGTATCTAAGCTACTGTAGGCGAAACAATGAGTAGGCACCCATCTGTAACGCCTTCTTCTCTAATACGTTTTCCGCCTTTAGGGTCCAGTAACTCCTACGAGCTTCACGTGGAGGGTGGGTAAACCCACAGGGGAGTGGTGTATCCTTAACTCGCTACTGATCCAACCCAAACCCTGGGTTCCTACTTTTTAGCTTTCTTCCGAGGAGTTGGGAACCTTGCGGTTGTTTAAGACTATACCTGAAGTTTCATTTGTCCGTGAGGGCTAGTGATTGCAGCTGTAACTTCCTCCCCCCTCTTCTGCACTGTACTTGTGTCCTACGTATTTTAAACGATTGTTGTAGTTTAACCTGGCCCGGGGGGTACACCTCATGCCCCGGGGTTAACTACCGTAGGTTGTACCTTGCGTTCAACATCAGTCTGTTCAGTGGGTTTACCTGACTAAAAAGTATCTGCTGGAGGAATAGAAACTTTAGTAGGGTTGCCTACCTTACCCTACTCTGTAAAAAGGTGTTTCTAAATATAAATTGTTCCCCTTGGCTTCTCCTCCGTCGGGGAAAGGGAAACCTTCGACGAAAGAACCTGAAATTTCCCGCTCCTCCTCCTCCGAATCTAAAACGGAACCCTGCTAGCGAGGAGGAGTTTCCCTCGAGTAGGAGCGAGAGAACCCTACTGTACCTTCGTGGTTCTCCTAGAGATCTTGTGAGGTTCTCTACTTCCTTTCCCTACTTGGTTTCTTCTAT